>OZ017792.1:5741801-5827755 GCA_963969325.1 Lycopodina hypogea
AACTAAGTGTTTTACGCATAAAAACTCAATAGTTATGAATCTTGCCACAACTTTAACTTCATCTGTGTTCTAAATAATTATTTTGTTTGGTATAAAACGCAAAACGCTACTTCTTAATAATTATTATAATATCTATTTGCCACAGCTCTTAATGTTGGATCACTCTTGTTATTTTTGTTTTAACAAGTGCTATTCACTTAATATCTTGTTTGCTTAATGTTTCGTTTGAACCTATGGGCAGTTATTATAAAAGTGTTGATGTAATATATTGTCGTTATATGTATTGCTATGCAGGTATCCACATCTCTAACCATCAACTACTCTTTCTGCGAAGATAATTATAGTGGGATTTTGGAGTGGAAATTATCTCAGTTTCTGTACGAGTTCTTCCTCCTGATCATTTTGCTCTTCCTGAGCTACAAGAACTCGCTGATCAAGCAATCCCAGTTTATGGAGGAAGGACAGAGTGGGGCTAGATTGGTTCTGGCTGTTACTATCGTCACTCTGCTTACTCTAGTGGTCTTGATTTACTTTGGATTGGACATTGCTATGTATACTTACGTATACTGGGCACTAGCTCTATACACCACACTCTCCCCTGTGTTCTTCTCCTGTGTTCTCTTCATTCCTAAAGTAAGTCCACAATACACAAAGTCTGACCCAACTATAGTGCTATTTGTATATATTATATTTACATGGGTGGTCGACGTTCTATAATTCCTGAGGAAATTTCTATTGCATCAGCAAGAGGAAAGACAACATTTCTTCTTCTTTTTTTAACCTGTTGGGTTTTGGTTTTGAAGTATGGGAAACATTTATGACTTTTTTTTTTAACCTATTTTTTTTGTACGCTCAATTTTTTAAATTTATAGCATGGTAGAATTAGATAACCAATTTTATCTCAACTAAAAGGTTCAGGATTAATTGACCTGTGATATACATTGATGGCTTGACTACTCAATGCAGATATCCACAGCATACCTCTTAGTAGGATTTCTATTGTATATTCATTATAGAAGTATTTCTCCCAGTGTGTGTATGTGGACAGCAGTGCATGGATAGTTGGTGTTCGATTATATGCTGAAATTAGCAGTACATATGTAAGTTCTTCACAGTTATTTACACTCAGCTCTGATCACATATGGTCAGCATCTTTGCTCCCTTCAGTATCAAATTTTTAACATGTGTAGTATTTGTATTTGACTCTTTTTTTTCTTTGTGGTTGTGTATTATAGTACATAGCCATCTATACAGACTATGCAATGAGACGAAAAGCAAAGAGATGTAGTGTAGATAGGGCAAGAACCATCCGTCGACTTAATGTTGTTAAGACAGAATGCAGCCAACTCAAGCATGACTTGCAGAAGGTTGGTCACACTGATCAGGTTTTTTTTAAATTACTTTTTTGAAATATTTATGTAAAGAGGGTAAATTTGTACCTAACAAGGTTATGTCTATAATTAAGTATGTGATGACCATGTTCTTGAACTTGTTCAATCAATTTGTTTTATTACTTATATGATTATGTGTTATGGAACATACTACTCAATTTGTAGCTCTTTAAATTTAAGGTATCCAAAATTTTTCTAGGAGTTAATAGCTTATTTAAGACATCAAAAAATTTAATCATTTTGACCACTTCATTATCAGTTGGTTCCCATCCATATGTGTAAATACACTGTATACAAATATCTCACTTGAGTGTACTGGCCAAATCAACATGTTTTAGTTCATTAAGCTTTCCTCTTACTCACCATCTGATAAGCCAACCTTTATTTCATGAACTGGTGGGACAATTTACAGATGGTAGTTTTAATAACTTTTTTCCCACTTTCTTTCAAACATTCTCCCTCCCTCTGTCCGGGCAAAAACTTTGCTGGACAAGTAGAGAATCCACTAACTTGTCAGGCACAAACCCAGTGCGACCATGGCAATGTAGGAGGTGCCTCTAGTAACTATGTAGTCATATAGTCACTGGAAATGAAACCATTAAAATGCCAAAATTAGCTCAAAATTATGCTTTAGAAAGTCTCTGGATTATTGTGCAAGAGTTTCTATATATAATTTAAATTAAAGTACCACTTTTTTTTTCTTTTTTCTTTTTTTTTACAGATTCCACCACTTTTTTTTCGTTACATTTACTTGTGTAATCGTAATGATTTTGTTACTCATTATTCGTCCACTTTGGATCAACTTGATACCTTTTTTTAAAATTTCACTGTGCAGAACTGTTGTGAGTCTTTTCTAAATACACACACACACACACACGCACACACACACACACACACACACACACATGTGCAGTGATTTAATAAAATGATTACTAACACTATTTTGCAGAAAGAAGAAAGGATTGCTACCCTGCGAAGGAGTGCTGCCATGCCCACCCATCAAGTACAGATCTACCCGACATAGCAATAGGTGCATCATCAGCATCTATTTATTTTTGCAGTCATAATATTCCACCAAATGTGATCCAAACATTGAACATTGAATCTCATTACACAGAATATCTGATCATTATCAATATTAATTCTCATCTAAATGATAATAATTTTTTTTTTTCTGTCTTTAATTTAAACTGTTTGGGTCCTGGTTAGAATGATAGTTGGATTCATGTATATGTATGTGAATACACACACACGCACGCACACACACGCACACACACACACGCACACACACACCTATTTACATAAATACCTGTTTATGCACACAGAGATATGTACTCATGTACATACATGTACACAATGCCAATACACACGCACATTTGCGCATGCACACACACAAGCCAGTGTCCCCAGCCTCACAGATTTTGTCAGCCAAAGAACAACAATTTGTTCACCAAGCCAAAACAGAGTGCAGAAAAAAATTAAACTTGTGGGTTCTGAGCAACTGTTGTGTCTTGGTAAAAGGTTGTTGCAATGAGACAACTCTGTCATTGTTTTGTTCAACCAATAATGCCTAAATCACTTGATAGCAGTTCTGAATCAGCTGGTCCTACAAAGTGGATAATTAACAGAAATGAAAGCCAGTGGAACTCTTCTAACAAGCAAGAAGCTGAAACTGGAAGGTTTAACTGGAGCTAACAACCTCTGAAAGAAGTTTACAGCCCAAAAGGAACCAGTGTACTTGTTGCAAATTGTGTTGGTTGGCTAAGTGAAGTAAATATAATTAATTTATTTCTTCTCTTAAAAAATATATGTATATATTGTGTATAAGCGATTCATAGTAAAAAGGGAGCAATGCCTGACAATAATTCACAATATTAAAGGTTCCTGATACATATGCAATAATGTGAACAGTATCATTAATTCTGGTCATGTTACTTTCTTGTTGATCTTGTTCTTCATGAAACTTCTTCCAACCAGTATTATGGTCCTGGTTCAACTCTAGGTCATGGTAGAGCCCCCCCCCCCCTTCTCCCCCTCCCCCCTTCTCCCCCTCCATTAAGCCCCTCCCCCCATTCATTAAGCCCCTCCCCCCTCCATTAAGCCCAAACATTAAATCATAAGTGAGCGTGTTTTTGGCTGGAAATTTCCAGTCCTGTTCAGACAAATTTACCAGCTTGCCCCTGATTCATTCCAGAAGTGCCATTGACTTTATTTTAATAATTTTCCTTGTGTCTCCAATGATAACTCATTGCATTTAGTGGGATTGTTAAATTTACTAGCTTCCCTCTGATTCATTCCAGAAGTGCCATTGGCTTTAATTTAATAATTTCACTTGTATTTCCAATGATAACTCATTACATTTAGCCAGCTTGGTTATTTTAGACAAATTTAACAGCTTGCTGCCTCCAATTTATTTCAGAAGTACTATTGGCTTTAATTTAATAAGTTCAACTTTAGCCTCCATAGATAACTCATTTTTAAGGATAGAAATTATAGGTAAAAATCTAAAATATATTTTTTCACGTGAAATGACATCTTTTTTTTTTGCCATAAAAATGACTACATTACAGGCATTGGGTAAAAAAACAATTATTTTGGCATTTGGTTAACTAGACTGGAAATTTCCAGCCCAAAACCCATTCACTTATGATTTGATCTTTTTACTTGATCGCTAAGGTAAAAAAAAAAAGGAAAATGAAAAAAAAATCAAATAACTCAACTATGACCGTGAGTTGAACTGGAACCTTAGCACTGGTTGTCGAGGAAGTTTCATAACAAGAAGAACAAAATAAACAAGAAAGTAGCATTTAGACTACACAAAAACAAGTTTTCGGGTAAAAACCACATATTTCTAACTTTCTTAAAATTTTTTTCAATTTATGTGACACCTGTGCATTGCATATGTAGCAGTACAATAGCTGATCTTTACCATATTTTCATTGAGCTGCCAAACTGATACAGTCCTGTTTCTTATAAAAAAAATTTTTTTGTTGGAAAGGTGCGCTTTTGGCATCATGCTGACTGCAATGTTATTAATATTACTAGCATGCATTGAAGCGGGACAACTGCTTGTGGTGGGCATAGTCACATGATTGTCTGCTTGGAGGACATACCTTGTAAATATTCAGAATTTCTTTTTGTGATAGGGTCTATCATTAGGTATAAAAGGTGATTGATTAGTCTGAAATCTTGAAAAAAAAGAAGAAAAATTTATAATTTTTTTAACCTATTTTTTTGGAGTGGGAGTTGGGAAGCCAGTTCTAAATTCTGTATATATGTCTCAGTAGGTTGCATTCAAATTCTAAAGCAAGAAGAAACCTATTTTACAAATTTCTATACCTTGGAATTATTGTTTGTTTCTATTTAATTTCAGTCACAATTTTACTTCTCCCAAGACAGGCTTGTCAACAAACAGTCGGTTTTCTCTTTAGCACAGCTTTGAAGTCCTTTCAAATCTCTGTTGAGAAATACAGCAATTTTTAAAAACATTTTATTATTTTTTTTAAAATAATGGCAGCGAAAATTTAGCCTGTCAAATCTTAATTTGATCTATTCTTACTTTAATTAGCTCCCAGCTGAGAGAGTCACAGGCAGTTGCAGATAGCAATCCAGCACTTTTTAACTGTAGCAGCTACAAATCAATGTCCTAATTCTTACTTTTTTGCCATGGAAGAGTGTGCCTTAGGCCATAAATTTTGTAGGGTTTTTTTTTTTTTTTTTTTTTTTTGGGGTATGGATAATTTGTTTGCATGTTTTTCCCCACCAGGGGGCCACTTTAAGAAAAAAAAGAAAAAAGGACTGTTATCTAAATTGGGTTGAGCCACACTTGTCCAAACAATTTTATTCATATTTGTGCAAAACTGGGGAAGGAGTTACAGAATAGACAAACACACAGAGATACACAAAAATGCTTTATGGTATGATAACCTCTAACTGAATCAGTTGGGAATGATTCTCCCTCACTAATTTTAAATCTTTGGTCCATGAAGTATAGTATAGAACTGTTTCCACATTAATAATTCTCATGCACAAATTACAATTCTTTGGTGCCAGGTATGGTATAGTATAGACAATAACAAATTGTATATAAAATCACATGACTGAAACCAAACCTAGCTTTGAAAAACGCACCCCTGTACCTGGGATTGTGTGAAAAAAAGTGAAACCCCTATATAATATAGACAGTGAAAAACCCACCCTGCAGGGAGGTTTTTTTGGTTGATCTTTTGCTTCCTGTAGTTACAAAATTGTTCAGTACGCTTCATGTTTTATATAAGGGGTGTGTTGCTTGTGGGGTATTTTAAAAGTAAATATTGTGAACGCACCTCCAGTTTATTTTGTCCTTTTGAACTTACCTTGGTTGTAATTTTCCTAAAGTAAATATTTTTTAATACTTCCCCTCTAGTAATTGGTGTCTTTTGAACTTCCGCATGGTTTGTTCACACAACTTCCTCTCGAAATGTCCTTTGAATACAAAATCAGATTACAATTCTGTGGTTACCCATGAATAGAAAGTTTATTTAGTTGCCCTATGCCCTATCCCTAACCATATTCTCCCTAAATCGGGGGGCCAGTGGTCCTGTGAGTAACCCCTGAAAATTTCAGGGTGATTGATCCAGGCTTCTGGGAGGAGATTTGGTATGAATGGGCAGACAGATGGACGGACAGATGATCACTAAATGAATTATACAGGTATGATGGAGAAATGTGATGTATATGAAAAAAGGAAGCTGACACAAATTCACTTCTTCACAGAAGTTACATAAGTTTGTTGCACAGAAAAAAAAAAGACAGGAAATTTCAAGCCAAAATCCCACTCGCTTATGATTTAATGTTTTAACTTAATAATTTGGAGGAAGTTTCATAACAAGGTCAACAAGAAAGTTACATTTAGACTCCGCAAAAACAAGTTTGTGGATAAAAAGCGTGCCATTCAAACAAAGATTGCAATTCAGGAAAAAGTAATAAAGAATAATCTTGTTCTGTTTGATTGAGACTTATATTCTTACATTTAATCATATTCATGGTCATTAAATTAATATGGTACTAATGAAATCATGGATATTTATGGACCTCAATTATCCAACATTTAAGTATCTTCACATAGTGCAACAAGGTATCCAATTGAGAGATTCTTGGTTGTCTGTAGCACTTAACAAACTCCTGTATGCTGGTGAGGTATTCAGTAGACCATGTTCGCCAGAAAGGACAAACATGGTTCTGACACAGCTGCCATCGACTTAAAAGTGAGAAGGTGGGATCTGAAAATGAAGGATCTGGGAGTGCTTCCATTGGTTCTCCGATGAAGAAGTGTGTCTCAATAGTAAACTCTTTGCTTTTTTACCTTATGACGATGATGGCATCTGGGTTAAGATTGTTGTGAGTTCTTCGAATGTAGGTTTAGCATTGGTGACAATGTGTGTCAAGTGATGTGTGTTAAGTGCGTCTTTGTGCTTTTGATAAAAGCTTCACACAGACCACCAGTGTGGTGCCCTTTCAGGGATAAAATTCCATCCAATGTTCTGACATGTGTAAAAGTCGGAAATAGTTTCTATGGTCCTTTGTTACTAAAGGAATTCGAATGATTACAACAATGATGAAATGTCTAACGCAGGTGATGAAATCTTCCGAGGTTAAATCTTACACCAATTAAAGGCGAATAGCCTTGCAGACAGAAATGAACACACTAATGTAGGCCTTCACAATAGTCGGCTTGCAAATGAATCCTTTGATATAGACTGATCCTGCATAATCTACACCCACTTTGTCAAATACAGCATCAGGCATAACACATTTCATGAGTAGCTGCCTTGAGGTTCTGCAATAAAAAGTGACACAGATGTGGGTAATGGAAGGAAAAAAAATGCAGAATTGAGGGCTGAGGGATGATGTGAGGAGAGTTGGACCTGCATGTGGTAGGCATAGATGATCAGAGCAAGTGATAATTTTTGTCAATGGATGCTTACTATGGATGATAATGGAGTATTGGCTGTAGTAGGCAGCTTGGAATAATGCCCCAGCCACCAACTTGAACAGAATAGTCCTGACCTATCCAAAAATGGATTGAAGGGTAATAAGCAGCTAAATAGAGGGTACCAGTTTTCATTCATAGAACTCTGACTTCATTGGTGAAGCAGGCTTCTGGAGAGATGGAAATGCTGTACAATTTAGCCTAATTTAACTCTTGTACAGTCAATGGACCTGAATTGCGATTGAGATTTTTTTTGGAGCATGACAGTCATTCACAAAACACATCAGCCTGGCTGTGACTATATTCAATTGAGTGAATTAGAAAAGTGATTCAATGGAATTACTGGCTGAGTTGAAACAAGAATGGTGTGTACACAAGTTTCAATCATTTCTTGTGATGGATCATTTGGTTGTAAGCTAGATGGATTAGGCCATCTGACAGGATTAAGTAGAAGCCAATTAAACCCATTCCACCATAGGAAATAGTTTAAAATCTATGATGGAAAAAGACCTAGTGATGACACTCAGCAGGATTGTCCAATCCATTAATATGTTTTAATGATCAGGGGGAATTAGCTTCATTATTTGAGAAACATGATTTCCAACATATGTATTGAAGAGTCGAGGGTTTCCAGCAAGCCAATTGAAAAGGTAAACAGAAGACTTCCTTGAAGTGGTGTAGCACTTGAATAGTATATGCACGCCACATAGCTCCAATGGAAGTAACCTTGGTTTTAGAGAAGACAAAAGACATGTCAGTGCCTTACCTTGAGTCATTCACACTAAAATACAACTCCAGCATAGTTTTTCTCGGGAGTATCTCAGAATCCATGAATTTGCAAAGATACAAAATGGCATCCTTTGGAAATTAACAATATAGTATGTACTGATCAGAGAGAAGATTGAGCTCAACTCTCCACTTTGACAATGTTTGTTGTATTACTGAAGGCACAGAGTGGTCCCAGCCCAATGTAGCATGAGTAGAGATAGTTATAGAGTTGGTGGTGATTGATTATGATCATCCTCTTTGAATTCAACATGCGAGAAGGTGTGATGAGGTTTTTGACATCTTTTATAATGCAGTGATGCACAGTTCTTTACAAAATGACTATGTCACCAAAAATTGAGACAAAACCCATTTGGCTTCAGGTTAGAAAATGTCTTGTCATGTGCGAAGGCTCGAACTTGGTGCAAGCATATAATGGGTGCTTCTCAGTCTTACAGATGACACAGTTTCCAGCAACAGCATCAGCATTTGCTATAAAAGATGTATCAGGCTTGTTCAAGTTGGGATACTTCTGGTGTGTGAGAGATTGTGATTCAATCTTGTGTGGTTTCCTTGCAGACACAATGACTCAGATGTTTTGGGCTCTTAAATAGATATAGTGAGCAATTCTTGGTATGGTGGAACATTAACAGAAGCTTGGTTATGTCATTTCGATTCAAACATAGTATTCATGTCTAGCTTCAATTTAAGCATCGATGTGATAAATGAACTCAAGGGTTATGATCCATGGCTTTAAGTGCTCGAAGATATTACTGTACAGTATCATGAAACTGATGATGATCTGTTCCACTGCCATCCTAGAGACTAGGAGCCTCAAGAATCATATGGACATGTACCTGATGAATAAAACAAGTTCTGTTATACCTTGATTTTGAACTTTCGACAGCTTCTGCGTGATGTTCTCCCTATCTGGAAGGACCTTCAATTATGCTCCTTGCTTTTCCATCCTTGAGGGCATGCAGAAGGTAAATGAGCTTTTCTAAGTCAGACATACCAGTTCTCTCATGAATAGAACACAAAATTATTCCCAGAAGATTTTCCAGTTGGGAATATTACTGTAACCTCTCCCTCAAAGGTACACAAACAGTGCTGCAACTTCATGCATCAGAAAAACCAACAACTGAACATGCATCAGAAAAACCAACAATTGAACATACATCAGAAATATCTATATATAGGTATACATTCCACTTACGTTATTCTGCTATTGGTCAGAATCATCAATGTCCAGTTCAAACAAGTCCTTATCAGGGAATCTGGAAGTTACACACATACAATACAAAAATCAGATTGAGATAACACTAATTAAAATGCCATGATCAGATGAATAGTATTACAATAACAGTTAAAATACCATTGTCAGATAAATAGTATTACAATAACTGTTACATTACCATTAAAGTTGGTACATTGATCTTAAGAAGTTTCAGACCCTTCTGAAAGGTGAAGGTAAGGTAGGAATGATAGAATGGAGAAGTTCCTTCATTTGAAGAGAGTAATCAAAAATACTATTTTCTACGGCTGTTTGTATAAATCTATAACATCATCTTTAAGATCAAACAATAGTAAAGAGCTACGAATATCACTTATTTCTTCTTGAGTTCAGTAGTTTTGATATAGCAGGTACACATTGCTAACATAACTTAACAACAACAAAATCCGACCTCCAATGATATATAGCTGATTGTGTAAACATGACAGACCTCTGAAGACCATCCTACAAGGTTAAGAATCAGATGTTGTTAAACAGGCAGTGATTAGACATCAAATGTGAAAGTCCAAGTATGAGATATTATCATCATGCTTACCAAAAGCATCTTTCTCTGCTTGGAAAGCCACTTCATCATTAATCAGGTCAACAAAAGTTAAATGATGCACTTTGAGTCTGTGTTTAAGGCATCTAATCTTGTTGTCAAACATTTAACAATGTCAAGATTATGTGGTCCTCCAATGGAACACTCTAACTCATGAAATTCGGTGTTAAGATAAGTGAGACAAGCATGGAAGACACCCCTTCTCTTCCTATTGAGTAGAGATTATGCGAGTATATGTTTCATTATTATTTGCAGGCAATGTGATGATGAAACAAGGAATAGATGAATTTGATGATGAAATAGCTATAAATAAATGAGTCCCGATGTTGAATGAAGAAATTACAATAAGCCAAAAAAATCCAAATTACACACATTAGCAGCTAAATTGCTAAAGTTTCAGAGTAATAACTCCTTGAATCCGTAAACTGACCAGTTTTTAGCTCTGTTTAAACCCAAACTATCTTACTAAGGCTAATTGGCACAATTTTGACTTACAACCAATATTATTTAAGTGGAAGTTGAGGGAAGTTGATAAAATATGAGAGACCTAAGCAAGCGTGCAATTGGATTTGAACAAAGTTTATTTCAAATAGACATAGACAATCAATACCAAAATGAAGTAAATATGATGGCAATACAAAATGATAAATTAACAACAATACATGATGATTAATTAATGATACAAGTGTATACAGGAACAAAAAAAGAAAATGCTAGGGACTAAACTACTATACCTATTTTCTGGTTGGGAGACCTGTGCTTCAGCCATTTGTTAATTAGTTTTTCTTTGTTTCTTTTTCTTCATTTTTAGATGGAGTGGAGATGATAACTACTACACCAAGTTAGAACCAGCTTGGGAAACTTCTGAATAAGAGAATAGGACAATGGGAGAGGAATCAGATCTGATCTCATCAGGAGGAAAAGAGAAGAGCAAGATTGAATGAATTAAGGGAGCAGACAGAGGAAATGCTGCAATACACATGGGAGGAGACATAACAGGACTACGCAACATAGCCTGGATGGATTATTTGGGCATAGAGTACATGCAGAAGTTAGATACCTGTGTAGGGCCGGTGCGGAATATCAAAGAACATGAGGTAATAGGGACCTGTACTTCCTTAGCAAGTACAATAGAGTTACTTCATCACACAGCCAGTTAGTGATCTCAGTCCACAACAATTCATCCTTGACTATGTAACTCTTGTTACTCTCATCCCTAGCTCTGTCCCACAACTTGGGGTCAAACTTCTGTTCATTTCTGTTCTTGCCTTAGCTTTTCTATGTCTGCATCTAATCAGTGTCCCTGGTCATTCTGTGAATATTCAGAACTCTCCCTCCTCCTATCTGCTCAACTTCTCAAACTGTATGATTAAAGTCTCATCATCATGTTTATCGGAACTTCCATTTCAAGGCAGACCTCTTCATCTTTGCTGGACTCTTTGTGTCTTTTACTTCATTAGTCTCTACTTTTCGATAAGTTTCTGGCAGACTTGCTTTTACCAATTCTTCCTTGTGTGATCTGATAGACCATGTTTACCAATTTATCATGCAATAATCATTCCCCAACTCCCAGATTCCTGTCATATTTCAGCCAAAAGTGCAGTGTGAGTGATATGGTCTGCTACCCACATATACAGCTGTTCTTCTGTCCATTGACTTGCACTAACACCCTAGCTATCGGGTAAGATCGGATGATAGAATTGAATGATCTTATTATTTTTGTCTTTCCAGAGTAGCTTTACAGAGTTACAAAGTCAACTCTTATCATGGTCTGGCCTGTTCCTGCATCAAGGAGAACATCTTAACACTTAATTTCCCCTGTGTTACCTTCCACAGTTGAATTCCCACTGATCTTCTTCCTTAACATGTTAACTTCTTCTTTGGTGGTGAGTGATTTGTCAGAAATCAAAGTTCTCGACTATCCCCTTGTAAATTACTTTCTTTGTGTTGCAGTCTGTCACAAAATGACTTTGCAATCCGCACTTGAAACATTTGGATCAATATCGTCCTTAATGCTTAGGTTGAGAAGTTTCTTGTTTATTCCCAGCTTGTGGAACACTTAACTCCTCAAGAGCTCCATCAAAATTTCTCTTATCTTATTTTCTCCCTTATGCTGATATTTCTTACTTGTCTGCAGGTAGCTGGCCTTCATCTATCCTTCTGATCCTTGACTGAAATGTTGTTCAGCCTGCTTGACCTCTTTGTATGACCACCATCTAGTAATCATGTACTTGCAAGAAGGATTACCTATAATGCCAGCTACTTTATCATCATTTTAACTGGCAGATCGAGTGTCCCAAAATCCACTACTCCTCGATCAATTTAAGATAAAGTTGTTTTTCTCTTTGAGCTATCATACCCTATTTTTCTCCATTCTCCTATTTTACACCATCTAATTTCTGTTTGTATATCTCATTTGATACCATATATTGAGCAAGGAAGCAGCCATGATCTAGTTGTATCAGAGACAGTCTTCCTATGACTTAGAGAGGTATACCAGTGATACTTTAGGACATAGTATAAGCACCAAATATCTTCTCTATTGATGCCTGTTCACTAAATAAGTGGTCATGTTGGCTTCAAAGGCAGAGAAATAATTTGTTGTATCTTCCTCCTTTTCCAAAGTATGACACCACTGTACCATCTCCAGAACATTATTATATGCAGGTTTAATAGATGAATCCACCACTTTTCTGTTCTCCTTATGCCATCTTCACTGACTTCTTTAAACTTATCCTTTCATCTATTTTTTCTGTGCAGCATTTTCTCTCTCTGCTCCCTCATTTTTTTTCAATCTTTGCTCTTCTCCTTTCCTTTTTCTGATGAGAGCAAATCTGACTCTCTCCCATTGTCCTATTCCTTTATTCAGGAGTTTCCCCAAGCTGGTTCTTGCTATTGGGGCCAGCCCAACTACAGATGAACTGATAAACTTTCAGATAATCCTCTTAGTTAACTGTGTGTAAGAACTATGTTGTTTTGCTATTACATGTGAATATGCTTCTCAAATACTACCTGTCACAAACCCTTCTCCAGTAACACCCTTTATTTTTCACGCATATCAGGTCACTTTCAACAAAGTTCAAGTAAATCAGTATCACATAATAATCTGCATCATAAAATGAAACACTGAGCACAAGTCACTATATATGTACATAATGTGCAACTGTCCTCCTACCATCAACAATTCATATTCCTCTATTTCAGCTAATCAACTACAACAATCAACAATAATACAACCAGATCCTAATATCCATAAAACGCATAACTGATATGGTGTGATACAATCAATAGTAATTCTAATAGTATTTCTAATATATATATATATATATATTTGTTTGTCACAGTTAGAGTTCTAGTGGCAGTCCATGTAGCCAGGTACTTGTAGCTTCATTGGGACTGCAGGAGGAGAGGTCACCTGGTGATCTTAGCTGCACACAATATGTCACCACATGCTGCATGGTCTGTGTGGAGTACCCATACATGCACATTGATGAATCTTGCATCCCCCAGCGGTGGAGTGTCTCACTAACACGTGCAGTGCTAGAGTGCAGATGGTTGAGCCTCATTCACTGCTTTCGCAATAGGTCAACACTGGGTGGCAGTGATGAGCTGGGTGGAGGGCAAGTGGTCCGGAAGGAAGATGGACCATGATCGACACAATTGTTCCATGCCTTGTGCATGTCAAACTCATCACTGAGGAGGTGGGCAGCATATCTAGTGAAAGGCCAGCGTGACCTAATACACTGCCTGAAAACTGTGGCAACAGAAAAAATTCGCTGGTGAAGTATGTGATCCAGGTTCTCCATGGCTTCTTTGGTAATATTGGAGATGTGTGATTCGCGGCAGATGTCGGGTGGTGTGATGCCGGCGAGGATTGGTAGGAAGGTAATCTCCGTCGGATGCATACACCCGATGACTATACACATGGTGTCGCTGAGGCTCAAGTCCAGCTTGGGGACATGAGCACTACAGCACCACACGGGTGATGTACTCAGCAGCGCTGTACACCAGAGCAAGGGCACCTGTATGGAGGGTGGCAGTGCTAGCTCCTCAGCTGGAACCAGTAAGACAGTGGAGGAGGCCGTTTCTCCCATTGACCTTGCGCTTAAGAGACTCGATGTGCTGTCTGTAGTCAGTGTGCGGTCAAGCATTACACCGAGGTATACAGGATGGTCATTGTTGGGCAGGGCAGCGCTGTTCACAGAGACATCAAGATGGCATTGGATTGGATGTCCTTGTTGTTAGTGTGAAAAGCAGTGGTGGTAGTCTTCACCGTGCTCAAATTTAGCCTCCAGTGCTCCAGGTATTGGTGTAGGGCCTGCATCTCCTGGTTGAGCATCATCTCCACTCTATTCCAGGTTCCATCTGCAGCGAGCAGTGCCAGATTATCAGCATAGCCATACTGCTTTGATGTTGTCTGCAGGAGGTCGCTGATGTAGATATTGAACAGTGTGGGAGAGATGGTTGAGCCCTGCGGATGCCGTTACAAAGGTATCTGAGCCGGCTCACCTGCCCATCGCTTGTTCTCACTTTGAAGCTTGGTTGGAGAGGAGCTCCATAATAAAAGGCACCATATGACCATCTGGGATCATCCACAGGAGCTTGAGATGTAGTCCCCGGAGCCACACTGTGTCATACGCAGCAGTTAGGTCTATTAGGACCACACCAACTTTCTTCCGCGCCTCAAATCCTGCCTCAATGCCATCAATCAAGAGAGTGACTTGATCAGTGGTGAAATGACCACAACAGAAGCTGGCTTGCTGCAGTGGGAGTTGCAGGTCAATCACGGGCTCGAGTCGGGTGAGGAAAAGGCGGTTGAGCAGCTTTAGGGGCACGCAGAGGAGCGAGATGGGGTGATAGTTCTTGGCATCATCGGTGGGCTTGTTTGGTTTGAGGATTGCAATGACATATGCTCTATGCCAGATCATGGGGAGGTGGAGGGTTGACATGCAGTGAGAGAAGAATTCTCCCAGCCATGCCAACATCGGAGTCCCACAGTTGATGACAAACTCTGGTGCAATTCGGTCGGGGCCCTGCGCTTTCCCGCTCTTCAGCCGCTTCACTGCCGCAGCCATCTCATCTTCCATGAAGACCTCAGTGAGTGTGCCATCATCAGCAGGGTTGCGTGCTCTCAGACTCGCAATCTTGGCATTCACCTCCCTGCTAACCTGCCTATCAACGTTGTGATGGTGACCATTCTCAATGAGTTTCGAGGCAATGGCGTTGGCACTCATTGGGCAGGGCAGGGTCTTCTTTGCACATCCGGTGAGGTAGTTGAGCAGTTGCCATGCTTAACAACTCGAGTGGCTAAAGTTAATGGATGCTGTGCTGGACTCCCATCGCCTGTGTTGTCGCTCGTCAAGGGTCTGCTTCAGAGCGTCAGCTCGCTCATTGGCTTCATTGCCTGGGGCAGCCCTAGTAAACTCGTCATACATCTGCTGGCAGTCATTATTGTAGTAGCCTCACAATGGATCTAAGTCCACATGCTTGTATCCCAGTAATCAAAAGATTGAAATAAGCTTTTATTAAAACGACAACTTGACAACAACAGACATGCAGCAACAACTCAATTCTACTCAACTGAACAATGACAGTTGAACAAAGGTATTTGTACACAAAATGAATAAAGAACTAGTTCATTATGAAACCACACCTATGAATAATATTAATATTAAATGAATAATAGGGATAATCAACAGTCACCACACTCCCTCCCATTAATTTAGAAGAGCTGGTCTTTCAATTCGGATTAACAGGAAGAATTGGTTTGTACCAATCTGGAGGTTGACGGATTCTTGTCAATCTACGTATCATTGATGTGACTTTCTCTTGAGTTGGATGAAGACCTTGAGCATCAATGATGTGCCCAACATACTTTATCTGAGGAAGCAAAAAGGAGCACTTCTCCTTGTTAAGACGTAACCCAGCTTCAGAAAGATGTTGCAACATCTGCTACAAGTTTTCAATATGTTCAGTGAGGTTTGGACCAGTAATCAGGATATCATCCAAATAAATGGATACCCCCTTTAAATCCCTTAATAGAGTCTCCATAGCTCTTTGAAAAATTGCAGGAGCTGAAGCCACTCCAAAGGGCAACCTGTTGTATTGGAACAGTCCCTTATGGATATTGATAGTTAAATACTCTCTGGATCCCTCCTCCAACTAGAATTTGTAAATAGGCATTTTCTAAATCCAACTTGGAAAAATATTTTCCACCAAACATATTAGAAAACAGTTCCTCAATCCTAGGAAGTGGGTAAGATTCTGTGTGTGATGCCAGATTGATTGTGGTTTTGAAATCACCACAAATTCATGACTGGTACAATGGGTGCTGCCCACTGAGAGGATGTAACAGGGGATATGATTCCTAGGTTAGTTGATCTATCTAATTCATCCTCCACCTTTTTTTTTAAAATGTAAGGAACTGTATGAGGTTTTAAAACCCTTGGCTTGACATCTGGTTTCAGATAAAGTTTGACAACATGACCTTGCATGCATCCCGGATTATCATTAAACACCTAAGCATGGTGGTTGAGCATAATCTGTAATGGTTCCCATGACTGAGCAAGATGGTTAACCTTTCCAAGTATAACTGTAAAATGATCTAACCAATCTCTACCCATCAAGTCTGGTCCCTCCCCCTTAACTATATGAATACATAATCTCTGTTCCTGATTATCATACCTTGCATTGACTTTTGTAATTCCCAGGACTTTGATGACCTCACCAGTGTAAGTCTTGAGGGTGACCTGAGATTCCTTCAAGGGAGAGATATCAGTTTGTTGAGCAATGTATTGATAAGTTTTCTCACTGAGGATGGACAGAGATGCACCAGTGTCGAATTCAATGTCCATATGTATTCCATTGATGCTCACATCCAGTACTATAGGTTGACACGACGTAGTACGCACTGGAAACATACAATACGAATCTTGAACTGAAGCTTGAACACCCTCTTGAACTCCATCATGATCCACCTGATCATCTTACATATACAGATTCCTTTTATGATCAGGTTTAGGCTTTGCAATAGTAATGTCAGATTTTGACCTACAAACCTTGCCTAAATGGTCTTTCTTCTTGCAACAACAGCAAATTGTATCTTTAAATTTGCACACTGGGGCAAGATGCAGTCCCCCACACTGGTAACATGTTGGAGTACCTTTCTTTCTTGCCAATCTCTTGGCCCCTTCAACAACAGGCAGCCCAGAGGAACTGTAGTGTAGTTCTGGTGAATTGGCTGAGCTGTTTTAAAAAATTTTATTATTTTTCTCAGCAGCTTCAATAGCCTGTGCTAGATCAAAAGTCTGATAGGAGGCGCTGCTGAATGCCTTCATGATTCATTCCACACACCAACCTGTCCTGAATTATTTCTTCTATAGTGTCACCGTAGCCACAATGTTCGGCTAATTTGTGTAATGCTGCAACATAACAAGCTATTGACTCTCCGCTAGCTCTTACCCTTGAATTGAATAGGTACTGCTGCATTATCAAGGAAGGCTTGGGATCATAAAATGACGTTACCTCCCTGACCAGGTCATCGTAAGCAATGCCCTCCAACTGGGCTGGAGTTAGAAGGCTGCAGATCCTGCAAAATGTTGCAGGGCCGCATGCTGAAAGCAATATGGATTTCTGTTTATTTGCCTCCGTATTACCATTTGCATCTGAAGTAGTATTTCATGCACAAGGTGTAAGAGCTCCAGTCTTCTCTGCTGGACTCAAAAGGTGACAGGGTACTGTGAGTTGCCACAGTAAGTTTTATCCTCCTCGCCAATGTAGTAGCCTCACAATGGAAGTCCACATGCTTGTATCCCAGTAATCAAAAGATTGAAATAAGCTTTCATTAAAATGACAACTTGACAACAACAGATATGCAGCAACAACTCAATTCTACTCAACTGAACAATGACAGTTTAACAAAGGTATTTGTACAAAAAATGAATAAAATAACTAGTTCATCATGAAACCACACTTATGAATAACATTGATATTAAATGAATAATAAGGATAATCAACAGTCATCACAGTTATCCCAAGTTGGTATGAGGGCCTTTCGGCAGCCACGCAGGATGGTCTTTTTTGCAGTATGCTGTGTTCGGGTCTGAGGTAGGGCTGGGGAGCTGGATGGCTGTGGTGTTGAAGAGCTCGGTGAAGGTCACTCAGTCTGCCTTCCTAAAGTTCCACCTCTTGACTGGTCTCATTGGTACAGACTTGATTGTGGAGGAAGTCTCAATGATGGAAGGCCGATGTTGCGATTTTCGGAAAGCAGTGAGTACACGATGGTGGGTAGTCTCGAGTCCCATGTTCGCAAAAGCTAGGTCTGGTTAGTTGTTGTTCCTCAGCGAGCTGAGTGGAAGCTGCGAGGTTGTTTGGGGTCCAGTAGCAGCATCAGATTGTGAACGGATGCCCAGTCCTCAAGAGCAGTTCCATCGGGGTTGGTGGTAGAGTATCCCCAGGTGGTGCTGTGGCAGTTGAAATCGCCAGCGTAGATGCAAGGTGATGGGTGGCATGGCAGGACTCAGCAATGAGAATAGTTCCAGGTGGCTTGTAAATGTTGGTGATGTTGACTCCCTCGACCTCGGTAACAGCCCACTCGATGTCACTGTCAGGTTGTGAGAAGGAGATCTTGTGCCACTTGGCTGAGTCAATGACGAATGTAGCAATGCCGTAGCTGATGCTGATGGTATGTGCGGCGAGGGACTAGCCTGGGATGGTGAGCACATCTGGTTTTGTTGCATGTGTTTCTTGTAGCAAGATGGTGGTTGCTTTATTCTCCGTGGCCAGGTGGGAGATAATCTCGAGCTTGGCCTTGAAAATTCCCTCAATGTTCAGTTGAAGTAGAACAAGCTCTTGCCCTATGATGGTCAGGACCATCTGCCCTGAAAAGGGCACATGTTCAAGAGGGGAATGACTAGATGAAGTAGTGACTGTGACTTTTGAAACCATTGGCCTGCAGATGCAGATGCGAAGCGATTGCAAAGTAGCTGCAGTTTCCAGGGGGCACAACAAGGATGCTAGTTTTTTTGCTCCCCTATTCCTAATAATAATAGGAACCTATAGGAACCTTTTAGTGGTGTTATTATTCCTAATAATATCACCACTATAAGGTTCCTATAGCTTCTTTTCTCCTGACTCTGTCACACCACCTTCCCCCTCTCCTGCTGTGATGCAGTCATCGAATTTTCTCTCTCTAGTCTTGATAATGCATCAACATTTCCATGCATCCTTTTTGGTCTATACTTCACTGTCAACTGTAGGGTTGTAAATTTAAACTCCACCGAGTCAATCCTGAGCTGTCAGCCTTGAATTTGTTCATCCACTCCTGTGCTCAATGGTTGGTCATGACCGTGAACCTCACCTCCAGGATGTGTATCCTGAAGGCCCGTATCCCCAGCCTCACTGCTAGACACTCCTCCACTGTACTATATCTCTCTTCCCTTGGCAAGAACTTCCCACTAAAGTAGGCTATGGGAGTTTCCTCCCTGTTCTGATCCACTTGACTCAACACTGCCCCCATCCCTCAGTCTGATGCATCAGTTTGCACCACAAATTCATGACCACAGTCTGGGTCGTGCAACACCAGTCCAGCAGACAGAGTTACCCTCAACATCACAAACACTTCACCATATTCTTCTTTCCACTTCACTTGTGCAGGTCAACCCTACCTAGTTAGATCTGTAAATATAGCAGATATCACCTAATAGTTGGGAATAAAATGTCTGTAGTAGCCACCCAAACCCAAAAACACTCCCATACCCCTTGTGATCCTGAGCACCTCACACCTCCGAACTGCCTCAACCCTGTTCTTTTGTGGTCTAACTTCTCCACCACCCACTACATAACCAAAGTAAGCACACCTTCTCATCCCCATCTGACACTTTTCTAACTTGGAAGTCTCTCCTCCATTGTAAGTAGCCTCTCTTTTATGGCAGGCAGTCTTTCCTCCATGGCAGGCATTCTCTCCTCCATGCAAGCAGTCTTTGCTAATACCAGAGTCTCCCTCACTCCACTCGAGTCTCATTTGGCTGCTGTGCTTCCTTAACTCTTCTCTACTCATCTACACCCCATGTTGTTGCTCATCCTCCAACCTATGCCTATTATGCAGTGTCTTCTCAGACTTAGTCTTCTTCACTCTGTCCTTCACCTCCTGAAACAAGTCATCATGTAACTGAAAGATGGACTCAACTTTGTCCTCAAACTCTACTGTGTTCAATGTCACTTTGGAACTTTCATTGAGCCTCTTCTTCCTCTCCTCTTCTTCCTCTCCTCTTCAACATATTGTCGTGGAGTCTGTGCACTGGTCACCACCAGACACATCTTCTCTGGAGCACTCACAAACTTCATCAGTTCTGGCACATCATCCGTGACTGTGTACGCCTGTTGAGCCTTGCTAGCTAGTTGAGATGCCAAGGTGAGACTCCACTGGTCTTCTGGCACCTCATGTGCTTGTATCATCCTCTCTAATGTTGTAAGGAAGGACTCCACATCTTCACCTTGATGGGGTGTCTCTTACCCTGTCCCTCGGTCTTAAGGTAGCCATGATCTATTGCTCTGAGCTCCAACACTTGCTGCTGTGCCATTTCTACCATCTTCAACCTGTGCTGATTTGCCTCCTCTCTCTTAGCCTCAGCCTCTGTTGCCATCTCCAGCCTGTGCTGATATGCCTCCTCCCTCCTAGCCTCAGCCTCTGTCGCCATCAAGTGAATTAAATCATTCATGCTTGGTTTTGCCATGTCGTTAATGCTTGAAAAGCTTCTGCACTCTCTTCCACTTAGTGTAGCCATACACTCTCTTGAAGAGGCCTTTGCCAAGCTCTCTTTCAGTAGCTAAACTCCAAAAATTAATGGAAATGTGATTGTTCAACTGACAATCTCTATCCCACTGCTGCCGCGAAATGTCACAAACCTTCTCCAGTAACACCTTTTATTCTCCATGTATATCAATTCATTTTCAACAGAGTTCAAGAAAATAAGTATCACATAATAATCTGCATCATATAATGAAAAACTGAGCACAAGTCACCATATATGCACATAATGTGCAACTGTCCTCCCACAATCAATTAATCATATTCCTCTATTTCAGCTGATAAACTACAATCAATATCGATACAACCTGCCCCTTACAACAATCAACAATAATACAACCAAACCCTTACATCCATAAAATGCATAATTGACATGGTGTTATAAAATAAATAGTAATTCTAATAGTATTCCTAATAATAATACTACCAAAAGGTTTCTATAGTTTCCTTTCTCCTGACTCCTTCATTCTACCTTGTTTAGTAATTTTGTGTGGTAATGAAATCATATTAATGCTGGTATATAAGAACAAGACTCTCACTAGAGAGGCAGGACACTTGATTGAGATATGATTTGCAGTTGTGAAATATAAAATTGTCACAGTTGCAACTTTACATTGGTTTTGGACTAGGCCTCTGGGACAAACTATAGCTGGTAACATTTCGTGTCAGCAGTTTGAACCTAGTCAAGAAGTCTTGATTGCCATCCAAGATCAAATAAATGGCAGCTACTTGACAGCAAGCTTGAGAACAATTGCCGAAAGACACTAGCAAGGAAGTAATGTTGGAGATGTTCACTATGGACCCAGAGGGCCTGCTTGGGGTGGAAGGAATAGAAAACCTCACAGATGCAGTGATGATGATGGCAGTCAGCTTTACTAAAATGACTGAGGCATCACAGCAGCAACATAGGTTCTTAACTGAAGTGCTGTGGACAAGAGGGACTCAACTCCTCCACTCTCACCAATCAGTACTGAAGACTCATTGGATACATATCTTTAAAGATTAGAACTTTACATGACACAGAAAGGCACGTAAGCACACAATGGCCTGCTGATCTACCCCCTCTTATCTGGGGAGTATTTAGAGGCTCACAGAATGATATAAGAAGGAGTTGTGAAATATGAGGATATCCAGCGAAGACTTGTGAGATGGTTTAGGTTGTCAAAACTGCTTACGACAAAAGTGGAAGGAGGCTGCAGGAAGAACAAGAGTATCTCTCATGGATATACCAATTAGCTAAACGATATTTTAGTGGCTATTTGGATTGATGTGACTCCACGGAAAAGGTGAAGAAGAGGCTATTCATGGAAAATTTGCTACATTTTTGGAAGAGGAAGTAGCCGCCTGGGTGTGCATGAGAAAACCAAACACAGCAATGGAAACAGCAAACCTCACACTCCAATTCTGCCTGGAAAGGAAATGGGAGTAGTCTAGAATTTACAAAGGGCAAAGGAATTGACACGAATCTCAGAGGGGCAAATTTAGGAATCTAAAACTGTGGCAGACCAGACCATTAAGAGAGGGAAAAAACAATGTTCCTAACAGCAGTAATGGCCAGAGGTTTGAAAAAGGGTGGGTATGAAGCAATACTTTGATTATAAGTGTGGGGACATGTGCTTTAGCTACAGGGAGTGGGGACACATGAGTTCACAGTATCCGAATAAGAAGATAATGAGGATAGATTCATGTCCCAGTGTTAAAGAATATTTGTTCCCCAACTGAACGAACGTCTGTTTCTCCCACTAATATTTGTTTGTACAGGACTTGGTGAATGACATTTTTTCTTCCTT
Organism: Lycopodina hypogea; assembly: GCA_963969325.1. Lineage (NCBI taxonomy): Eukaryota > Metazoa > Porifera > Demospongiae > Poecilosclerida > Cladorhizidae > Lycopodina > Lycopodina hypogea. Next base: position 5,764,361 of record OZ017792.1, read on the forward strand.
TTTTACAACATTAATGAATATTTCACAAAAGTATATTATATTTACTTCATAAAGCTGTTGAAAGTTTAAAATCAAGTTATAATTGACCCGTTTCATTCATCAGTTACATCTCCATATGATTCTTGAGGCTCCTAGTCTCAAGGATGGCAGTGGAACAGAACTTTGTCAGTTTTGTGATGCTGTACAGCAGTATCTCTGTGCACTTGAAGCCATGGACTATTAACCTTCTAGTTCTTTCATCATGTCTATGCTTGAGTTGAAGCAAGACATGAATACTATGTCTGAGTGGCAACGGCATAGCCAAGAATTGCTAACTTCATCAATTTGAGAGCCCAAGCATCTAGTCATAAAATGGGTCTGCAAAGAAACCACATAAGATTAAATCATTATCTCTCACCTGCCAGAAGTATTCCAACTCAAACAAGCCTGTTGCATCTTCATGGTGAATCCTGATGCTGCTGCTAGGAACTGTGTCATCTATAATACTGAGAAGCACTAATTATTGGCTTGCACCAAGTTCTAAGCCGTCGCACATTACAAGATGTTATCTACCTTGAAGTCTAATGGGTTTAGTCTCAATTGTTTGTGACTTGGTTATTTCATGAAAAACAGTGCATCACTGCATTGTTGTAAAAGATGTCAGAAATCTCATTACACCTTGTTGCATATTGAATTCAAAGAGGATGATCAAAACCAATCGCCACCGACTATACCCATCTCTACACATGCTACATTAGGAATAAAGTCTAACTAGTTGCTAATGACATGTCGTGTCCTAGTTGGACCTTCAACCTTCACTCACAGTGGGTCCTCCCAAAAGGCCTGGTGTTAAACCACTTGGTGACTTCAAAAAGTGCACTAAAGTTCATTTCACTTGTTTTGAGTTCTCCAGTTATCAAACTCTCATGCATACTTCTTCCATAATTACACCGGAAGTTTCAGCACATCTATCATTGCTATCCATACTTCCATACTTTCACTCTAATCAGCATCTACAATACGTATCAATATTCACTGCTACCAAGATGGGATGTCAGTGTATCAGATATACTTTGAGTGGTGCTTCAAATTCCACATTGGTAGTCCCACTGTAATAAATGTTTAGTCATATAATGCCATCAAATTTGTAGTGAACTTTAGCTACACTAAAAAAATAATAATAATATACTTACCACGATCCCTTTGGGTTTAAACAAAATTGCTGCAAATCCATCATTACATTTCTACACTTAGCTGTATGTTTTCCTTTTGAGATGGGTCTTTTTAACATGACTGCAGTACTCTCAAAATGAGTATAGCTAACTACAGCACTTTCTGACTAATTTGAAAAGGAATCCAAGAAAATGTTCTTATCTTTCTTTACATAACCAGCACAAGTCAATAATAACACACTCTACTCTACAGAACAAATTAAAAGGAATAAAACAAAGTTCTAGTGGTATTAGTGGGAAAGCTTGAATACAAACTTCTGTTGAAGTTATCTTATTTTTTTAACCTTAGAATAAATGAAAGGTTCTATTCAAAATAGAGCCACTATCACCAAAACCACAGTTTTATATAAGAGACTAGGATATTAACAGTATGACTGATCAAATGCATGAAAATACAATAATAAAAACTAGGACATAATACTGTTACATATTAGGCAAACTCACTAAATAAAATTAAGACAAAGGAAAAGGATTGAAATATTATAAAGATAAAAGAATTACATATCAGTCAAGAATTATATTAGTCATTACAATACAAGATGCCATTCTGGTTATGCTAGCTAGTTAAAAATGGGTGCATTTAACTGTAGTAATTTAAGACATGTCCTATTAGTAAAACTTCATCATTTAGTAGATTTCCAGTTGTTTATTAATTATTTCTGTAATAATGAATAAAATAGTTTGGAGGGGGTGGGGCTCCCCTCCCCCCTCCCCTCCCCCCTCCCCCCCCCCCCCCCCCCTCGATTTGGTCCAGTGTGTGATCATTGCCCAGAGCAACTGGATGACTTGAACACACACATTTAACTAAATCAGAAACTACTTTAGGTGCAGGAAGTTCCCAGCATTGAATAGGTTCGAGAGTGCTTTCCCGTTCTTCAAACATCCAACCATTTCCCTTCAGAGATGAGAGCTCAGAAGGAGGTGTTAGTACATTTTATGCTCAGCTCTTAAATTTTTTGTGACAGACAGACACAAAAATTCACTAAGTATGCCTGATTCCTTGCTTCACTCAGAATTGATAGCATTACTATTCTTCTCTTTTTTTACTTTTTTTTTCTTTTTATCTTCTTCCTCCCACTTAAGTGAAAATATTGGGATGGTATTATTTGAACACTCATGTAAAATCATGCAGTATTTACAAACAGGTAGTCCATGAATTGTTTCCCAATGCAGGCATGTGCATCAGGTATGCTGGACCCATGATGCTACCCAGGTGACATGGAGAACAATGCATATCCCATTGACACACCCACAAAAGTTGTTACCACTGCCTGTTCCGAACAGAGACCTACCATAAGATGCACTCATTTGGTTTCCTGATTATTCATTTATAAAATTATATATATGGATGTATATACCTATATCCTAGGATATATCCTCTGCCATCAGCTAATCTGCAGAAGGAGACCCTTGAAATAAAAATCTGCCTAGAAAGTAGCCAATGCTATGCAGGGAAGAAATGTATGCACTCAATTCTCAACTCCTAAGAAAACAATGTAGGGTTCAATTAGAAAAAGGGGGAAAAGTACACTGATCTCTAATCAGTGGTGTAGGAGTAGGGGGGCAGCAGGGCCACTTGACTCCCCATTTTTATTTCAGGGGGGCATAACCTCCCCTCCCCTACTTGTTACAAATAATAGTAATACTTTCAATTTTTTCTTTTGTAATGCAATAATCAGATTAGTGGCTTACACTATGTCAGTGTAAAGCCTGGTTCACAGTACGCCACCACATAGCCTGCATAGACATAAGAACACGTACTGAGCATGCACTGGGAACACAAATTTTTGTCAGAACGTATTGCAAGGAGTGTTTTTAACAGCTGCATCCACAACACGAGAATAGAACCAAGCTCTAATTTTACACAAGAAACAGCAATGCACAGTGCGTGTCTATGAATCGGGCTTTAGCTACTATCTACTTGTCATGTGCACAAGTAGCACAAGTAGCACAAGTAGCACATGGAGAAACCCATGGATAACATGAATCAGCTGCATTCTATGTGCATAGGACAGTCTTATGATGAGGCAGAAAATACACCAAAAAAGATGTGGCAATTCAAATTATGAGTGAGAGCCCAATAGCTCTGCTAGTTCATTGCTTTGCCCACTATTTGAACTTACGTTTGTAAGGTGCTGGACTATCAAACATATATCAATATTAAGAGTTGCTTTCGATACTGTTAGAGAGAGATTTTCTTAACTTATTAACTTCTAACCTAAGAGAACACATTTCTTTAAGGAAAACTGAAGCAAACATAGAAAGGTGATTTAGAAACTATTATTGAAGGCTACTTGCTTATAATTGAAATATTGAATGACATACATCAAACAACCCATGATAAGGATAACATGAAAGCATGAGACTTACTTGCAGCTCTTGAAATGTTTAATTCTCTCTTTAACTAAAGTTAGAACATATTCTATTTGTTCTTGCAAAAGTAGCATCCAATTATTTGCAAGCAAAGGATTTATTTTTCAAGAGGAATTTTCTTCCATAAATATGTTACCGAGGTATAATTTTCTCTTTAACTAAAGTTAGAACATATTCTATTTGTTCTTGCAATAGTAGCATCCAATTATTTGCAAGCAAAGGATTTATTTTTCAAGAGGAATTTTCTTCCATAAATATGTTACCGAGGTATAAGAGGCAGAGCTTTTGAGCACTCCTATGATAGAATTATAAATATTGCTTAAGATCAGCAGATTGGTCTTCCAAAGCCACCCATGTATAGAAAACTTCCATTAAGATAAGGTGATGAAAGCAATCCTTATGATGATATCGCTTCTCTTCTCCACCATTGTATCATAACCTTATATACTATCTGGGCATGGGATTTATTCCTTCACAAATTGCAGATCAATTTAACCAGGAACGAATTCTACCTCTAGTATAAAATCTTGAGTTGATCTTAATGAAAGCATAGAATGGAGAAATCTTGAAGATTCGTTAAGGGTGGTAGAGAGCTCATGCTTCAGGGAAGATATAAATTGTGGTTAATTATGAGTCTTTTACCTCTATTTTGTGATGTCATTAAACAGTTTAATCACAATCAGCAAGTGAAGTAGGATTTCCATTATTTTTGATGACTGAATGCAAACCCTACATGACATGATGCGTTCAGAAATTCACAAACAGTTACAGATATACTTAGCAGCATCTATAATTGAAAGATAATTTTCAGTCTTGAGTATATTCTCATATTCACCGACCCCCCCCCCCCCCCCCCCACGCTTGCAAACACCTCTGCTAATCAATAAATATTATATATAATGTTACCATCCAAGGAAACGCCTGTCACATTCGTGCTGTGCCCCAGCATACCTGTTAGTGGAATGCTGTGATGTCTTCCCATTTTGTTGCTCGTTATCACTTCTTACATATCAGGCCCAGTGCTGCAAACTATACGATTTGTCCATACGGAAAATTAATTCGCATAAATTACGGAAACATGCACTGACTGGGGTCTTAGCAGAGATATATATATATACTTACGTATACATCTATGGTCTTAGCTACAAAAAAACAACAACCAGAATGGAACACGAGCCAAGTGACTGCTCCTCTTCACGTTCTGTGTCTAGTGTACTGAAAGATTCTGCTTCTGTGAAGAGAGCGCTGCACTCTGACATGGTAGCTGCAACTGTCAGGTAGGTAACTAAGATATACTTCAGAAGCATTAAGGTCACGAAAGTGTGATAATAGTTGGAAACTTCCAGATGCTATTGTTGCTAGATAAAAGGGTGACAGATATGCATATTAAAAATAGTGTAGCAGTCATTTTGGTGTTAATCATGGTTGATTAAATGATATATCTTCCCATGTGATGATACCACTGCTATTTTACTTCATCTCTCTGAAAATGAACTGGATTCTTATTGATCATTTCTATCAAAGTGTACAATCTTTTCATATGGCTTTTGTCAGGAAACTAAAATCAAAATTTGATTTTGAGTCACACATTCTGACCAATCCACAGTTTATCAATCCAGGTGAACATCAAAGTGTCAGTTGATGAGATCCAATCAAGTATTCCCATAAAGTTTGACTAAGCAGCAACAAGATGAGAGTTCAGAGAATTTGCTATTGATCCTGATGTTGAAGACTTAGATTGTGACAATGCTCAAATTTAGTCTCTTTCTAAAATCCATGAGATATCCAATGGGTGACTGTATGTACTTGAATCTTTCAAATCTAGTTCTTCATCTGCTATCCATCCCAACATGTAATGCTATCTGTGAAAGAGCAACTTAGCTTGGTGAGGTGCCTCAAAACTAACTTTAGGTCAGGTCTCCATCCTGATACAGTTCCTTCTCTCATTGATGTTCTTTCAATTCTGTATTAAATTGCTGCTAACAGTCTGATTTTGAGCCATCTTTTCTTGATAAGGCCAAACAGTGCAAAAGAGAAAAGAACATGAGTTATAAATATTTAATGACATCTTAATTGTAATCAATGTCAGTAATTGAATGTGTAATTTATTTACTTTTTTGTGTTCTTATGACGGTTTATACCGAAATTAATACAGAAAGACTGAAATATTGTGTTTTGAATAATGAAAGATGATTACCTGGGTTGGCAGCACTGCAGGCCACCTGGCTAAGGGATGGGAGGGAGCCAATTGCTTGCAGCACATCAGAAAATGTGAAGGGTGTGAATGTGTGCCTCCTCTTCACCCCCTCCATTTAAAAACAACAATAACAACAGCAAATACAGGGTTGCTAAAAAATTTCAGTGCACTTATTGGTTACTTGTTATCATATTTTTATATATTACACTTTTTCAGCAACACCTGTCAGACACAGAAAAGAACCAGAAGTGTGTGTCCCGAAAATAGCAAGAAGAAAGCAAGGAGCTTGGGGAGTGTAGTTAAGGAATACACAGAGGATGGTTACCATGACACCAGAGGTAATGTGATACTGAACACCACAGATGAGCGCACATTATATCTTGACACTACTGAAGATATGAAAGAGATAGCATTACAGTGGGTTGTCCATTGCTTTTCTTCTATAACTGTGAGACAACTGGTCTGAGTGTCTATAGTGAGTGCATTACAGAACTTGCAGCTAAAGTTGTTACTTTTCCTAAGTTATCTGTCAGTCAGCCGACCTTCTCTAGCTTGGTGAAGCCAACAAGAAATATTCCTGATCAAGGTATCTATAAGTTGTTATTGGATTAGAAATGGTCTCTGTAATTTTCATAAATTTTTCTTTTGGGACAACAGTGTCAGCCATTACTGGCATCACCAATGAAATGCTTCAATCTGAGAGTCCTTTGTCTCTTGTACTACCTGAATTTCTCCATTGGGTAGTCTCTACCACAGATATGGTCAATGAGGAGACTAAAGCTCCCCATTATCCTGGTTAGACTCGCATCTTTACTCATACATATGAAGCAATTGGAATAATTTTTTTTTTTATATCTTAGTTCTAGTGGCACACAGGGGGTTTTGCTTTGATTTCCCAATATTGTTTGCTGAAGTGGAAAGACACTTAGGACATCTTCCTCTTTCTTCCTTTGTGATGCCACACGCACATATTCACTTTGCCGATACACATTCTCATTTGCGGCAATTGAAGAATGCTGGTGCTGACTCTCTCAAGGGATGCAGTTTAGGCTTTGTGAAGTTATTTGAACATTTCTTCCCGACTGAGACCTACTCAGGTACTATTGTGCATGATGTGGTAATAATATCATTATGCAATCTTTATTTGTTGAGATTTTAGCTCACAGGGCACTTGATGATGTAGAGGCCATGGAAAAGCTGTTCACAGAAACTAAACTGGTCAACTTTCTCTCCAGTTTGCCAATACATACTGCAGAAAAACGATTGAGCTTGTGGTATGCTCAGAGAGAGGCATACACCAACACAACCCAACTCATGAATTTACTTGGGAAATGAAACATCACTCCCCAGCAAGCTACAAGACTAAATGATCTTGGCCTGAATTATGAAGTATTGGTCGAGTTGAGGAGTGACTGTACCACACCTGAGGCATTCAAAGAGGAACTACATAGGAGAGGAGTTAACAGCATGCCCTTACGTGAAAAGTTGTCCATGTTAGTCAGATGAATATTCTTTATATGATGCATTTTAATTAATTGCTCCTTTATTGAACACAGCCCAGTGCCATGGAATGACATCAATTATATAAATCTTATACTGGTGCTAATGCATTGTTATATAGAGCCATCACAGTGTCTTGTATATTTTATGAGTAATTATTTGTTTGTGTCAATTGTATTAATTAGTATTAATGCCTATTTTTTTTTCTCCCAGTGATGATTAGTTTTTATTCATATGCTGTTTTTTGTTTCCATACACACAACTACAGCATTTTTTCCTCTGACTCAAGTTGATACTTTGTATGTCATAATTTTTGTTTTAAGTGTGCATGCTTGAGTCCATGTGGTTATATACAGAGTTGTAATGTTGATGTGCTTGTATCTGTGGGGAGGAAACTTTATAGGATGACAAAGCTCCAGCAATGGGAGCCAAGGCCCTCTGCATTCCCTCTGATCAGCCAAAGGCTCTATGTCCAGGTCAATGCTGCGTACATCCCAAGTGCTCCACATAGCATAATATTACATTCTCTTTAGGAGGAGCTACTAAAATATTGACTATAAAAACTTGAAGTATAACTACGCTTGAATAGCATCTAAAATTCTCTTAAATGAATGTTTTTGAAATTATTTAATTAATTTTTTAATTAAAAACAAACAAACAAAAACAAGCAGGGATTCATTTAGAAAATAGTTCAGGTGGGGTGGTCAGATAGTGGAAATTGGATTTTATGAGAGGAGGCAGGATGCTCAAAGATGGATAAGTCACACAAACGATTTAGGGGGGTTGGGGCATGCTTGGATATGTATTGTGTGTGTGTGTCAGCAAGGTTTCATGTATATAGGAATTCAAATTTGGGGGGGGGGGGGGTTGGGAAAGAAAAACTACAAATTTGATGCTGATGTGGAGGGTATAGCAAATAACAAAGAGAAAGTAGATATTTAAATAAGTGATTCTTAGCTAGGGCTAGGGCTAGGGGCAATATAATTTTCGTCAGTTTTGAAGAATAATTCTATACAGCCAACCGATATTATATTTTTAGTTGTGATGGAGGTGGGCCTGGGTGAAATTGCTTTCAACCAGTACACCCCTAATTAACCTAACGACTTAGGACAGAAACTTTTTCAGATAACTTAAAAGTTAGGACAATTGACATTCATTAATATTCATGAGTTTATTAGTACAGTACCTATTAATTTAATGACCATGAATGTGATCAAATACCAAGAATCCACTAGCCTCAATCAAACAGAACAAGATAATACTTCATTAATTTTTCCTGAATTGTAATCTTTGTTTTGAATAGCATGTTGTCGTATGTCCTTTGCTGCCAACTTCTGTACTTTTCTAATGTGTAGAAGTGAATTTGGTTCAGCTTCATTTTCCCTTTTTTTTTTTATTGTTGTTGATGTTCACATCATTTCTCCATAACAACTCTAGCAGTTAACATTTCTAATCCTCCTCCGATTCCCCTTATGAAGCCTACAGAGCAACCAACACTTTCATCACAAATGCACATAAAGCAGTTATCCATAATTACTTGTATTACAACAGCACTATGTGTGGTCATTTGAATGTACACATTATGTAAATTGTGGTAATTAGTAATTATGGGGTCTACATATGTACATACACTATTTACAACATTTGATCTTTATTTATGAGTGAAATTTGTAAATCTTTGACATTGCATTGTCAGGGAGAATTGTTATTGACTGAAAAACTATAAGTTGCAAAGCTGTATATCAACCCTTCAGGCATTACACAATGCTTTCAAACATTCTGAACCTTTTTAGAAAAAATCAAAGGGCCTGGTTGCATGTCTACTTATGAGCTGCTGTTAATCAAATGAAGCTGCAAGGTCTAGAAATGGTGTTTGGAGTGATTACGTTGATGTTTGGGCATATTCTGTTGTCTATATAATATAAAACTCACGGTTGTATGTTCCAATTTATGCACCTATGACTGTGGCTAATGGCCTGCCAAACCATTGGACTGGAGGTCTAAAATTGGTATGCACATACAACCTGACCCAGGGAGTAATCTGGTCAATGTTAGAAGCCCAAGTTGGGGGGGGGGGGGGGGGGGGGGGGACTCCTGAAGTGGCAGGACCCCAAAAAAAATGAATTCTTACAAGTTGAAGTAAACTTCCTTCTACTTAAGTATCCACAAAGTTGTAATACAAACCACACATATAATCTGATCTGATCTTACCTGAATTATTATGACCTAAGCAAATTCAGAGGACACACACGCATGCACGAAGATAGGCAGGCAGGCAGGCAGGCAGGCAGGCAGGCAGGCAGGCAGGCAGGCAGGCAGGCAGGCAGGCAGGCAGACAGGCAGGCAGGCAGGCAGGCAGGCAGGCAGGCAGGCAGGCAGGCAGACAGGCAGGCAGGCAGGCAGGCAGGCAGGCACACACACACAGGCACACACACACAGGCACACACACACAGGCACACACACACAGGCGCGCACACACACACACACACACACACACACACACACACACACACACACACACACGACTTTTCACATTTATAGACATGGATTATAGAATGCATAAGCCCTCCCAAAGGCATACTTTGTTTAAAAAAAAAATTTTATTTGGTGTTTAGCTTGTCATGTAGGAATCCCTATTGCCACATGTACACAATTTAGATTGTTCTAAAACACATTACATTTTGATCATTCTGTCTAATATATCTCCTATATATATATATATGTAAAAGGAGATGCCCCTACATCTGTGTCTGTCTGTATGTTTGTACCATTATTTTAGCCAAAACTGTGCTTGAATTATTTAAAAAAATTTGCATGATGATAGGTTTTGACCCTACTTAAAACATGGGCTAAAAGTACTGGAAAATGGTTACCATGATACCGAGAAAAAAAATCCAAAATAATAATTTTACCAGAAAAACCCTTGGAGCTACAGATCTAAAACTTGGCATGCATTTAAAACTTCACTCTGGGAGTAACATGGGCTGGGTGCCACCTGGCTACACCTCTTCCTTTTCCTATGTAAAGCTAAAAATGCCAAAAATGGTATATCAGCCAAAAAAAAATTGAACCTGAGGACTTAGACCATGAACTTATATATATTTTGAATCAGTATAATCTGGGGAATGTTTTAGGACCATGCATATGACCACACCCATTGACTCAAATTTTGTTCAGCCTGCTGGACCTCTTCATATGACCACCCCATAGTAATCATGTACTTGCCAGAAGGATTACCTATAATGCCAGCTACTTTATCATTATTTTAATTGGTAGATTGAGTGTCCCAAAATCCACTATCCCTCGATCCATTTAAGATTTTCTCTTTGAGCCATTGTACCCTATTTTTTTCAATTCTCTTATTTTACACTATCTAATTTTTGTTTGTATATCTCCTTCAATACCATGTATTGAGTAAGGAGAGCAGCAATGATCTAGCTGTATTGGAAACAGGCTTCCTCTGACTTAGAGAGATAGACTAATGATGCCTTAGGATACAGTATAAGCACCAAATATCTACTCCGTTGATCCCTGTTCACTCAATAGGTAGTCATGATGGCTTCAAAGGCAGAGAAATAATCTGTTGTATCTTCCTCATTTTCCGCAGTATGACACCACTATATCTTCTCCAGAACATTATTATTTGCAGTCTTGATTGATGAATCCACCACTTTTTTGTTCTCCTTATAACATCTTCACTGACCTCTTTAAATTTATCCTTTCATCTATTTTTCTCTGCAGCATTCCCTTTCTCTGCTTCCTCGATTCTTTCTATCTTTGCTCTTTTTTCCTCCTTCTGATGAGAGCAAATTTGATTCTCTCCCATTGTTCTATTCCCTTATTCAGGAGTTTCCCAAGTTGGTTCTTGCTATTGGGGTGAGCCCAACTACAGATGAACTGATTAACTTACAGATAAACCACTTAGTTAATCATGTGTAAGAACTATGTTCTTATGCTATTACGTATGTGAATATGTTTCTCAAATACTACCTCATTTGGTCATTTTGTGTGGTCATGAAGTCACATGTCATGCTGGTATTTAAGAACAAGACTCTCACTAGAGAGGCAGGATACTTGATTGAGATATGATTTGCTGTTGTAAAATATAATATTATCACAGTTGCAACTTTACATTGGTCTTGGGCTAGGCCTTTAAGAATCTAAAACTGGTGGTCATTAGCCTAACATCTCATGTCAGCAGTTTGAACCTAGTCAAGAAGTCTTGATTGCCATCCAAGATCAAATAAATGACAGCTACTTGACAGCAAGCTTGAGAACAATTGCCGAAAGACACTAGCAAGGAAGTAATGTTGGAGATGTTCACTATGGACCCAGAGGGCCTGCTTGGGGTGGAAGGAATAGAAAACCTCACAGATGCAGTGATGATGATGGCAGTCAGCTTTACTAAAATGACTGAGGCATCACAGCAGCAACATAGGTTCTTAACTGAAGTGCTGTGGACAAAAGGGACTCGACTCCTCCACTCTCACCAATCAGTACTGAAGACTCATTGGATACATATCATCAAAGATTAGAACTTTACATGACACAGAAAGGCACGTAAGCACACAATGGCCTGCTGATCTACCCCCTCTTAACTGGGAAGTATTTAGAGGTTCACAGAATGATATAAGAAGGAGTTGTGAAATATGAGGATATCCAGCGAAGACTTGTGAGATGGTTTAGGTTGTCATAAGCTGCTTACGGCAAAAGTGGAAGGAGGCTGCAGGAAGAACAAGAGTATCTCTCATGGATATACTGATTAGCTAAACAATATTCTTAGTGGCTATTTAGATGGATGTGATGCCATGGAAAAGGTGAAGAAGTGGCTACTCATGGAAAATTTGCTACATTTTTTGGAAGAGGAAGTAGCCGCCTGGGTGTGCATGAGAAAACCAAACACAGCAATGGAAACAGCAAACCTCACACTCCAATTCTGCCTGGAAAGGAAATGGGAGTAGTCTAGAATTTACAAAGGGCAAAGGAATTGACACGAATCTCAGAGGGGCAAATTTAGGAATCTAAAACTGTGGCAGACCAGACCATTAAGAGAGGGAAAAAACAATATTCCTAACAGCAGTAATGGCCAGAGGTTTGACAAAGGGTGGGTATGAAGCAATACTTTGATGCTGCAGGGAGTGGGGACACATGAGTTCATAGTGTCGAATAAGAAGATAATGAGGATAGACTCATGTCCCAGTGTTAAAGAATATTCATTCCCCCAGGGAATGAATCTCCATTACTCCCACTAATATTTGTTCCCACGGGAGTTGGTGAATGACATTTTTTCTTCTTTTTAAAAATACTAATGAATATTACACAAAAGTATATTATATTTACTTCATAAAGCTGTTGAAAGTTTAAAATCAAGGCATAATCGACCCTGTTTCATTCATCAGGTACATCTCCATATGATTCTTGAGGCTCTTAGTCTCAAGGATGGAGGTAGAACAGAACTTTGTCAGTTTCGTGATACTGTACAGCAATATCTCTATGCACTTGAAGCCATGGATTATTAAACTTCTAGTTCATTCATCATGTGAATGCTTGAGTTGAAGCAAGACATGAATACTATGTTTGAGTGGCAACAGTTTAGCCAAGATTCTGTTGATGTTCCACCATACCAAGAATTGCTCCATTTTATCTATTTGAGAACCCAAGCATCTAGTCATAAATGGGTCTGCAAAGAAACCACATAAGATTGAATCATTATCTCTCACCTGCCAGAAGTATTCCAACTCAAACAAGCCTGTTGCATCTTCATGATGAATCCTGATGCTGCTGCTAGGAACCGTGTCGTCTATAATACTGAGAAGCACCCATTATTGGCTTGCACCAAGTTCTGAGCCATCACACATTATAAGATGTTATCTACCTTGAAGTCTAATGGGTTTAGTCTCAATTGTTTGTGACTTGGTTATTTCATGAAAAACAGTGCCTCACTGAATTGTTGTAAAAGATGTCAGAAATCTCATTACACCTTGTTGCATATTGAATTCAAAGAGGATGATCAAAACCAATTGCCACCGACTATACTTATCTCTACTCATGCTACATTAGGAATAAAGTCTAACTAGTTGCTAATGACATGTCGTGTCCTAGTTGAACCTTCAACCTTCACCCACAGTGGTTCCTCCCAAAAGGCCTGGTGTTAAACTACTTGATGATTCCAGGTCACAAGCAGTTCGAAGAATACTTTCATTTGAAAGATCTCTGCATATATTGATACCAGGGTCACTTTCAAAAGTCTCAAGCGGTCATGGATGAATACTTTCAGTCTGGACATGCTGAACCAGTTTCTGAAGTTGATCTTGAAAACCACCAGACAGTGTATTTTATTTTCCTGTTCACATGGTTCCACATCAAAACTGTCCTCCAAGTCGCCCCAAGAGCAACTCTTGATTTTCCATATAGAAGAACAGTTATAACAATTGAACGAAGCTTCAATCTATTTTATGCAACAAGTTTGGCTCGACTGGAACTGAGCTGATGATCAATTGCCATTGCCTGATTTGTTTTCACAGCATGAAGTGCCATTGCCATCTCCAATGCTTCCAAGTGACTTTTTCTGTTTTTGGTACTAAAATGATTATTTAGATTTTCAATTACTTTCTTGAAATAGTTAATGGGGTATTTATCAGTAAACGAATTGCTGCACTGATGAATTACTATTATAATACCCAAATCAAACACAAAATTGACAATATCCTCCATTTTTAGACCCAGAATAAGTCAGACCACTATATTTATCAAGCGAGTTTAATTGAAATGATCTTATCTGACCACAAGATGTAAGACTAGGAAATTCATACATCTTGCCTGGTACAAGTTAATGTTCCAAAAGGAATCATGTTTTATTGTCTGGAAGTTTCTTCAATTTCTCCATATTAACGCTTGGTACAAGTCAGCAAAAAGTACACTAGAGTGTATTTCACTTGTTTTGAGTTCTCCAGTTATCAAACTCTCATGCATGCTTCTTCAATAATTACACCAGAAGTTTCAGCACATCTATCATTACTATCCATACTTCAGCTCTAATCAGCATCTACAATACATATCAATATTCACTGCTACCAAAGTAGAATCAGTACAAGATGGGATGCCGGTGTACCAGATGACAACATACTTCGAGTGATGCTTCAAATTCCACATTGGTAGCCCCACTGTAATAAATGTTTAGTCACATAGCACAATCAAATTTCTAGTAAACTAAAGCTACACTATAACAAAAAATAATAATGTACTTACCATGATCCCTTTGGCTTCAATCAAAATTACTGCAAATCCATCATTACATTTCTACACTTAGCTGGATGTTTTCCTTTGGGATGGGTCTTTTTAACATGACTACAGTACTCTCAAAATGAGTATAGCTAACTACAGCACTTATATGACTATTTTGAAAAGGAATCCAAGAAAATGTTCTTATCCTTCTTTACATAACCAGCACAAGTCAATAATAACACACACTACAGAATTAATTAGAAGGAATGAAACAAGATTCTAGTAGTAGTAGTGGGAAAGCATGAATGCAATTTTTTAAAAGTTATCTTAATGTTTTGTTAACCTTAAAATAAAAGAAAGGTTCACCACCTATTCAAAATAGAGCCACGATCATCAAAAGCACAGCTTAATATAAGAGAATAGGACATTAACAGTATGACTGATCAAATGCATGAAAATACAATAATAAGAACTAAGGACAGTGACTGTTATATATTTAGTAAATTCACTAAATAAAATTAAAACAAAGGAGAGTAATTGAAAATATTATGAAGACAAAATAATTATATATCAGTTAAGAATTATATTAGTCATTACAATACATGATGCCATTCTGGTTATGCAAGCTGGTTAAAGTGGGTGTATTTAACTGTAGTAATTTGAAACATGTCCTGATAGTAAAACTCCATCATTCAGTAGATTTCCTAGTGGTTTATTAATTCTGTAATAATGAATAAAAATGGTTTGGAGGGGGGGTGGGGATCCTTCCCCCCCCCCCCCCCCCCCCCCCTCGATCTGGTCCTGTGTGTGATCATTGCCCAGAGCAACTGGATGACTTGAACACACATTTAACTAAATCAGAAACTGCTTTAGGTGCAGGAAGTTCCCAGCATTGAATAGGTTCGAGAGTGCTTTCCCCTTCTTCTAACATCCAATCATTTCCCTCCAGAGGTGGTAGCTCAGGAGGTGTTAGTACATTTTATGAATAGCACTCACGATTTTTGTGAGAGATAGACACCCAAATTCACTTAGTAAACCTGATTCCTTGCTTTGCTCAGAATTGATAGCATTGCTATTCCTCTCCTTTTCTTACCTTTCTTTTCCTTCCTCGCTCTTAAGTGAAAGTATGGGGATGATATTATTCTGACACTAATGTAAAATTGTGCAGTATATATGAGCAGGTAGTACATGAATTGTTTATCCAATGCATGCATGTGCTGCAGGTATGCTGGACCAATGATGCTACCCAGGTGACATGTAGAATAATGCATATCCCATTGATACACCCACAAAAGGTGTCACCATTGTATGAACAGAACAGAAACATACCAAAAGATGCACTCACTTGGTCACCTGATTTATACATTTATATAATTATACATATGGATGTGTATACCTATATCTTAGGATGTATCCTCTGCCCTCAGCTAATCTGAAGTTAAGAGACCCTTGAAATAAAAAATCTGCCTAGCCCTAGCCCTAGCCCTAGAAAGTAGCCAATGATATGCAAGAAACAAAAGCACTCGTATTCTCAACTCCTAAGAAAGCAAGGTAGGGTTCAATTGGAAAATGGGGGAAAAGTGCCCAGAGAAGAGCAATGGAATGTGAGGTAACTCAGCTGAGATTTATAATCAGTGGTGTAGGAGTAGGGGGCAGCAGGGGGCTTGACTCCTCATTTTTATTTCAGGGGGCATTGCCCCCTCCCCCCCCTACCCCATAGAAAATTATAATGATACTTTAAGTTTTAGCTTTTGTAATGCAATGACTGTATTGGTGGCTTTACTATGTCAGTGTAAAGCCTGGTTCACATGCAGCACCACATAGCCTTCATGTAGACATAAGAACATATACTGCATTTTAAGTGCACCATGAATGCAAAATTTCATCAAAATGCACTGCAAGGAGTGTTTTTTTAATGGCGCATCCGCAACGTGAGAATAGAACCAAGTCCTAATTTTATGCAAGCAACAGCAATGCGTGCACTGTGAACCAGGCTTTACCTACTAACTACTTGTCAAGCACACATGTAACACATGTGGCAGCTGCAACTGTTAGGTAGATAAATAAGTTTATCTTCACACGCATTAAGGTCAGGAAAGTGTGAAAATAGTTGCTGAAAATGAACTGGATTTTTATTGATCATTTTTATGAAAGTGTAAAATCTTTTCACATGGCTTTTATTAGGAAACTAAAATCAATATCAAAGTGTCAGAATAAATACATTTGATGAGATCCAATCAAGTAGTCCCACAAATTTTGACAAAAGCAGCAACAAGATGAGAGTTCAGAGAATTTGCTATTGATCCTGATGTTGAATATATAAATTGTTACAATGCTCGAATTTAGGCTCATTGTAAAATGCATGAGATCTCCAATGGGTGACTGTATGTACTCGAATCTTTTAAATCTAGTTCTTCATCTGCTATCCATTCCAACATGTAATGCTAATTGTGAGAGAGCAATTCAGCTTGGTGAGGTGCCTCAAAACTAACTTAGGTCAGGTCTCCATTCTGATACAGTTCCTTCTCTCATTAACAGTCTGATTTTGAGCCATCTCTTCTTGACAAGGTCAAACTGTGCACAAGAGAAAAGAACATGAGTTATAAACATTTAATGACATCTTAATTGTAATCAATGTCAGTAATTGAATGTGTAATTTATTTACTTTTTCTGTGTTCTTATGACAGTTTATACTGAATTTAATCTAAAAAGACTGAAATATTGTGTTTCGAATAATGAAAGATGATTACCTGGGTTGTCAGCACTGCAGGCCCTTTTTTGGGAAGGAGCCAATTGCTTGCAGCAGATCAGCAAATGCAAAGGGTATGAATGTGTGTCTCCTCTTAACCACACCCCCTCCATTTAAAAGAAAAACGGGTTTACTGACAATTTTCAGTGCACTTATTGATTACTTGTTACCATATTTTTTTTTATACATTACACTTATAGTAACACCTGTCAGACACAGAAAAGAACCAGAAGTGTATGTCCTGAAAATAGCAAGAAGAAAGCAAGGAGCTTGGGGTGTGTAGTTAAAGAATACACAGAGGATGGTTACCATGACACCAGTGATAATGTGATACTGGACACCACAAATGAGCACACATATCTTGACACAAATGAAGAAATGAAAAAAGATGGCATTACAGTGGGTCGTCCATTGCTTTTCTTCTATGACTGTGAGACAACTGGTCTGGATGTCTATAATGAGTGCATTACAGAACTCCAGCCAAAGTTATTGCTGTCCCTAAGTTGTCTGTCAGTCAGCCGACCTTCTCTAGCTTGGTGAAGCCAACACACAACATTCCTGATCAAGGTAAGTAGTCATTGAATTACAAATGGTCTTCGTAGTGTTTATATATTTTTCTTATTGGGACAAAAGTGTCAGCCATTACTGGCATCACCAATGAAATGCTTCAATCTGAGAGTCCTCTGTCTCTTGTTCTGCCTGAATTTCTCCATTGGGTAGTCACTACCACAGATGGCACTGAGGAGACTAAAGCTCCCCATTATCCTGGTTAGACTCACATCTTTACTCATACGAATAAGCAATTGAAATTAGTTATTTTATATCTTAGTTCTAGTGGCGCATAATGGGTTTTCCTTCGACTTCCCAATATTGTTTGCTGAAGTTGAAAGACACTTAGGACATCTCTCTCTTCCTTTGTGCCGCCACGTGCACATATTCACTTTTCCGATATGTATTTTCATCTGTGGAAATTGAAAAGAGCTGGTGCCGACTCTCTCAAGGGATGCAGTTTAGGCTTGGTGAAGTATTTGGACATTTCTTCCCGACTGAGACCTACTCAAGTACTATGGTGCATGATGTGGTAGTAATACCATCATGCAATCTTTATTTGTCATAATTTTAGTTCTCAGGGCACTTTATGGTGTAGAGGCCATGGAAAAGCTGTTCACAGAAACGGAATTTGTCAACTTTCTCTCCAGTTTGCCAGTACACACTGCTGAAAAACGATTGAGCTTGTGGTATGCTCAGAGAGAGGCACACACAAACAAAACTCAACTCATGAATTCTCTAAGGGTTTAAATCACTCCCCATCAATTTAAAAGACTATATGATCTTGGCCTGAATTATGAAGTATTGGTTGAGTTAAGGAGTAACTGTACCACACCTGAGGAATTCAAAAATGAACTTCATAGGAGAGGAGTTAACAGCAAGCCCTTACGTGAAAGGTTGTTCATGTCAGTCAGATGAATATTTTTTATGTGATATATTTTTTTATTAATCACTCCTTTATTGAACACAACTCAGTGCCATGGAATGACATTAATTTTATATATCTCTTATATTCTGGTTCTAATGCATTATTATATAGAATAATCACATAGTTTTGTAGATTTCATCATCAATTATTTGTTTGTTTCAATTGTATTAATTGGTGTTAACACCTTTTTTTCCTCTCCCAGTTACGATTAGTTTTCATTCATATGCTGTTGTTTGTTTCCATACACAAAACTACAGCTTTTTGACTCTAACTCAAGTTGATACTTTGTATGTCGTAATTTGTTTTGAGTGTGCATGTTTGAGTCCATGTGATGATATACAGAGTTGTAATGTTGATGTACTTGTATTTGTGGAGAGGAAACTTTACAGGATGACAAAGCTCCAGTAATGGGAGCCAAAGCCCTCTGCATTCCCTCTGATCAGCTAAAGGCTCTGTCTCCAGGTCAATGCTGTGTATATTCCAAGTGCTCCACAATGCCAAATAGTATACTCTCTTAGGAAGGAGCTATTAAAATATTGACTATATAAACTTGAAGTATAACTACGACTACACTTGAATAGGTATATTATAATTCTCTTAAATTAATCTTTTTGAAATTGCTTAATTAATGATTTAATTAAAAAAACAAACAAACAAAAATAAGCAGGGATTCATTTAGGAAATAATTCAAGTGGGGAGTCAGATAGTGAATATTGAATTTTATGAGAGGAGGCAGGATATTCAAATATGGATAAGTCACACAAACCATTTAGTTGGTTAGGGCTTGCTTGGATGTGTTATGTGTGGGTCAGCAAGGATTCATGTACATAGAACTTCAGAGTTGTTTTTTTTTTGGGGGGGGGGGGGGGTGGGAAAGAAGAACTATAAGTTTATGTGGATGTGGAGGGTATAGCAAATAACGAAGAGAAAGCAGATACACTGATTAACTGTGATTCTTTCTAGGGCAATGTAATTTTCGTTAGTTCTAAAGAATAATTCTACACAGCCAAACTGTTTTATTTTAGTTGTGATGGAGGTGGGCCTGGGGTGAAATCACTTTCTGCAATGGACCCTTGATTATCCTAATGACTTTGGACAAACTTTTTCAGATAACTTAAAAGTTAGGATAATTGAGTCATTAACATTCATGAGTTCATTAGTACAGTATTAATCAAATATCAAGAATCCACTAGTCTCAATTAAACAGAACAAGAGAATGCTTCATTAATTTTCCTGAATTGTAATCTTTGTTTTGAATTGCATGTTGTCGTATGTCCTGTGCTACCAACTTTTGTACTTTTCTAATGTGTAGAAGTGAATTTGGTTCAGCTTCTTTTACCCTTTCTTTTTTTTTTTTTTTTTTTTTTTTTTTTTTTTTTTTTTTTTTTGGTTGTTGTTGACATTCATATCATTACTCCAGGAAAAACTCTAGCAGTAAATATTTCTAATACTCCTCTACTTCCCCTTATGAAGCCTACAGAGCAACCGACACTTCCATCACAAATGCACATAAAGCCGTTATCCATAATTACATATTACAACAGCACTATGTATGGTCATTTGAATGTACACATTATGTAAACTGTGGTTATTAGTAATTATGGGGTCTACATATGTACATACACTATTAAACATTTTGATCTTTATTTATGAATGAAATTTGTAAATTATTTGACATTGCATTATAAGGGAGAATTGTTATTGACTGAAAAACTATAATTTGCAATAAACAATGTTTTCTAACATTCTGAACCTTTTTAGAAAAAATCAAAGGGCTTGGTTGCATGCCTACTAATGAGCTGCTGTTAATCAAATGAAGCTGCAAGGTCTAGAAATGGTGTTTGGAGTGACTACATTGATGTTTGGGCATATTCTTTGTCTATATAATATAAAACTCACGGTTGTATGTACCAATCTATGCACCTATGACTGTGGCTAATGGCCTGCCAAACCATTGGACTGCAGGTCTAAAATTGGTATGCACATACAACCTGACCAAGGAAGTAATCTGGTCAATGTTAGAACCCCAAGTTGGGGGGGGGGGGGGGGGGGGGGGTGGGGAGGGGACTTTTTAAGAAGCTTAAGTAAACTTCCTTCCTACATAAGTATCTACAAAGTTGTAATACAAACCACACATGTAATCTGATCTGATCTTACCTGAATTATTATGACCTTAGATATCACACACACACACACACACACACACACACACACACACACACACACACACACACACACACACACACACACACACACACACACACACACACACACACACACACACACACACACACACACACACACACACACACACACACACACACACACGCACGCACGCACACGCGCACACACACACACACACACACACACACACACACACACACAGAACTTAGAACTTAGAAGCTGCCCATGGTACGAAGTACCATGATGGCAGTGTCCTGGATGAATCCAGGACCAGTGGCAATAAACTTAGTTTATGATGGCATCACACAGAAATGTTGGTGTCTGGTCAGATCTCCTTGTCTTCGAAATTTTCTTCAACAGGCACAACTTAGTGTTCTTAATTCAGATTGCTTGTTAGCTGAACAGGTGTTCCATCGCCTGGATGTTGAAATTTTCTCTACACCATCTAAACACAGATGAAACCACCCCTTCCTGTCCTGGCACAACTCATACCATCTATCATACACACCAATTGCCTGCAAATCCACTTTCAGAACATCCCTCCACCTCTTCTTTGCCCCGTGGCATGGTCTCTTCATGTTAAGCTCCCCAAACAACAATCTATTTGGAAGCCTTTCTTCGTCCATGCGACCCACATGACCCAGCCATCTTAAACGCTGCTCCAGAATGATATCAGAGATGGAGTGCTGCAAGCCAAACCTATGTGATAGGCTTTGAGATGTTAATGTTTCATTCCATTGTTGGTACCTCGTCACACCCAGGATTTTCCAAATACAACGGTTATGAAAATAATTCAAATGTCTTGTGTGCACAGCCTTCATCGTCCAAGTTTCAGCTCCATACAGTAATAAAGCTAGAACAACTGCCCTATACACTGCTCTCTTTGTGGCCAATGAGGGGTATTTGTTCTTAAATACTGGCACCCTCAAATATCCAAATGCTTTAGCTGACCTAGCAATTCTTCTAGTCACCTCACTAGTGATCTCCCCATCTCTTGAGATGTTAGCACCCAAGTATGTGAGGTCCTGGACTACATCCACAGAGCCACCGTCCACTTGCACTGGTCTGACATCACTCTCATTCAATCCCTCACCAACAACCATCCCTTTTGTCTTCTCAGTACTCACAGTCAGCCCCCATTCACTTGCCACTTGCCACTTTCACAAACTCTGCTGCTACTGACTCAAAACTATCCCGAGAGGTTGCATACAATGCCACATCATCAGCAAACTGGGACTCAGTTACTCTCATCTCACTCAATCAAGACTTATCTGTGCGGTCCCCAACCAACTTCCTACCATGCTTATATAACACACTCACTCCTGCACCACTACTCCTATTGCGCCAATCAGCCACCATAGCACTAAAGTAGATATTAAATAATGTGGGTGCCAGGGTACATCCCTGCCATAAGCCATTCCGAACCTCAAACCTATCAGTTACAGTCAAACCCACTCTAACCTCAGCATGCATCCCCTCATGGAAAGACATCACAACATTCAACATTTTTTCTGGCACACCATACTTCTCTAGGACCTTCCATAGGGCTTGCCTGGGCACTGAATCATAAGCCTTCCTCAAGTCTACAAACAACACATACAATGACTCGCCATGTTCCCTCGCTTTCTCCACAAGCTGTCTAGCAACAAAAATCATGTCTGCACAACCATGTCCTTTCCTGAACCCACTCTGTGACCCTGGCAGAATTTTTTCAGCAATCACTTGCAATCTTCCCTGTACAATTCTGCCTAGTACCTTCCCTACCACATCCAACAAACTTATTCCACGCCAAAGGTCACACTGCTTTAGGTCACCTTTCTTTGGGATTGGAACAACCACTGCGTCCTGCCAGTCTCTCACCACTTTACCTTCTTCCCACACCTTCTGCATCACCTCCAGCATTCTATCCCACAGATCTACACCACCATGGAGGATTAACTCAGGAAGAACACAAGACATTCCTCCTGCCTTTCTCATCTTCAATTTGGTTAGAGCCTGCATCAATTCCTCTTCAATTGGTGGCATATCCAAATCCAAGTGTGGTGGGAGTAGTGGCACAGTGTCAATCACTTCATCATTGATTGCACAGGGTATGTTAAGTATCTTTACAAAATGCTGATGCCATCTGGCTCTTACCTCCTCGGGACCCTGAGTCAAACTTCCATTTTCTTTCATGACAGCTGTGGGTCTAGTTGGTCTTCTTCCAGTATGAGCCAGCTGCAACTTCCTGATACTCTTCAACCTTGTACAACCATCCTTTTTTGCAGCTTCCCCCTCCTTGATAACCCTGCATATCCATTCTTCCTTAGCATTGTCCACTGCAACCTTTACCTTTCTCTGATGTCTCCTAAACTCCTTCCGGTTGGCTGAAGTATTGCACTGTATCATCCTCAGGTGAGCATCATCCTTGGCTTTGATCAGAGGTGACAACAACTCCTCACTATCCTCAAACCAGTCTGGTTGCTACCTCTTCCCTCTACCAACTACTTCCTCTGCAGCTGACACAATACAAGACTTCAGAGCATCCCAGTTGCACTCAGTGGAATTTCCAGCTCTGAGTGGTCTAGCCAGCAAATGTTGCTCCAACACTTCACAGTATTCATCCCTCTTGGCAGGGGTTTTCAGTTTATGGATGGCAAAAGGCAAAGAAATATTCTCTTTTCTTTTGGCAGAACGAGGAACAGTAACCTTTAACTTAGCTCTTACAAGCTTATGGTCAGTCCAGCAGTTTGCTCCCCTCATTACCTGCACATCTCTGCAAACAACTCTCTGTTCAGCCCTCATCATGACAAAGTTATCATGTGACATTTCTTTTTTGCTGGGTGCATCCAAGTTCCTTGATAGATTTTCTTCTTTTGGAACCAGGTATTCATGATTGAGAACTAATTTAATGCACAGAATTCCAAAAATTCCTCGCCCACAAAATTACGCTCACTCAAGCCATGCTTCCCTATAACACCTTGTCATAGATTATTCCCTGTGTCCAACACACCCAGCCTAGCATTGAAATCACCCAGCATAACAAGGATATCATTGTGTGAGATCCTATCTATTGTATCCTGCAAATCATCATAAAACTTGAGCTTAATGCTTGGATGTGCCTTAGCTGTGGGTGCGTAAGCACACACTATTGATACATAAGTGCCTGATGCCTTTCCAGACCAACCTCCCTTTTTCTTTCCTGTGTGTACCCACTTCAATCTAGCTGATATTATTTTTGAGCTAACTGTTTCCACACACGCACGCACGCACGCACGCACGCACGCACACACACACACACACACACACACACACACAACTTGACACATCTGTATATATGGATTATAGAATGTATAAACCATCCCAAAGGCATACTTAGTTAAAAATATTTTATTTATTGTTTAGCTGGTCATGTAGGAATCCCCATTGCCACATGTGCACAATTTAGATTGTTCTACAATACATTAACATTTTTAATCACTCTGTCTAATATATCTCCTATATATATATATGTATATATATGTGTGTATATATATATGTATATATATATATACATATGTATATATTATACATATATAGAAGGAAATGCCCGTGTGTCTGTCTGTATGTTTGTACCATTATTTTTGCCAAACCTGTGGTTAGATTTTTCTGAAGCTTGGCATAATGATAGGTTTTGACCCAACATAAAACATGGACTAAAAATTCTGGAAATGGTTACCATGATAACGAGAAAAAGGCAAAAATGGTATTTTTACCAGAAAAATCCTTGGAGCAACAGGTCTTAAACATGGTATACATTTACAACTTCACATTTGGGAGTAACATGAGCAGGGTCCCACCTGGCCACACCTCTTCCTTTTCCTATGTAAGGCAAAAAAATGGTATATCAGCAAAAACACTTGAACCTTAGGACTTAGACCATGAACTCATATTTATTTGGAATCAATATAATCTGGGGAATGTTATAAGTACATGTATCTGACCACACCCATTTTTGTATCAATGTCAGGCCCAAAAAAAGCCAAAAATGGTACTCTGGCCATACAAACCTTTGGAACAACAGACTTAAAACATGGTATACATACACAAATTGACCTTGGGAGTAACATGGGCAGGATCCCTCCTTGCTATACCACTTCCTATTGGTGTGTAAAGAGAAAAGTGCCACAAAAAACAACAACAAACTTTTGAATAAAAATTGGACCTAAGGAGTTAGATCCACAAACCCCTTTTAATATATATTTTGGTTTGTAAGTATGTATATGTGTGGCGGCGCAAGTAACACACAGAAATCTGGACATAACTTACTTGATTTTACCATACAGTTGAATTAATGCCCAATGTACTGCTTGTGGTGTTATTGATCTTTACCATGTGACAATTTCGAGAAGATGTTAGGTATGGATGAAAAATTGCCATCCAAGAGGAGAGACAAGTGACATCTCTCTTCACAACTTTGTTGCCATTTTCAACAAGAGGTGGAAGCCTTCTGACCCAGATGGCCAGAGTCCATTCTGATATTCTCGCCCTTTAACTTATACCCTGTGAATGAATCCCATGCAGACATGCATGATCTTTATTGCAAGTGCAAGCTTCTGCAACACAAGCCTGGCATGACACAAGACACTATGGCCCAAGACTTTCCTTCATTCCACAATGAACTGAATGACTTCGTTTGTTCAGAAAACTGCGCACCCCTGCTCAAGGAGAAGTTTACAGAGAGCAAACAGAGTGAAAAATACATGAATATGTGGCTAGGGATGAGGATGAGCTTTGTCCAGACTTGCCTGACATTCCACTGGCGGCTGATGATGCTTCCAGCAATGATCATTTCACCATCCACAACCAGATGTGGACCTGATATTCCCAATGAAAAAAACAAACAGTTGCAGCTGACTAGCTAGAACACCCCAGCCAGAAGGAGTACCACGATGCAGAGATTCTAAGGGAAGCGAAACTTCCCAATTGGCAGGGAGATGCTGATGCTCTTGTGGCTCTCGGATTCACAGCAGCCACAATCAAGAAATCTCCCAAGTGGATTGAAGAAAAACAGGAATAATGCACTATTGAAGATGAAGCCACTCTGATGGTGGACACAGCCCTCCTCAATGAGAAGCAACGCAAGCCTACACCCTGGTCACTGCCTGAATTGACAAGATGGAGTGTATTATATTCAGTAATTTAAGTCTTAATTACTTACTACCACATATTTCTCTCAATCACATTTCTCCCACCTGTTGATGTTTTACCCACAAGCATGGAGCTCGCATATGTGCAGGTGTTTTAACCCTAATAATAAACCCCTAATGTGTATGTCATGAGCCTAGCTACTTCCTCTGAAGAAGAAATACCAGTGGTGAGTTGTCCAGGTTTAGCTACAGCAAGCGGATTATGCTTCATACATTTCAAGTTTGTTCTTGATGCTATAGTGTTGCTGTAATCTATATCTTTTGTTCCAGGTGGCTCATCTTGCAAACAAGGACCAGCTGATGTTGCAAGTCTCTGGACGTACTGGCTGTGGAAAGTCATTCTTCCTGAAGTGTGTCCACCAGCATGCCAAGGCAGTGGGTGGACCTAATTTCCAGAAGAATGCCCCCCCCACCCCCCCCCCCCCACCTTTTTAGGTGGCAGAATCACATAACACGACCTGTTGAAGCTGCCTGTGGGCTTGCCTGTCTCCAAGGCAATGGAGCCACTCAGTGACGACTGGCTGAGAGACTCGCAAAATTAATTCCCCTCAACACAAATGCTGTACATCCATGAAAACAGTATGATTTCTCTGACCATGCTGCATAACATCAAACAAAGGCTGAGCGAGGCCAAGCCAGATTTGGCAACACATCCATTCGGTGGCATGTCAATTGTCCTAATGGGGGACTTTACCCAACTTCCCTAGTCAATGGCCTGCCCCTGTTAAGCTAATCAAAGCTGAAGCACGCTAACCAGGTGAATGGCTTGCTTCTGTATTAGTCATTCAATAAGTTCATAGTCTCCAAAGAAGTTATGTGGGTGATGGATAGGCCAGGTTCCATGAAATCCTTGGCAAATTATTGAATGGCTCCTTTGGAAATGTAGAGTTTGTCGAGTTGGCCAAACATGACCTCAGCTGCTACTAAATGTCACAGGAGCAATGCCAAAACTTCAGGGACGATGCTATCAATTTGGCCAGCCAACAAGATGCACTGCCACATCACATTATCATGTGACTGAAGCAGTTGGGCAACCCCATCACACCAATTTATTCCAAACACAACCGATAGGACGCAAGGAGGGCAACACATAACAAGGCTGGTGGCTTGGACAACATCTGCCTGTTGGTAAAGGGTGACACTCACCAATGGGGCCAAGGGTAAGGTCATCCAAATTGTGTATGGGCCAGGAAGGGCTCCGACACAGCTGTCTGACATTGTGCTGGTCCATGTGCCACAGTATGCTGGGCCAACTTACCTGCCCACATTAGAAATCCAAGGTTATGCTATCACAAAGTCACACACACGTTTCCAAAACAAGGTCCAGTGCACTCGAGAGATGCTGCCACTGGTTTTTAGCTATGGTATTTCCATCCATAAAGCACAGAAAATGAGCCTGAACCATATTATCCTCAATCTTGGTAATAAAGAGTATGGCCGCAGCAGATGCCGGAGCTCAAAAATATGGCATTCAGCCCTACGC
Organism: Lycopodina hypogea; assembly: GCA_963969325.1. Lineage (NCBI taxonomy): Eukaryota > Metazoa > Porifera > Demospongiae > Poecilosclerida > Cladorhizidae > Lycopodina > Lycopodina hypogea. The sequence continues at coordinate 5,791,927 of OZ017792.1, forward strand.
CCTTTATGGATCAATTCAAGCTCATCTTCAGAGCCAGACAATTTCAGGAACTAAGAGACGAGGTCGAGTACCTTGAATTAGTTGAACATGGCACCCTGCTATGTGTAAGACATTATTAACGGTCTTTCATTACTTCCAGTTCTTTCCATTTTTTTTAAAACTCTTTTTAAATGTTCGGTTCCATCAATGTCAATTAAGTTTATTTCTACTTATTCTATGTATATAAAAAATGCAACAAACAATTGATCAGTTAATTACATGTAGTGAACATCTGTTCAAATCCTCCAAAATACTAACTGGTACTGTTATGTTCAATAGTTAGATGATTGGTTAAGTAATTTGTGAGACCCTGTTCCATGAGAAAGCATTTGCGAACCTGACCCTTTCCTGCGGACACCTATTCCTAGTTCAAGCTTACTCTGAAATGATGGTGCACAGACAGTTTTTTTCTTCCCTCCCCACCCCCTTCTTCTTGACATTGTTGGCTGGCTAACTGAATGAATTCCACATCGAAGGCTACTACTTGAATATTATTGGTTGTTGCAACAACAACAACAAAAAGATTATTGATTATTCGTTCTTGGTACAGCCTGGCCAAGCATCCCCCCCCCCCACCCCCATAAATAAATATATATTTTTTAAATAATCATGCTTTTGTCCAGATATTCCACTGCTTAAAACATAAAAATTTGCATAGATTCATCATCCAACCGAGAATGTGTGGAACACTTCCCCATCCAGCAAATTGTGTCTAAAGATTGAAGTATGTGGGGAGCATATCTATGTATAAAGAGCTAGCACTTGCACATGATTGTTTTACTCACACCATGCGCAGGTATGCACACACATGCTTGCAGGCACACACATGCTTGCAGGCACACACATGCTTGCAGGCACACACACACAAAATTCCCCTCCCCAATTCAATCTTCCTGTACCACACACACTCTTAATACCCTTCAGTCAGGTTCTGCAATGATTTTAAAGCTGTTTTATAATACATGTTTATATATATATAGCTATGTACTAGCAGATATACCGCATCTAGAAAGGTAAGTAATGATACATGAATGAAAACTGTTCCAAGTTTTATATTCCATGATAAGTTGAAATTGGTATAGCAAATGTTAGAGTCATAATCCTTAAATGTTTTTGCTGAAATAGTGGTCCTGTCCAGGAAGTTTTGTTGTGTGTTTGTTTTTTTGTTTGTTTGTTTGTTCAGTTGTTTGTAGCGTTGGAAACTATGATTTCATTCAAGATGAGAAAATTGAAAATGATATTCTTAGCTGTAGAGTAAATTTACCATCACCAACTCCACAGTTGAACAAAATTCATATGCACACACTTTGTGGTAACAATCCTGCCACAAGATAATATCTCTGCATGGATTGTTCTGTGTTTGCAGAGCCATTTTGCTGGACACTGGAGGAGAAGAAGTTTTCTGGGACAACCTCAGTAAGATATAGGAAAAGATATGATGAATGCTATCTGAAATATTCTAAAAAAAAAAAACTTTATTAACTCTATGGTCCATCAGTTTCAGTCAGTTAGCACTTTGGGATATCATTAGGCTGAATCAACCACCCACGCAGCAACCATTTCATTCAAATATTTTTAATGGTACTAACATGCTATCATGCCGGAAGGCCACATTACCTGCTAGAACCACCTTCAGTGGCTGTTATCACAAAAATGTCTGACGACATGTCTAATGTGATAACATGTTTTATCATGGATGCAAGAGAAAATGTACTTGGGGGGGGGGGGGGGGGGGCGGTGGGGGGCATTGAAGTGTGTGTGTGTGTGTGTGCGTGTGTGTGTGTGCGCGCATGCGTGGGCTCATGTTCAGCGGAGTAGTTATGCTGTTGGACTAACAACCCCAGGGTTGTGATTCAAACCCACCACTGACAGTAAACTTTCCTGTCCTTCAACATCTTCCCACACCAGTATACCAACTGTGATGGGGACCTAGAATTTTTTGGGGTGCAAATTCACTGACCATGGCTTATCAATCAGCTAAGGGTTCAGGTGGGACTTCGGGTGCCCACACCCATAAAGCTGATAGTCTTGGTCAGTCCTCCTGCGAGCTCCTAGCCATGCTCCAGGTGTTTGCTTGCACTGGCTCATAGTGCCTGCTAAGTGCACAGGCACCCTGACTATGTCAGATGTGTCAGACCATGCTGACAGCAGCTAGAGAATTTGTGTGTGTGTGTGTGTGTGTGTGTGTGTGTGTGTGTGTGTGTGTGTGTGTGTGTGTGTGTGTGTGTGTTTGTGTGTGTGTGTGTGTGCTTTTGCTGGCTAACTTTTTTTTATTTTAGTCTCTTTGTATGGGTTATTTGTTTGTGACCAGCTTTTCTTCGAAGCCATGTTTGTGTGTGAATTCAGTAACTCCCTTGTTTCCTTTTCCTTGTTGTTTGTATGTAACCAGCTCTTTTCAAAGCCACGTCATCTCTAAGAGATTATTCACCTTACCTGTGCTATCTGAAGAAGCCACGCATACCAATAGTATTGAGGAAAGTATGTTGGTGAACCAGTGGTATTACATAACTAACAAGAGCTGTCCTGCACCAAGACCAGCGGCAAATAATTACTATAATATTTATAAAACATAGTTTTAGACTAAGCAAAATAATTGTTTAGGATGCTTAAGATGATATAAAAATTGTGGTAATATTTACAACTTTTTAGGTTGCTATACAGTAAAAAATACCCACCATTCCAAGTGTTCCTAGACCTGCCTGCCACTGTAAATGAGGATTTTCTGTCCAGAAACACTTGTACCTTTGTGAACATTTTAGAAAATGTGCATCATTATATATATATATATATATATATATATATCATTAAGCAATAGACATGATGGAAAAATGGCATGAACATTAAAAAAAAAAAAAAGAAAAAAAGAAGCTGAACCAAATTCACTTCAACACATAAAATTTCATGAGTTGGCTGCACAGGAAAAACAATAACATGCAATTCAAAACCATTAATGAAACATCATTTTCTGTTTCATTGAGACTTGTGATCTTGATATTTCATCATATTCAGTCATTCAATCAATATGGTACTAATGAACTCATGAATATTGATGATCTCAATTATCTTAACTTTTAAGTTATCCTGATGAGATCCCTGTCCCAAGTCATTAGAATAATCAGGGGTCTACTATAGTAAGTAGACCTGACCATAGTGTGTCTCAGAAAGAATCAGTTAATCAGTGTATCTACTTTCTCCTTGTTATTTGCTATATTCTCCGCATCAGTTTCAAACTTGTAATTTTCTTCCCCTCCCCCAACTCAAATTCCTATTACATGAAACCTTGCTGACACACACAAAGCATGCCCCAACCCACTAAATGGTGTGCGTGTGTGTGCATGCATCTTGTCTACCTTTGAACATTCTTCCTCCATCTGATCCCCAACCCCCCCCCCCCAAAAAACCAGGACAACTATCGAAATGAATCCCTGCTTGTTTTTGTGTATTTGTTTTTCGATTAAAAAAATTAATCAAAGAATTAAAAAAACAAAACAAAACATTAGTTTTAAAATGATTATACAATAGCAATCTAAGCGTAACTATACTTCAAGTTCATAGTCAACATTTTAGTAGCTCCTCCCAAAGAGAGTATAATATTTGGCATCGTTGGAGCACTTGGGATGTATGCAGCATTGACCTGGAGACAGAACCTTTGGCTGATCAAAGGGAATGCAGAGGGCCTTGGCTCCCATTGCTGGAGCTTTGTCATCCTGCAAAGCATCCTCCCTACAGATCAAAATACATTAACATGAAAACTTTATATAACCACATGGACTCAAACATGTTTGTTGTGTGAATGGAAACAAACAACAAATTATGAATAAAAACTAACCATAACTGGGAGAGAAAAAAAGTGTTAATACTAATTAATACAATTGACACAAACAAATAACTGATCACAAAATCTACAAAATTGTGATGGCTCTATATAGCATTGCATTAGCACCAGAAAACAAGAGGCTTATAAAATTGATGTCATTCCATGGCACTGGGTTATGTTCAATAAAGGTGCGATTAATTTAAACGTATCACATAAAGAACATTCATCTGACTGACATGGACAACTTCTCGAGTAAGAGCTTGCTGTTAACTCCTCTCCTATGTAGTTCCTCTTTGAATTCCTCAGGTGTAGTACAGTCACTCCTTAACTCAACCAATACTTCATGATTCAGGCCAAGATCATTCAATCTTTTAGCTTGCTGGGGAGTGATGTCTGGTTTCTCCAGAAAATTGATGAGTTGGGTTGTGTTGGTGTGTGCCTCTCTCTGAGCATTCCACAAGCCCAATTGTTTTTTTGCAGTGTGTATTGGCAAGCTGGAAAGAAAGTTGACAAGTTTTGTCTCTGTGAACAGCTTTTCCATGGCCTCTACATCATCAAGTGCCCTATGAGCTAAAATCACAACAAATAAAGATTGCATAATGATACTATTACCACATTATGCACCATAGTACCTGAGTAGGTCTCAGTTGGGAAGAAATGTTCAAATAACTTCACCAAGCCTAAACTGCATCCCTTGAGAGAGTAGTCACCAACTTTTTTCAATTGCTTCAGATGAGTATACGTATCGGCAAAGTGAATATGTGCATGTGGCGGCACAAAGGAAGAAAGAGAGAGATGTCCTAAGTGTCTTTCAACTTCAGCAAACAATATTGGGAAGTCGAAGGAAAACCCATTATGCGCCACTAGAACTAAGATATAAAATAACCTATTTCAATTGCTTATTCATATATGTAAAGATGTGAGTCTAACCAGGATAATGGGGAGCTTTAGTCTCTTCATTGACCATATCTGTGGTAGTGACCACCCAATGGAGAAATTCAGGCAGAACAAGAGACAGAGGACTCTCAGATTGAAGCATTTCATTGGTGATGCCAGTAATGGCTGACACTTTTGTCCCAATAAGAAAAATATATAAACACTACGAAGACCATTTGTAATTCAATGACTACTTACCTTGATCAGGAATGTTGCGTGTTGGCTTCACCAAACTAGAGAAGGTCGGCTGACTGACAGACAACTTAGGGACAGCAACAACTTTGGCTGCAAGTTCTGTAATGCACTCATTATAGACATCCAGACCAGTTGTCTCACAATCATAGAAGAAAAGCAATGGACGACCCAATGTAATGCTATTTTCTTTTATATCTTCAGTAGTGTCAAGATATAATGTGCTCTCACCTGTGGTGTCCAGTATCACATTACCTCCAGTGTCATGGTAACCATCCTCTGTGTATTCCTTTACTACACTCCCCAAGCTCCTTGTTTTCTTCTTGCTATTTTCTGGACATACACTTTTGGTTCTTTTCTGTGTCTGACAGGTGTTGCTGAAAAAGTGTAATGTATAAAAATAAGGTAACCAGTAACCAATAATGGTGGTTTAAATTGAGGATGTATTTTTGCACTAAAAATTTTCAGCAACCCTGTATTTTGTTTCTCTTTTCTTTTTCTCCTTAGCTAAAAAAGAAAAAAAAAAAAGAAAAAAATTTAAAGGAGGGAGTGTGTGTTGGGGGGGGGGGGGGGGGGGGGGGACACACACACACATTCGTATCCCTGTGTTGCCAGTTGGTATATTACATATCAAATTGGGTCAATTTGGTATATTCCAGAAGGGGTTGGCATATATATACTTTGGGGGTTGGTATATTCTTGGCATTTGGTATATATTTGGTATTTTTCATCCTTTCCTCAAGATTCAATATGTTTTATAAGAAAATTATCTTTATTTCATGGAATCAATACGTAAATGGTCGTTCCTATGTTGAATACATAGCCATTAGAGCTCTCCCAAAGTGAATTTTGTAAATATTAGAAGTATTATGTATTCCTCCACTTTAAAAACAGAAAGTAAGACCTTACCATTATGTAGATGATGCTTTGATGTGTTATGGCTATAGATTTTTAAATATCACAATCAGCAATAACTATGATGCCTTAAAAAAAGATGGGATATCCAACAATTAGTGTTCTGCTCTGTGCATGTGAGATTCTTAATCAAATCTGCACACTAAAACCGGTTTCACCCGTGTCTGGAACGGGTTCCATGCATCCACACTACACCTGGTTTCATCCCAACGGGTTTCACCAGGTTCCGCTCGAAAGTTGAAACTGTCAGATGAGTAGATTTTAAGTGGCTCAGTAACATACCTGTGGCTTTATTGATGATGTGCGCTATTAGGAGTTTAGCTATTAACAGCTCTCTGCCTCCTCTGTTTGTGCTATGACATTGCAGAGGGGAAAAGAATAGAACAAAGTAGTACACGAGAAAGTAAAATGTCATGTTTCTATACGAGGTAGAGGCAAACCAATTAATCAGACCATCCAATTATTCAGCCTATGAAGGGAATGTGGAGCAGGTTCAGCACTATGCCAGTGTGGACTGAGAAACCATTGAAACATGTTGTTGGAGAGAGGTACAAACCCATTTGTAGTGTGGATAGGCTTTAATACACCAATTACTCAATTGAAGTACTAATAACGGAATTTTTGCAATTGTAATTGAATTACACATTCACCCTACAAACCATGTAAAAGCAAACATGTAGCCACTCTAAAATATCCCAAATGAGATAAGCAAAACTGTGAACCCAGTACAACAGCCAAAGTATGAACGCACTGTGTGGTTTGTGGGATTCCTTCCTTGCATGGTTTCTAGTTTTCATATAATTGACCATAACTCTGCATTGTGAGTGGCTATGGTTCCCTGTATGTTTAGGGCTTTCAAGACATTGATGACCAAAAGCCAATGGTACTGCTCAAATTACTGCATATGCATCATGTCCCTTTTGGATTTTTTGTGATTTATGGCTAGAATTTGGCTATTTTTGTGACCTCCAGGCGTTTCCTTGGCTGGCAATATTATATTTGATATTTATTCATTAGAGACCTTAGGATATTGCTATTTGTGGAGTTATTATTTGTGGAATGGTGAGTTAAGTTGATCTGTAATTTGTTGATTGTAGATTAGAGTACCTGCCAACTTTTCAAAATGGAAAGTAGGGACAGACCACACCCACATTCCTAATTATATGTTTCCAAAGTGGGAAAAAAAAAAAAAAAAAAAAAAAAAAAAAAATGGCGGCGGGAAATGAAATTTACAGGATTATTTAAAAAAAAGAAGAAGAAAAAAAGTGTGCATATATATATATATACACTTTTTTTCTTCTTTCCCCCCCCTCCCCATTATCATATATGGTACTCTTTATTGAGTCAAGTATCTATTTTTTCCCCTTCATTTTGATTTTCTGATACTAGTTGTGCAATGCCTTTTCTTTTCTTTTTCAGCCAGTGAGTGAGTGAGTTGCTCTTCAGTTACTTGATCCTCAAACTTAACTTCAGCCATAAGATTACACTATCACAGTCAATGCTAAAACAACAGAAGCTAGCCTCATATATGCTACACTGCTAAGGAGCTTCACGGCTGTTTCAATGAGAGACTCCTGACACAATGATGGTATAAATTGCACTTTAACCTTAGCTTACCTGGTGGAAGTCAAACGTTGGGAATCAGGACAGTTGGCAGCTATGGATTAGTGACATCAGTAGGAAGTTATCGGTAATTATAATTAGCTGGCTAATATTATATATCTTGTTATATGTTATATTGTCAGCTCCATTGGAGGAAAGACAACATGTTTAAAGGAGGCTCTGGAGAGTGAAGAAGGCAAAGAGTCTGAAGTCACGAGTTTTGCGAGGAGAGAGAGATTTGAAGGGAAGACAACTTATTTAAAGGAGGCTGATCTCTGGAGAAGGCGGAGTTGTCGGAGTCCTGAGTTTTGAGTTGAGCAACTTGTTCTTTATAAAGATAAAAACTTAAAATAAAAAAAATTATCATCAAAGTGTGATATTTTAGTTGGAAAGGAGATAGCTGATATATTTAGGACAGATATGCTGACTAGTGCAGTACATAGCAAGAAGGCAATTTTTAAACAAATGCAAACCACAAGTATTTAAATTATGCCAACACTGCAATTAGTACTAAAGTTTATGAATGAACCTTCATCAAATGGAAATATGTTGTATTTCTTTTTGGATTTGTTTATCTTCTTCAACAGCCCGCCCATAGAGGTGGGATACAGTCATGTTGACCTAGCAATAGCAACCAGCATTGCCAGGACAACCTGTTCCTCCACACTCGGGGCATCACGCCTCTAGCAAATATGTCATCTCTTCATATAGTCCTCAATCCCTCCATATACTTAAGTCTAAATCTTAGTGACAATATCACAGCATGAACTGTTAACCACACCCACTCAACCAATGTGTGTACCTTGCACTGTTCTTTTTGATTGCATCTTCACATACGATTTCTCCACAAAATGGTGCCATAATAATCATCTTGCGGTCCAATGCAGACACAAATTCATTCCAGGCTTCAGTGACTAGAATATGACTTCGAAGGTCTTGATTGGCCCTGTACGTGCATGGGGAATACACACCAACAACAATAAATATCTGTAAAATATCCACAAGAACTCCCTCCAAATAAAGCACGAAGGACACGTCCCAGAGTTTAGCGGTTCACTCGTACACATTTCTGAAAATTACACTGCTACCCCTTGGACTACCTCCACTTCAGACACAGAGAACAAAATACTTCACTATCTGTCATAGCAACAGTACCAGGTTTACTTGAGATAAACAGTTGTGTAATAGTTTCTGTTGACATAGAGCTAATGCAAGCTATGTTGAGAGTAATAATTGGTTTTTAATCAATATTGCAAATATACAGGTGCAGCTACAACTGTCCAGATATACTAACTGGGCTACTTGCACTAATTGGAGGCAAAAACTGCCAGTAAGATGAGTGCCATACCTTTAATTGTACTAAAAACAGGACACCAAGCAAATATTCAGAAAGAAGATGAATTTCTCACATGACAAATAATAACCATGTTTCTCTCTCTAAAAAAAATATGTATATATATATATATATATATATATATATATAAATAAATCTGAACTGATACTCATTCAATTAAAATATGAGAATGCATTTCTAAAGACAGATTTCAAGTATTTCAAGAGAGCTTCAATTATTACCAGATGCCATCTAAAAAATCATGTTAAAAAAAAAGAAAATGAATGTGTGTTGAGCTTGCTTGAGCTGTAAAAGGAGACAGTTCACTTCTTTAGTCGTATCTTACTATAATGTGCAATTTATCTGTCTGTACGAATATTCACTATCTCCTCCAAGATGCCTGGACCAATCGTCCTGAAATTTTCAGGGTTTGCTCACAGGTCCACTGGCTCCATTTAGGGAGAATGTGGTTAGGGAGAGGATATTGGGCCATTAAATAAACTTTCCTATTCATGAGTACCACCCACTTAGTTGATATAACAAAGTTATGTGTTTCTAAACAATAAACAATTTGTCAAAAAACCTTTCTTCACAAAAATATGTGGCTGTACCCCTACCATTCCAAATGTTCCTTGACCTGTGTGCTACAAGCAATTATTATGTAATAGTTTATGTGTAATCTGATCCCATTTCTGGAGGAACCCATGCTTACAAGTCACACAGGAAGCTCAAAATGACACCAATTACTAGAGATGCACCATAATATCTACTTTAGAAATGGGGTAATGCCTCCATATCCCCCCCCCCCCCCCCTCCCTATGTATAACGGGTACTTTTCCAGTGACTATAATTACATTATTTGATCCACTGCACAACTTTAGAAGCTATTACCAGAATCATGATAGCAAAATTTCCAAAATCATAGTAAGGTTTCGTAAGAACAATTCAACTATAAAAACCTTCTGTACTGTACATATTATAAAAAAATTAAACACCGTTTCCCCCCCCCCTCACTTTTCAAACATCCTTTGGTGTATATTCTTCAGTATGACTTGTATCTTCTCCACTGCCATATCCATGGGTAGTTCTTGCTTCTCACCATTATCTCGACTGACACATACAACCTTTTTCCCTTTTATGTCACGAGGCCCCAGCTCAACACGCACGGGAACACCCTGGAGGCAAGGCAGAGCAATAAATTTAAAAAATAAATAAAATAACAATTATTACAATAGAAACCATTATTGAAATGTTAATCATCATACATTAAATGAAAACATTAACAAGTAACCGAAGTAAAGAGAAATATTTTGGAAATGGTACGTCATACATTAAACGAAAACTGTCACATGCAACCAAACATAAACAGAGAGACATGATCTCTCCATACAGATTTACCTTCAATTCCCAGTGGTTGAATTTCCAGCCAGTGTTGTAGTTGTCACGAAAATCACAACGGCAACGCAGTTCAGCCGCTTCTAGCGTCTTGGCAAAAATCTGACATTGACTGATCAGATCGCTGCGATCCTCTTTGCTAGTTTTGGTCGTGATGCCACAGGGGATGATAACAACCTGGATCTGGGCCACGTAGGGAGGCAGGATCAGGCCTTGGTCATCACCATGGACCATTGCCATGACGCCTATGGTACGAGTGGTCAGCCCCCAGCTGTTCTGGTAAGCATAGAGATGCTCCTCGCTTCCTTCCTTAGCTGCAGGGTCTTCAAACTTAATTTGAAACATTTTAGAAAAGTTTTGTCCCAAATGGTGAGAAGTAGCAGCCTGTAGAGAGAGAGAGAGAAAGATCAACTGATTGACAGACAAACAATCTACACTGTTAGTCTGTCCACATATCCTCTATTCACGCTTAAAGGTAGACCTACAAACACACACACGTATTTAGAATCAGTGTCACCAGGGGAACATTTTAAGTATGTTTACATGGCCACACCCCTTTCTATATCTAAAAAAGCCAAAAATGGTACCTTTGCAAGAAAAAAGAATGGGGATACAGGCCTAATACTTAGTATGCACACACAACTTGACTCTGGGAGCAACACTGGTGGGTCCCACCTGGCCACATGTCTTCCTCTTGGTGTGGAGGCTAAAATGCCAAAAATGTTATTTCTAAAGTATACTTGGACCTAGGTAGCTATATCCATGAACCCATACATATTTAGATTCAGTGTCTCCAGGGGTACGTTCTAAAAATGTCCATAAGGACACACCCCTTTTCAGTGTTTGTGTCAGGCCAACAAAAGCCAAAAACAGCACTCTGGTCACACAAATCCCTGGAACTACAGACCTAAAATTTGCCATGTATACACAACTTGACTGTGGGAGTAACATGGGCAGGGTCAAATAATTTAGACAATTTCGTAACCACATCAGGAAAAACCGCCCAATGGCAGGGTTTTCCCCTAGTATAAATAAATAGGTAGAAGTTGATACAGAAGTGCAAAAAAAAAACACTTCATATGGACAAATACGTTAGTCTTGAAACTATGGGCTACCTGAATGCCACGCCCACTTGCAGACACAAACGCCTCAATGGTGGTGGTGTAGTCTGCACCAGCAAATTTCTCCTTTGTTGTCTTCCTGCCGGGAATGACCGGAATAGCCAGCAGCTCCTGATACACACTCTGGTAGAACTTGAGGATGGTCAACACCTGGAGCGTACAGGGGAAGGAAAAGACTTTGTCACTCCATTACCCATGTTCTCTTTTCCTCAGTACATTGTCCAGTACTTCTTTCTTTTTCTTACAGAATATGGTCACCTCTAATCCCCTCCCGCCCCACTTCTCTTCTCCCCCCTTCCCACTACTTCTCTTCCTCCCCCTTCCCACTTACTTCTCTTCCCCCACCTCTCCCGCCTTATTTCTCTTCTTCCCCCTTTCCCACTACTTCTCTTCCCCCCGCCCCCTTCTCTTCTTCCACGCCCCTCCAACTTCTCTTTCCCCCTCTGCAGTTTCTTTCTCCTTGGCACGCTTGCACTATTGCTTTCATGTCCCCACCTCCCTCACCTTTCCCCAGTATCAATTTCTTTCTCCTTGGTTGCTTGGCACCTTTGCATGATTGTTTTCACACGCCCCCTCCCCCTCCTCCCCACCACCTTGATTCACACTCACTTCTTCCTCTGCATCCTTCTTGTTGGAGTGTGCTGTGTGTCCCTCTTGCCATAAGAACTCACGCGTACGCAAGAAAGGTTGAGGATGCTTAAATTCCCAGCGCTACAAAAACAAACAAACAAAATAAACGCTCTAACTAATATACTAATATACATTTTTTTTGAAGAAAATTGAAGACTATTTTAAATTACAGAAACAATTTGGTGGGAGCAGGTTCTTCCTAAACAGGTTGAAAACTAAAACTCTAAAGAAGTTCAAAAAAAAAAGAAAAAGATAATAAAATAAAATATATAAATTTAAATAAATTGAAGTCGTGGGTATCTGGAAGTTAGTGCACTATATAAAAGCAACTTGTCTAACTTCAGAACCTTTCTGAGGGGAAAGATAATTCTGTGGCTAGAATATTTCACACACAAGCTTTTGGAAAGCGACTTAGAAAAATCGGTAATATCTACTTGCTTTGTGAACGTATGCAAAATTCATCATTTGAAATATTACATCTTTTAGAAGTGAAAGCAAGCATTGATAGGTACATTTCGAGAATTTTGATTAGATTCAATGGGATGTACACAAATTTAGTGGCTGCCATGCAAGAACGATCCTTACGTAGAGCACATCCACTCACCACCACATTGCACCACTGGTTGATCTTGATAGGGAGGTCACGGTGAGACTGCACCCATCTTGAAAACGTCGGATACATTGCTGTCTCACTTGTAGGGCGGATGGCTATTGGCTCAGCCAAGTCAGAGACACCACTCTTGGTCACCCACGCTACTTCGGGTGCAAAATCTTCAATGTGATCTTTCTCTTTCTCAAGGGCAGCACGGGAGACAAACATGGGGAAATAACAGTTCTCCACTCCAATGCCCTTGATGCAGCGATCAAAGTAAGCTAAAGATTTGGTGCAAGGAACACACACATTATCATTACGTGGCCATTCTTAATCCTCCCACCACACACCTTTCACTTTCTTTTCATGACAACCCTTTACCTTTTATGCGCTCCCAGATGCTGTACGCCCAGGGGCGGAGGATGTAGCAGCCACTGACGTCGTAATATTCAACCATCTCTGCCTTCGTGATTACCTGTGAATACCACTCACTTAAGTTCTCCTCTTTCTTCACCTCCACACCCAATCTATGTACATGCAGAGAGAGAGAGAGAGAGAGAGAGAGAGAGAGAGAGAGAGAGAGAGAGAGAGAGAGAGAGAGAGAGAGAGAGAGAGAGAGAGAGAGAGAGAGAGAGAGAGATAAAAAGGAAAACTACATCACACACATTGTTCCTCCATTAGCATATATATATATACCACGATTATGATTTTCCTGGAAGATTTCCATGACTCATCTGACTGACTGACTGACTGACTGACAGACGACAGACAGACTGACTGACTGACTGACAGACAGACAGACAGACTGACTGACTGACAGACAGACAGACAGACAGACTGACTGACTGTGAGGCACATACACATGGTTGATTTAAAAATAAAATGAAGATATCGTAATTTCCAGATCTGTGCAGTTTGTTATACTAGTTGACAACGCATAAACAACTCCATCACTGCATATTCCAATACACATAATCTAGGCACAATGTACACACCTACATACATATACATACATACATGTGCTACACATGTTCATTCTTGCATATACAAAATTACTTCTATTTTTTTTCATATCAACCTCATGGATGTAGTGAAGACATCATACCTAGTGCCAGTCTTAAGAGCCTTTGCAGCACCTGCTCCACCATCTTGCTGCTGTTGCTTTTTCTCTTTCTTCTTCTTCTCTTCTCCCTCAGGAGCTTTCCCCCCTCCAGTTGCATGCTTGGTTTTTCCTTTCTGGTTCTTAACAGACCCTTTACCTACCAAATTCTCTCCTAAACAAACATCAATGGAGGAACAAGTTGGAGATACAGCAATCACCTTCCCCACACACTGACACATGGAGGACCACACAAGTTAACCTCACCAGTGAGCTCCTTGAGTTGAGTCTTGAGATCCAAGAGCACCTTCACTTCCATATCTACAACTGTCTGCAAACACACAAACACACTAGATGAATGGTTTACTTAATACAAACAATCAAATGAGCTGGATACAGGGACCTCTACTCTCTGAAATATTTAATCTGACGCAGTGCAAGTTCCATATTTTACTTCCGTTAGATTTCCTAAGACTTATTCACTACAGCTTTCCTTTATCAGTCTATACTAGCAACTGCACTTAATTGATAACTGCATTCAGCATGGCAAAGAAACAGGAAAAGCAGTGGCAATTTCAGGACAATGGGAGAGAGAGAAAGAAAGCAAAAAAAGTCAGACTCTAAGGCAAGTGGAAACTTGGTTGGAGGAACCAGTATTCGCCCATGGCTGACACTATGTGGCTGCATCTAGAGTTGGCACCCCTTCTCATCACCATATAGCCATAAACAGATGTTCTGATTAAAAAACAACAACAACAAGAAGAAATATGGTGTACAACAAAATTCACTATGACTGATTGATTTATATTGTATTCTTAATATTTGTTTGCTTGTTTGTCTGGTAGCTCTCTCCAGATGATTGGGCCAAAAGGGCCCAGGGGTCACCTGGGGTGGTTATAAGGAAGTTTGGCGAGGAGTGGAGTAATACCCTGCCCGTGATACTATTTCTTTCCCAAAATTTCCTGGTTGGGGTCACAACTCTATGCCTGAGTAAACCACCCAACTTAATACAAATCCCAATTGTGTAAGCACACATAGGTCAGCAAAACTGTTCCCAAACCACATCCAGCTATTTTTCCTTTTCTTCTTCTTCAGCCCTGTAGGCCCAAGCTTATAGTAAGCTATTTTTGTCGTCTCTGTCCATTGGACAGGTAGTTTTCAAGTCGATTGAATTATGGGAAATTGAGGGTAAAAACCAAATTGAGATGAATATTGCATGTGTATAATAAAAGCTGTAAAAGGTAGTCTAAGTTCACATACAAGCCCCATGGGTTAAGATACAATTTCATTACCTTATCAGCTCCAGAAGATTTCAGATCCCTAACCTTCAGCCCCTGGGCACTAATCTCTTCTCTGAGCTTATCTGGGTCCATGTCTCCCTTGGCCAGGGGAGCCAGAGGTAGAGAGTCAGATGTCACATATGGTTTTGTAACATCTTCAGCGGTGGTGACTTGGCCAATACCACTTTCAGAGGAAGGGGCCAGTCTGTGCTTCTTTGCCAGCTGCTGTGGTTCAGTGGGACCATCTGCTTTTTTCTTCTGTGTCTGGTCGAGAAAAGGGGCGGAGTCAGTATGCATAGATAAGGATAATATGCAACCAGCTACACATTCTAAATGATCTCACGAGCATAGCTAGTCTGAGTAGAGCAACAAATTAAATCGGATAGTCACAAGTTCCATATCTTACTTACCATAGATATCCCTAGACTCATATAGAGGCATGATTAATCACTAGAGACTTCTATCTACAAGTCTATACCTCCAACTGAACTCTAGTTACATTGAGTAATTCTTAGTTCTTAGTGAAGTTGTTCTAATTAAGTTAATTTAAATAACTAATTGATAATTAAACATTTAAATTTTTATACTCTCAGTGGTGGCAATTATGGTCTAAGAACTTGATACTCGATTGCGTGTGTTGTGGCAGGAAGTGTTGGGCGTCACACAGACCAATTACTGAGAGGCAAATAGGATATGCTGGTTGCAGCTACCATTGCCCCCCAAGGCTATAATAGTGAACAAGTGCTTAATAACTGCGATAACAAATACCGAGAGCAGCAGCTTATTAAAATTGGAAAAGGGTCATTCATCTCGTGACCTATATGGCTATAATCATGATTTCTTCTGTATTTCTACAGATCAATCCAATATACTGTATTTCCTGTGATTACATTGTGTGTGATTTCACCATCTAAACAACATCACACTGTCTGTGCTTATTATTTAAGGGCACGAACTTCTTCATCAAGTGTAGGACAACAGCAATTACCGGAAGGTATCCTAGCAACTGCAAGACTGTCACTAGAAATGTCAGGATCCTTCTGTTCACAACTACACACAGGTTATATACCCCCCCGAGAATTTCACATGACTTGAATTTAATGTGCTCTAGGTAGTAAGATGTATTCATTCTTAGGCTCAATTGGGAGTATTAATTCAGTACTTAGTTCAATTTGATGGTGCCCAGCCAATTCAGCAGCGTGGCATACTTCACAGAATGGAGGGATTTTGGAGTGGTTTATTCAAGGGTACAAAGAAGATGAACAGAGTAGAGTAATGAAGGTAATACGGTAGTCACTTCATTCATAAGAAAACAAGTGCCATTAATTAGCTTACGCTAAAAACAAACTGGAAATTTCCAGCCAAAAACCCAAATGATATAATATTTTGGCTTAATTGGGCTAAAAACAATAACAAAACAAACAAAAGGGAAAAAAAACCCAACCACGACCAGGAGTTGAACCAGGGACTTTAGCACTGGTTGTCAGAGGAAGTGCATGACGACAAGAAAGTAATATTTAGACTCCACGTAAACAAATTTGCTGGTAATTTTTAAAAAATTTTAAAAATATTTTTTTACATTATCTATTAGCCACTTGACACTCCACCCACCCACTTGAAACTCCACCCACCCACCCACCTTGATCCCAGAAGTAGGCATCGGCTTTCTGTGTCCATCTGGGACATAGAAGAGGATGCATGGCGAGTCCACCCCAGAGTGAGGGGAGAGGGGACGGTAGGGCTCATCACAGATGTAGAACCCTCTCCGCTGCAGCTGTATTATATCCCCTTTCTTCATTTCACGGAGTAATGGGTCACCCAACATCTCAAAAGATACCTGTTGCAAAAAAAGATGAAAGAAAAAAGATAAAATAAATAATCTTAGAATACACACATGCACAAGCATGCACACACACAAGATAAAAAAAGGGACCAGATCTTCACTACACAGATTGTAAAAAAATGGGTGGGGGAAAAAAAGTAAAGAAAAAGCCCATAAACACCTATTGTTCATAGGTGGTCACCCATCCAAGTACTTAGCAGGCTCAATGGTGCTTAACTACGTTGTAAAGTTACTGCAATTGAAATTATAGAGTCCAGACAGGAATTAATGTACACACACACCATGGACAATATATGTGATAGGGGTGGGGGTATGGAAATGAACTCACCTTGGAATCCCTATTGACAAAGTCTTTGAAGTTCTCGTCAGGTTTCAGCACTCCCTTTGTGATCAAGTGATCAAAGTGGACGATGACGGTGGGTGTCATGGCAACCGCATCCACCTTGGCAAGCCAGGTGAGCTTAGGGGTCTTCTCATAGTCCGTATCGTCCAGAGCTAGAACACCTTCCATGCTGGTCACATGATCACCGTCTCTGTACAAAGTAGTGAATCAGTAAAAGGTGATCACAACGACACTGCTATACTCAGCAAGTCCCACTTGGAGAGGCACTTGTACTTGAGAATCACATTAAACTATAATTCATAATTTGTTAGTTGTTGCTTTTTTTTTTTTGGTTTGTCTGTTCGCTATCTCCTCCCAGATGCCTGGGTGTGCAGGGCTCAAATTTTAGGGTTTGATGAAGGTCACCCAAGGATCATTTTAAGTGGAGTTTGGTAAATATCAGAGTGAAACCGTGCCTGTATGACTGGATATTTTTTTAATTTACTTGGGAGGAGGGGCTCAATTTCATGCATAAGAAATTACCAAATTGTATGATAAGAACTACAAACCACAATTATGTAAATACACTCTAAGTAGGGTCAGTTAAACTGTGCCCAACCACTTTCCTTATGTTTTTCTTTTCAAGCCCTGTAGGCCCAAGCGTCTGGGAGGAGATAGTGAACAAACCTAAAATTATAGTAGGATGTCTCTGTTATCTCCATCCATAGGACCAACGGGTACTATGCTAGTCACCATATATAATTATATTGAGGAATTAAACTATCTTGCCACCCCCTTACCTGAGCATGCGTGATATTCGCACATTCCCCCAGTTGACAAGTGTGATCTTCTCCCCCTCAGCCAGAGTCTGTGCATCGTTTCCCTCGATCAGCACATGTGATGAGTACCACACCTCCTTCATGCCCACGTCAGGGTTCTTGAAAATGATAATTGAAATGAAATTATCATCAATCGCAGACATTATCAATTTACAAAGTTGGACGTTGTTGCCTTTAATATGAAGGGTGAGTTTCAGTTTCAAAATAATAAAGTTTGTAATTGTAAAACTATTTTAATCTGTCTCTACGAGTGTGATGATGGTCCAGTGTGTGTCCCCATAGAGCTATTGTCAACCTACTTCAACCTGCCTCAACCCAGTGTGGTGTTGGTCCATTGTGTGTCCCCATAGAGCTATTGTCAACCTACTCCAACCTACTTCAACCCAGTGTGATGTTGATCCAGTGTGTGTCCATATAAATGTATTATGTATTGTTAACCAACTTCAACCCAGTGTGATGTTGATCCAGTGTTTCATGGAATATATCAGATATCGAGTGAATGAATAAAACTCTATTGAACAAACACCACCAACTAACCTTGGGGTGTTTAAGTTTCATCTCACTACTCTCAGTCACTCCTGGTAGGAATAGTGACACCACACTGTCCTTCTTGAGAGCAGTGTAACGAGGAGAGATAGGATCTATCACCTAGGCAACCACATACATCGAACACGTACAACTAATAACATATTAGTCTAGATATATGTCCATGTACACAAACACACAACCAGAGCTTGAAATTAAAAAAAAAAAAAGAAATTAAAAAAAAGAAAAAAAAAAAAAAAAAGAAAAAAAAAGACTGAACAATGTCTGACCATAATCAATTTGTTTGCACTCTTCAACTCTTGATCTGACATAAATATTTAGATATACCAGATTATGCAGCTGACATTATAGAATGTCTGATTCTTCAATGCTAAAATGCAAGTGCATTGCTATAGTTTCTAAATATTGCTCAGACATTTGATTGCAAATTGACTCCTGTTCAAATGAAGGCATGAAATGGTCAGAAAATGTCTGACATCACACATTGCAATTTCCCCTGCTCTGCGTGACACACCGCTGCAGTGATCATGGGTATGGTAAAGGGTCTCCTCACCTTTCTGTTGCATGACCAGAGTTTGTCCCATTCCATCACGACAATGGCACGGGAGGATCCCTGCGACACAATGAAGTGCTTGAGGCCCTCCACGGTCATGCCATGTCGCAGCACGCCACGCACAGTGGGGAAGCGCGGGTCATCCCTGGACAGGAAAGGATCAACAACATATATTCCACAACATTTACACAACCATCCACCACATGAAGAATAAGATTACAATATATTTCTGTTCTATTTATGCAATCAACCTCAATTTTTAACAGACACACTGCATTTCATAATGTTCATTTTAAGCATGCATCAACAGATATAAATATGAATATTGTGGCATTACTTTCGTCTATGGTTGGTTCCTATCAACAAAAATTCTCATTCATCTAGGAAAGATGAATCCGTTATCTGAATGTGTAAACTGATTAATTTTCCAGCTCACAGATTAGTCGGAATAAAAAATAAAATAATAATAATAAAAAAATAAATAAAATTAAAAATAATAAAAAAATAAAAATTAGAAACTAAAAATGGAATGACTAGTGTCAGCAATGAATGCCTGCCCACTAGACTCACCAGTCAGAGACTATTCCTTGTTCGACAAACCACCGCAGCTTTCTCTTGGACAGAACAGTGTTCTGGAGGTTGAGGCGACTGTATTCGTACATGTGGGGCTCCCGGATGCCCAGAGTCTTGCAGAACCACGTGTATTGAGGGTCTCTGTCATGGTACTCTGTAGTCCGCAGGGCATGGGTCACGCCCTCCAGGCTGTCCACGATGGGACAGGCAAAGTCATAGATGGGATAGACCCTGTATGGAGAGACGGAGAAGGAAGAGGGGGGGGGGGGGGAGGGGAGAGAATGTGGAAGGAGTATATAGGAAAACAAAACAAACAAACTTTTTTCCTTCCATTAGCACATATGATGAGATTACAATTTTGACTTATCATTATTAAATTTCACTCTTATTTTAAAAAAAGGAAAAAAAAAAACTAGCTAGAAAAGAAAAAAAAACAAATTTTCAGTTGTGTAACCTAATTAGTGTCCATTAATTGGAATAATTGTACAAATGCTTAAAAAAAAATATATATATTTTTTTAAATAGCCCTAGCCCTATCAAAACATAATTCTGTATTCTAATTCATTAGGAGCAGATCATATCTGTACAGGTACTAATCACATGTTCTGTACTTCAATGATCTAACTGACCTCAATATTTGATGGCAGATTGAGTGTTAGGCATGTACCGACATATAGTCCTATTCTTGAGAGACCATCCTTAAATATGACAAAAATCGGTCCTTCAAGAGGTAAGTTTATACAGCAAATACAACTGGCATGAAAAATGTGGTCTCTCAAGAGGGGGACTACTGTACCCACTAGTTAGTTATACAAGACTATACACATCCCATCCCAGACACTGACTTGTATTTGAAGCCAGTGCGAGGATGTGGGACACTCGTCTTGCAACGATATATGGTCGGGTCTCTGAGACAGCCATTGTCGGAGTCCATGTCAATTCTCGCCCTCAGGCAGCACGAGAGTCCCTTCTCTGTGCCCTTCTTCATCTCCTCCCACAGAGCCTGGTTCTCAGCCACCGCTACAAGCATACCAACAATAATGCTACCAGATCACAAGATCATCATGTGACAGATCATTACAAAAATGTTTTGTTTTTTTTATTAAAGAAAAAATCCATGTCACAAATGAGAATCAATACCACTTTCTTAACTAACAAAGTTACACGATAAACAAAAACACTCCCACATAACAAGTTTAAACAAGCAAATAAGGCAGGCAGGAGCGCTCTTTTTTTCTTTTCTTTACATGTACGTCTTCAAGCACAATACCAAATCCATTACATTTAAAAAAAATTACATATCATCTTCAAACACAATAGTTCATCCATCCGTTATAATACGTAATGGTACATATGTACACACAGCACTCAGCCAGATCATGTGATATTCACATGACTTACAGTTGTGCCAGTTGGAGGACTTGACTCTTCCCTCTCTCATGGTCTTCATGACCTCGGGTGGTGTGTCATCCACATAGGCCATACCGTCTGCCACCATTTTGTCAGCATGCGAGATGTAGAGGTCAAAGTAGTCTGAAGTGAAGCTGAAGAAATCAGGCTTGACATTCAACATGGCCACATCCTCCAGGATCACCTGATCAGTCACATGATAAGAACGAATATAAATGAGAGCCAAAAAAAAAAGAAAGAAGATAAAACAGGAACAAAATTTAAACAGTCTTTAGTGGAGAAACAAACAGAAAAAATGTCAAAGAAACAAAAGAATCAGAGAGTTATCCACACACATACACACGCACAAACACACTCATGCACACACACACTTATGCACACACACTCATGCACAAACACACTTATGCACACACACTCATGCACACTCACACACACACACTCATGCACACACACACTTCATCCTATTCTGGTACCTTCTCAAACTTCTTGTCTTCCTTCTCGGGATTGGTGTCATCAAATCGCATGACCAGTCGACCCTTCCAATACTTCTGATAATGCTGATTCAGGAGAGCAGCCTTAGCATGACCAATATGCAAGTACCTGGACATCCATATGAAACCATGGCAACGAGCATGCACACACGATTGGAATACATTACATACCAACAACTTTAGCACAAAAAAAAAAATCAGGTCAAAGAGATGTAAGTTTTTACATGCCATATAAACTAACTACTACAAGTGAGCATGGATGGGGTCTTGGTGGGACAATGGCTGAGTTAGAAGTATAGCCAGGTTGGGGCATAGCTATGGTTGGTGGTGATGAGGTTTGGGCTAGCTCTATTTTTTTGGGGGGGGGGTGGGGGGGGGAAACTAAGATTAGGGCTAGGTCCATTATTGGAGGGGGAAAAACTAGCCCTAGGGCTAGGGTTGGGATAGAGCCAAGGTGGGGGATATAGCCATTGCTGGCTCGGGATGTAGCCAGGGTTAGGTCTGCACTAAGACTAGGTACAGTGTGTGACCAGTCATGATTCACATTAGTCTGGAGTAGTGCAACTCTTTACCATATTTCTGTGCTGGGAAAGGCTCTGGGAAAATTGCCATACCAAAGTTGTTCTGCCACCTCATGAGGCCATGGTCAATTATGCACATAAATTAACCACAAATTCCAATCTATGCTATAGTACAGATAGCCACTTCTGCATTCCAGCAGAAATACTTTGATATCGCCATGTCCCCAGACCCTTTCACTGGGTAAAGGGTCAGGCTACACCGGACTAGATTGGGCTAGGCCTACATAAGGGATATTGCTGGTAGGGTTAGGGATATTACCATGAGTGGGTTGGGGGTAGGACCATGGTCTGTGCCAGGGTTTGGGACAGGGTATTGTATGCAAATATGGCCAAGATTAGGTCCAACACTAGATGATAAGAGCTAAAACTCTCACAGACAATCAAACATGTTTACTATGTCTATACCTATCACAAACATGTTATTTTCAATCTGAGTTAAGTGTTTTACACCCACACACACACAAATGCACGCAAACTCACACACACACACCCATGCCCACTCACACACCCCCACCCTACACCCACACACCCTACACCCACACTGTGCTACACACCCAGAGGCCTCAGGAGGGAACCTGGTGACGACCTTCCCCATCTCGGCTCCAGGAAGATCCACAAACTTGCCACTCATGCCAGCTTGGGAGGGTGCAGAGGAGGAAGCACCCTCTCCACTAGCCACCTAGATGGAGGGAGGGGGAAGAGAAGAAAGAGGAGAAGGTAGAGCAGCGACCAAGTGAGACTGTTTGAACTTTAAAATGCACATCCTTATAGACATATATAAAAAAATGTACGTATCGGCACAAATTCACACAAAATTTCCTCAAACATTAATTATGGGTGTGGTTCTCTACATAGAGAGACAAAAAAAATATATATATATATATATATAATTAGTATTGATCTCACCACACACGGCTGCAGGGAAGGCCCTATAAGGAGCCATTGTAAGTTCATCTTCAGCATACATGACCTAGCTGGATGACCAAGTCTGTGCAGGAGTTAATAACATATGCCAAGAAGGTTCCTACACTGTCTACAGAACTGGCAGCGTAGATGTGATGGATGCTCACTCTCTTGGCCATCAGCTGCACTGATGTGCCAGCTGGACAAGCCCTTATTAATACCTCTCAATTTTGCTATCCTCCAGGGATAAAAGAAAAAAGTCTTCACTGCAATAATACCTACGCACACGTAAATGCTCACGCACATGCCCACACACAAATGCAAACACACACACACACAGTACTCACAACTTACCTTGGCTTCCTCCATCTTGACGCACACCTTCTTCACCACATCTTTGCTGGAGATGAACTCATACCAGCGTTGGAGGTTAGGGCACAGACTCTCTTCACGCAGACCTGCACCAAGGCATAGTCACACACTGCACATGTAGCAGTACACATCCTAGGGGGGCTGTAACTTCTCGTTACCATTTGTATTGTATCAATTAGAGAAAGTATTTTTTTACATCTTAAAATATGGAAGGAAAACACACAACAACTTCGTGATTAGTTGATTTGATTGAGATAGACGAAAGGAAACACAGGAATCCTCCGGGAGACAAAGCGAGGGGGCAGAGGATCCCAGGGAACCCCCACGAGATATGAGTGGGTTATCCCAAGGAATACCCCAGGTGTTTGGGGGGTCGCCAGGGAGAGCACAGGACATAAAAGGGAATCACACAGAAACTAAGGAGATAGAGGGGGGGGGGGGGATCCCAAATAATCTAGCAGGACTCGCAGGAATTAGAATGGGACAATTACAGGGAACTCCCCCTCCTCTACAGGGAACTCCCCCTCCTCCCCACTTCAGCACGTGTGTGTATGTGGGGGGGGGGGGGGGGGGGGGAGGGCAGGAAGAAATTGATTGTCTTGGTCAATGATGCTACAGAACATATTTGTGTTTGTAGAAACCAATATAGAATTCTGAACCTCTTAGAGCTCCGAACACAGCCAGGTCAGCAATGGTCATCTCATAGCCCACCAGGTACACCCTGGAGGAGAGAACGCTGTCCAGACGGGCCAAGTTGACCTTGCGAGAGGCACTTTGCTGCTTGGTGAGAGCCGTGACACTAAACTGCAGCCAGTGGTCAATCTCTGCCTTCTCCAGAGAGGTGGTTCCATAGAGCAGAGAGGATGTGTGTCGGGAGGCAACTCGACAAAGATGTCGTGCCACAGCCTGGACCCCAGTTATGGTGACACCACTACGAGGGGAGGAGAGGGGGGGGGGGGGGAGGAGAGGAAAGTGAGAGAAATATGAGTTCAAGGAGGAGGAGGAGATATAAGATGAAGTAAAGAAGAGCATTAAAGAGACAGAGAGAGGAAAGAAAACAGAAAAGTGACATGAGAATGAGCAGGTGAGGGACGGGATTAGTGCAAGGAAATCATAATATAGGAGGAGCCAAACAAGAGGGGAAGTGGGGCTAATGCAAGGGTGAACATAAAGTAAACAAGAAAAGAATTTTTTTAAAGTAAGAATAACATGAGCAGCATAAAGGAACAGGGAAGATCATGATAAGGTTCCACATAGACAGTAGCTATGCACACACTTGCTGGTGAGAGAAGTGTTTGGTCCAAAGGTCAGCTCGAGATGAGGCAGCTGCTCCTTCAACAGCACAGCAGCTCCATGACTAACTGGACACAGAGGGCAAAGTGCAAATGAGATACATGGAACCCAATATTAAGATGGAGGCCACTGAGGAACACAAACAATGAAACAAACTGTCTTACTCTGTCACACCAACTTCTCCCTGAAGTCCTCTCCTGAGCTCACCAACCAAAAATTAACTAACAAAAATTTCAGTTAATATCTTCCCATTACATGATGATTTCTTTCGGTGTAATTAAATTTTAAATATTTTTTATAACATTATTATTATTATTATTTCACATTAAAAGAAACCTCTGTGTGTGTGTGTGTGTGTGTGTGTGTGTGTGTGTGTGTGTGTGTGTGTGCATGCGTGCGAATGGTGGAATAATATTGTGGTTGATATTCTGATCACTATTCAAGTTTAGATCAACAATGTTATATTAAAAAGGTCCGTGTCTATCAATGTTGGAGGTGCGGGGTAAAGTTGTCTAGTCTTTTTTCTCTGTCTAAACAATTCTAAGAGGATCTGTGTTCCTTTCAGATGACATTCAGGGATCAATACATTGATTCTGTCTGTCCACTCTACAGAGCAGACTAACGTGAATTCCTATTGAAGGGCCAAAATTAGGTGATGTTAATTTTGAGGATATTTTAGGAGTTTAAAAAGCAGAATCAGAAATCAAGTTTTGAGTATTCACTTTGAACATTAGTTTAATAATTATTACTACATGCAGTGATATCATCATGAAGGCCATCATAAACCATTGACAATTGAGCCAAATTTTTGGTGGAAGAGAATTTCTCCAGGGGAGAAATCCCAGTGTGCCCCCCCCCCCCGTATCTATCCCAGACATTGGTGCATTTATAACCCTAAATGGTTTATTAAGACTATTACACATCTAGATGATAACACTACATGTGATAAGAACATATTAACAAATCTGTCCTTTCATGAACTGATAGGAATTAGATCACTTGTAGAAAATCAAGACGGACATAAATCCACATATTCACTAAAGATAATCCACCTCTCCTTCATCTGCGCCTTGAAGGGTTGTATTGTAAAGTCTCCCAAACACTGATGTTTCCATTGCTAATTGCATGGCATCTACCAGTTAAATCTTGAGAATATTAAATGAGTAGCAAATAAGATAAAAGATTTCAATACTACCAAGGAGTATCCACAAATAGTTAACAGGTCTGATCTTTCTTGCACGTATACACGTTCCCTACTACTCAAATCTGATAAAAATGATGTCATTCCTAGACTTTCTAATATATATCAAGGGAATCTCTTATTAGAGTTATTCATTCGTATAATTTATAAAATTTATACTTAAAATATTGAATAGTCTGTCTGTTTGTTTGTGTGTCCAAGGTTCACACTTTAACGGGTGAGGTTAAACCACGAGCCCATATATACTTAGAATGAGCGTCTCCAGGGAAATGTTTTAGGCATATCTGTATGGCCACACCCCTCCATGTTAAAAAAAGCCAAAAATGGTAGTTAGGCTAGAAAAATGCCTAAAACTTGGCATGCATACACAACTTCACTCTGACAGTAGCAAGGGTTGGTCCCACCAGGCCACACCTCTTCCTTTTGGTGTGTAAGATTAAAAATGTCAAAACTAATTATTCTGAAAAAAAAAAAAAAAAAAAAAAAAAAAAAAAAAAAAAAAAAAACTTGGACCAAGTTTGTTAGACACACACACATATATTTGGAATAAGTGTCATTTAGGGAACATTTTAAGTATATCTATATGACCACACCCCTTCCTGTGCTTGTGTCAGGCCAAAAAAAAGAGAGCCCAAAATGGTACATGTCCAAGCAGGCAAATCCTTGGAACTACAGGCCTGAAACTCGGTATGTATACACAACTTGACGCTGGAAGTAACATGGGCTGGGTTCCACTTGGATATATCCCTTCCTCTGGGTATGTCTGGCTAATAAAAAAGTTTTTTCATATGTATGCCTGTTTCATACCTGCCATCTGTCCCAGAATATCCTGGACAATCCCAAATATGGTGCACCTGTCCCGAGTCCAAGAAGAAAGTTGCTATTTACCCTGAATGTCCCGGATTGATGGATAATGACTTTCTTACTATCTACATATTTTTTGTATCCTCCCCCCCCCTCACATATCTACATTATCAATCTTGGGATACCTCATTTACACTTTCACTTTCACTCCTGGAGTCTCCCCCTGGGATTCTCTCCATCTATCTCAATCCAGTAAAACATTCACCCTCAAGTGACTTTGTGTGCTCCTTTCATATTTTGAAGTGTAAATATAGCTATTCAATAAGGGATCCCCTCACTCTCTATTTTCTGGCTTAACCTGTACGTGGTTA
The DNA here is from genome assembly GCA_963969325.1 of Lycopodina hypogea. Lineage (NCBI taxonomy): Eukaryota > Metazoa > Porifera > Demospongiae > Poecilosclerida > Cladorhizidae > Lycopodina > Lycopodina hypogea. Next base: position 5,818,980 of record OZ017792.1, read on the forward strand.
GCATATGTTCTGTATTTAAAGCACCCATTCTATCTATAAGCACCAATCTAGCGCTAAAAATATATTTGTCTGTAATTTTACACCAAGAAGAATCCGAATAAAATTTTCAATGCACCTTCTCATACATTCTTTACTGGGTAATTATAAGTTCCACGTTACAAATTAGATATAATTCTTGTGATTAAGGGCCATATCAAGTCAGAAATATTTTTGGTGGCTCTTTAAATACAGAAAATACAATACATCCTTTAATCACTTCAAAAGTTGATAGAAAAGGTAAAGAAAAAAGAAAAAAACTATGGCTTTTCGCTTTTTTTTTTCTTATAAGACCACTCATCACTCTCAATGGTAAGAATGATATTCGCTCTAATCACAAACAATGAATTGAATGGATTGAATGGAAGCGGCACACTCACCAAAACTAGCAGGGGAAGATAGCTTGATCACAACCTTCAAAGGAGATGTACTCTCGCAATTTTTGTACATGATGAACCAAGAAAAGGGTAGGAAGGGAAACCAACGTGTCTGCCTTGACTTAGGAATGGCACGCCTTTAACGATCCCTTCCCTATGAGTAATTCTATGCGTGTAAATTTCTTGACATTCCCCTTCCACTCAGACAAAAAAACCGGTATGGATCTTTATTATGAAAGATCTAGTCTGACATCCAATGGTCATTCAAGTGCCGCTTTCTTTTACTAGTTACAGTGGTAAAATAAAGAACATAATAATGATATGCATCATAAAGAGTTGATGCTCTGTTGGTTTTCATACCAGCTTTAAACAGATCAGAAATGCACCCAGCATCATAGAATGTGGGTTGCTCATCCATAATTAACTTCTGAAGACCAAATCTTGCCCCTTCATCACGTTGTCAATAACAGACAGTAGAAGCTATCTAAAGATGGGATCCCACAAGCCATGCTGTACATTCATGCTTATGCTGGTGTCTAGGGTTCATAGTTCAGCTGACCTCATTTAGGGTATTTTTGTATTTACAGTGAAAATAGTGTCTAATACAATTGCTATTCCTTTTTTTAAACTTTAATTAGATAATTATAATTGAAATGAGTGGTGAACAGACAGAATCACACACTAAAATTAAAACAAGCTTTCACTACGTAGTTTGTAATAAATCTCACTGCTTGAATAAAATTTTGGTCGTGCAAATTAAGATGCTTTTAATCCTCTAAACAAGTTTTGTGATCCACTATGTTCACTAAATACATGTTTAAAAAGAAAACATCTCCAACATTGTGTGATCAAGAGCCTTTAACTAAAATAATTCACGACTAAGGCTCAATTTTGATGAGTGTTGGAAAATGTGCTATGGTATTGCCCATGTGCCACAGTTTCAATTAACCTCTGGAACGTGTGTGTGTGTGTGTGTGTGTGTGTGTGTGTGTGTGTGTGTGTGTGTGTGTGTGTGTGTGTGTGTGTGTGTGTGTGTGTGTGTGTGTGTGTGTGTGTGTGTGTGTGTGTGTGTGTGTGTGTGTGTGTGTGTGTGTGTGTGTGTGTGTGTGTGTGTGAGGGAGACCCAGGGACTCCTTCCTTCATATGAAACAATGAATTTAGGAAACAAAAGTCATCATTTCTTTTCTCTTTCCCTCCCATACATACAATGATACATTTCACAAAAGTTATTTTTAGAACAGATAAACATTACTATTTGTAGACTCCATTGCCACATTTAAAGTCAACAGATAACTGATACAGTGCCATGCCACCACCACCACCACCACCACCACCACCACCACCACCACCACCACAGGTCCTCCCTTCCCTGCAAATTTCCCCCCTAGTTCAGTGTCTTCGCTGCCTCTTCTCCTTGGATGCCCTCCTACCAGAGAGAGGAGTGTGTGTCCCAGATGACCCCTCTGCAGCTGTGCCTTGATTCAGACCACCGACACCGGCCATGGAAGTGTCTTCACCAGCCAGGTCTATATCTGGGATGGCATGGGACCATCTCTCATGACACACAGGACAACGAATTGCACTCCTAATGGAAATGAAGACATATTATCTAAAGGGTGTGGTTTAATGGTATGAGGGAGTGGTTTACCTCCCACCAGCTAGTATAGTGACACAGAGTAGGTGTATCTTCACACCGCAACTGACACACTTCTGACCCTGGGGAGGGGGAGGTGTGTGTGTGTGCATGCATGTACATGGTGTGAAAAGTGATTCAAAGAACGATGAATATCATCTCAATGGCTATGTAGTTGGTATAACATAAAATACACTGAATGGACTCCACCTACATCACACCCCCTCCCACACAGTAAAGGAAGAAGAAGAAATAGGAGGAGGATAAAAAAAGGGGGAAAAAAATAAAACAACAACTAGAACATTAGAAAACCTGGAAAGCATCTTCAACTTGGATTATTCATGTTCATTCAAAACAACTGTGCACACCAGTAGGACTCACAGTTACACAACTACTGTATCAATTATCACAACAAAAAGGGGAGAAAATATGGTCAAAGACCTTCAAACATATATTTTGTTATTCATCACACTAGCATTCTTTTACCCCTTCCTCCTAAAAAGATTGGGGGGGGGGGGGGGGGGGGGGGGTGTGTATGTTTGCTGGTGTTGCTATGGTAACACTACAAAACATAGTGGGTCGTCACTTTGGATTACTATGAAAACATGAGAAAAAGAAATTGGTCATGAATAAACTTGTTAATGACAGAAAAAATTATAACAATAAAAATAAAATGAACTACTTGTACTAAGCTAATAATTCTCAAATGCAGTTAATGCTGTTTGCAGGACAACAAGACACTTCATTTTAAATCAAAGCATGTTGTTAGTAGTATGGATATGAAAACACATTTCCTGTGTATATATTGGTGGATAAACCACTTAACAAAAACTCCACCTACTTGCACGACTTTGACCTATTTAATGTTTTTGATGGCACAAGATACTGTTTGTACTCTCTTGATACTGCGCCATTATTATATGCACAGCAAGAGAGAAACTAATGTATGAGACATCAATTCCCCCCCTTTCATACTCCCAGTGTTATCATTTTCGGAATATATGACCTCTACCAAATTCATATTGTCTGTGAGGGAGATAGAATTTGTACAACTGACATACCACATCACACACACACACTCACACAGCTACCATGACCATCACGTCTTGCTCACCCTGATGACTGGTTCGTTACACATGCTGCACTGAGGCACATACTCTCCATAGATCTCCGAGATAAAGGGGCGGAGCTCCAGAATGAACCTTGGACCTGCGCTCACCTTGCCCGCCTGCTGCAATTACAGAAGGCAATTAGAAACATCAAAAGGAGATGAAAAATAACTTGAAACATCAGCCACAAGGCAATGCACTTGTACAATTAATCACATACGATCTCACAATACCACAATAGCACTAAATTTTTAATCATTGTCTTATAAATTACAGAGTGTGCACGCATGCACGCATGCACGCATGCACGCACACACACACACACACACACACACACACACACACACACACACACACACACACAACACACTGGGATCCTCTGGTTAATCTGGTGGCAGTTATCTACTGGGATCTAGGCAGCTCTTCCATCCCAACCAGTGGAACAAATAGCATTGAAGTACGACTCTATAGGATTGGGAATAGGATTGGGAATAGGATTGGGAATAGGATTGGGACTATATCTGTCACACACTACACAACTGACACAACACCACACACCTCTTGCAGCCATTTTTTCTCATAGAGATCTTTGAAGAAAGTCTGCGCATCATCAGCTGATATCTTGCGCTCCATCTCCCCGGTGAGGTTGAGCAGCCGAGAACTGGAAACTAGACCCTCTTCCTCTACCAAACACTTAACCTGCACACCCACAACACAGGCACACAGTTACACACACTCTCACACTCACTCACTCACTCACACACACTCACTCACTCACTCACATACACTCATACTCATTCACTCACACAAATTCTAGTGAATTTTTCTAGCCACCGCCAACATGGTCATGGGCACCTGACATAGTCAGGGTGCCTGTACACTAATTAGGCACTATGAGCCAGTGCAAAGAAACTATTGGAGCTGGGCTAGGAACTTGCAGGAGGACTGACCAAGACTCTCAGCTTATGTGTGTGGGCACCCGAAGTCCCATCTGGACCCTTAGCTGATTGACAAGCCATGGCCAATGAATATGCACCCCAGAAAATTCCAGGTCCCCATCACAGCTGGGTGGACTGGTGTGGGAAGAAGATGTTGAAGGATAGGATAATTATATGTCAGTGCTGGGGTTTGAACTTGCAACTCTGGGGTTGTGAGTGAAACTTACAAACTCAGAGACCATCATTGGTGGGTCTCTGACCACAACCACACTATTATATAGTCTCGCATAGCCACACCCTTTACCTACCTCTTCCGTGCTGAAAAGTATCTGGTGGACTGCCAATAGCTAACTTGCTTGTACGTATCCCCAGATTCTTGTGGAGTGCCAACCACAGAATATTATTGCAGTCATATCACACTAGATGGTCACTCACAAATTATTTGTGTTTGCAATAAGTGTGTGTCAATGTATCATAAAAAGTTGGTCTGCAAACATTTGTGATTATTTTTTTTGGTAGCGAACTGCAGTTAAGAAAAATTTGGGGGAATTTGGTAAGCAACCCCCCCCCCCCCCCCAAAAAAAAAAAAGACAACAGAAGTGCTGACTGTGCACCAACAAATTAGCTATTGGCAGTGAACCAGACCCTTATTCCAGTGAAGTGAAAGGTAAAGGGTCTGTCTTCGGAGAATAACTATTATATACAAACTATTTCTATTGAAGCCAAAATAAGATTTCTGAAGAAGGGGAACTCCACAGTTGCTCTATATCAAGTTCATGGGAGGGGGAGGGGAGTTACAAAACATAGAGCTACTAATGGTTGCCAATATATATATATATATATGTATGTATATATATATGTATGTATGTATGTATGTATATGCACACAGTCCTCTCCTATTGACCACTTACCAACTCATCATTTACCAAATTACCATACCACTCACCACTTTCTTGAATAGCTCCAGTTGTGATGGTGTGAACTTTGACCCCACCTTTGCAGCAGCGTCAGGAGAGCAATTGACTATGGCATACCAGTTTTGGAAGCTGTCCTCCATCCTGGCCACACCCACCTTCAGCCCAAGGCTCTTCAGAGTTTTGTTAAGTTTGGCCACATAGAGCTTCAAGCTGTCGTCATTGCTCTCTATGTCATAAGTATTTGACATAAGGGAATGTGCTGTGTGATGATCATGTGACCAACCACAGTAGCCAGAGACATACATACATACATACATACATACATACATACATACATACATACATACATACATACATACACGGGCATGCTCAGATATATGAGGGCCACAACTGAATGCAATAGGGTGGCATAGCAGCATGTATGTGTGTGCAAAAACAAGCAAACAACTTCCACTGTCTAACTGAGATATTCTCTAACTCTGAATTTATTGGCTATTGTCTATCCAGCATACTACATAATAGGAGGTAGAGAGGTGGCCTAGTGGGGACAATTCAGGAACACACCTTACCAACTAAATCATGATTAGTGGAAGGTGAGACTGACACATTGGGGGCTGTAATCATCGAGATCCACATGATCTAGTCTCGGTCCCAGTCAGACCACTTCATGCACAGGGCTGCATGTAATGGCATCACCAGCATGCAAACAAAGTGACTCTGGTGACTTGCCTGTGCATTCCATGTCCTGTAGGCATCTCTGCCACATTCGCTCATATATTCTACAAGATCTACATATTCATGTGGTATTTAGTTTTGCGTGTAAATAAATATAGAGTCCCAATGGCACATGGATGGCTTCCAAAAGATCAGTCCTTTTGTAAAACTTTACTATATTGGCGGAAGGCATGGGTGGTTTGAAATCTCGTAAATAATTTGGTCCATAATTAGCTGGTCCATAATTAGCTGCACTGACATTCAGGCGCAGGGACACGAAATGCACAGACAAGTCACCAGATCCACTTATTTGTGTGCTGGTGATGCAATACTTCCAGTGCTGAGAATAAAGGGGAGTGGCCTGAGACTTGAGATTTATCATGGCCTTCATCTATCAGCATGTCTCACTCTTAGAGACACCAATCTCACTCATATTTGTGGTGCATATGACTCATTTGTGTGTCTTCAGGTTTGCAGCCCTCTAGCTACTAGCATAAAAACAACCAAAAAATAACAACAAAACAGTCTTTAGCTTACCTCCACATAACCTGGCAGAAGTCTTGTAAAGTTCCAGCATTTTTTCTTCAGGCAGAGAGTCATGGCTGAGTAATGACTGCAGGAATAGTTTATCCCTCCGCTCTCCTTCCCCGACTTCCATCAACCTGACCACTATCCGCAGAGACCTTCTACCTCACAGATTCTCACTACTTTACTCAGTTCGTATTCCGTGGTTTGAATACGCATGCACGCAAGTGTGTTCGCTGTAACACTAGGAATAATCATTTCCAGCGTAGGTTAGGTAAATGGTCTGGCTAGAGCCGCTTAAGGGAAATAAATGAAATAGAAATTTGGTAAAGAACCTATATATAGCCAGATATATATATAAGCCAGATATATATATATAGATAGATAGATAGATAGATAGATAGATAGATAGATAGATAGATAGATAGATAGATATTAGAAGACCTATGTAACTGACTGACTATGTAACTATGTTCCTTCTGTTCTCAAAATCCCTTTGTTAGATTTTGACCAAACTTTTAGGGATGGAGGAGACCCACCCTGAGATGGTTTTAAGCCAGGTGGCATGTCTGGGGAAAAAAAGAGAATCTGTCTGTCTGTCTGTCTGTCTGTCTGTCTGTCTGTCTGTCTGTCTGTCTGTCTGTCTGTCTGTCTGTCTGTCTGTCTGTCTGTCTGTCTGTCTGTCTGTCTGTTTGTCTGTCTGTACCATCATTCCGGCCAAACCAGTAGGTGGATTTCTCTGAAACTCAGCATGATGATAGGTTTTGACCCAACTTAAAGCATGGGCAAAAAATTTCACAAAATAGTTACCATGGTAACGAGAAAAAGCCAAAAATGGTATTTTTGCCAGAAAAACCATTGGAGCTAGAGATCTAAAACTTGGTATGAATATACAACTTCACTCTGGGAGTAACATGGGCTGTGTCCCACCTGGCCACACCTCTTCCTTTCTCTGTGTAAGGCTATTAATACCAAAAATGGTATTTCAGCAAAATCACTTGAACCTAGGGAGTTAAACCAATGAACCCCATATATATTTAGAATCAATATAATCTGAGGAATGTTTTGAGTACATTTATATGACCACACCCACTTCTTTTTTTGTGTCAGGCCCAAAAAGAGGCCAAAAATGGTACTTTGGCCAAACAAACCCTTGGAGCGACAGATTTGATATATGGTTTGTATACTCAACTTAGACTATAATGTTTGATGTTGAAATTGGCCGGGCATATATATATATATATATATATATATATATATATATATATATATATATATATGCTTAAAAAGCCAGATATACCGATCCTTAACCAAATTTATATTTTATTTCTTATCTTTATGTGGCTCTAGCCAGACCCTTTACCAAACTAAACTAAACCCTTTACCAAACAAAACCCTTTACCAAACCCTAAGATGGAAATTAGGGAGACTATTTAGTAAAGGGAATTTGGAGTGACCAAAAAGTGAGTGCATGGGGGAGAGGGGTCAATGCCCACCCCACATAGAATTCTTTTGAAAATTGTGTTTATTGAAATGTGATCCTACCACTACAAAAATAGTATGACCCAGACCTTTTACCTGACCATTAAAATTTGGGAGACCCCCCCTATAATTAGGGAAGGTTGGAATGTATGTGTGTGAGTAAGTGGTCATTGATGATAGATGGGGCATAATGTTAGTTAAGGGGAAGCTGCTTCACCACTTGTCCACTTTGAAAAAAAAATCCTGGGATTTGTGGATGCGTTTTATTTGGTTTTGCTGATGGGTGTATTGTTAAATTAATGGGATTATTTGAAAAATAATGGAATTTATTGGTACACAAATGAATTTAAACACTGCACTTAGGTTAAGTTTTCATCAAGTACACAAAAATCTTAGATATTATTTTCTCCTTTTCCAAAATTAGAAAAGTGTCCATAATAATTCTCATCTCTTACCTTGATTTGTTTTGTGAATAAGTTCGTGAATAAGTTCGTGAATATGTTGGTGAACAAAGCAGTTATCCCTTTCAAGCCAATGATCACGCTGAGAAATTATTTTACCATGATTATGTTTCCTGATATAAAATCATCTCAGAAGCAATGCTTATTCATTTACCTGAGAAAATATTGGATGATGTGATGACAAAAGCACAAAATTGACCAATCTTACATCATTCTTGCTGTTCTTGGAGATACTTACAACGAAAACAAAAGAATATATACCTTGTTCTAATGAACAGCTCTTGGTAATTGGAGGGAAGTTTTGGAGTGAGATATTCAACAGGAAATTCCAAACATATTTGCTCATATATTAAGTACTTAACAATCTGTAATCCTGATGATGTAATCATTTTGTTTGGTATGTAAGCACTTCCTGTAAGGTTAAAATAAAACTTGAGGTTACTTCCTTTTTATTCTTTTTTTCTAGGGGGGAGGGTGTTTTTTTTTTTCCCCAGTGTATTTTTAATATTACTTCTTTTTTTTTATTGAGTGTGTGTCTGCATGATATCATGATAAATAAATATAATATAGTGATCATATCATTT
>OZ017792.1:5827955-5955226 GCA_963969325.1 Lycopodina hypogea
CTTCACTAGATCACTTGTTTGTAGCAACAATGGATTTAGATCTATAAGCAGTTGTTTTTTGTCTTGCTATTTGTGAAGTTGCTGGCAACGATCCAGTTGCAAAGTATTGAAATATATTTGTGAACTTTGTAACTTTATTTTTTAGGATAATTTGTCTTTTTATTGCCATATGCTGGAGTCATGGCTAGGCCCTGATAATTTTAGGTGAGATCTTTCTTACAATATATGTGAAGGCAACTATTTAACTATTTAAAAAGAAATGCAGAAGTAGTTAATGGCTGCTCTCCCTGGAGAATACTTTGTCTAATTAAAGATTTGATTAGGGAATAGTTGTGTGGTTTAGTCAATGATTATTTTATTCTCTGTAAGGAGGTGTACTCTGAATTGCAAACTTAAACAAGTTCGTGGAGTCTAAGTATTACTTTGTTTTTTTTGCCCCCCCTTTTTTTCTTCCAAGTGAGCAGGTTTTTGGCTATAAATTTCCAGTCTTGTTAAAAAGTAATAGCACAACTTATGTGTAGTAATGATGCTACTGATTAATATTAATTAGCAGACATACCACAGGAAGAGCTATGATCAAATGTGAATCAGCCCATGTCCAAGCCAAGGGCTTGGCTAAGTACCATATTTAGCATTTTTAGTCTGACTGCCCATAATCAGAGGGATAAACATCATTTGCAGAGTATCCACCAGGAGCAAGAATATGGATGCCTTGTTAATATCCCTAAAAGAATCCCTTGAAGGCTCTTAGGGGACATTTGCAGCAGTACCCCTTAGATAAGTAGCTGGCAAACCATTATTTGGATGATCGCTGTCCTCTAGATAGATTATCTTGTCCTCTATGGCAATGATGGCTGCATTATACATTGACTGTGTACCCCCCCAAAAATTTTTTTTTGCAAACTGAATAAGTTTGTTACTCTAGGAGGGTAAAGGCCTACTGAAAAACTGCCCAGAGGGCATGTTTATCACTAGTAGTAATTATAATTGGTGAGAATTAGATAAATCAGCTGAATTAAGCAGTGCTCACTAGCAGACAGGCTAAGGATATCTTGTGTGTTTAAATTTACATAAGGTTACTATATATTTTTTTAAGAATTACATGTAAATTTCACTTCTGACACTTTTATAGTATGTCTATATGCTTTGGGAATTATTGTTGGCAATTTGTTTCTCTGTATTTAGCTATGCACATAGAGAGTTGATATGACTTCTTATTTATCAAGGACAATATCAGGTTACCACACACACCAATCATCTCAAGCATTTATTGAAGCAGAGTTCCTACGCTAAAGAAAGCAGTCAAGCACGGACTTCCTCTCACATAAATATTCATTACACAAGCCATCTAATATTGATCATATTTTTTTACTCCAAAATAGTAAAGCAATTTCCTTGAGAACACACTAATACCACTGCAATTATATGTCACCATTTGGCTTCAACATACCTAAAAATGAAGCTTTGTATGACATTCATGTGTAGATTTTGTGTCTCATTATCAATATATATATATTTAAATCTTACATCATTCTTACTCATTAGCTAGATCCTTGCATGGTCAATATTCTCTTTAACATATATATATAATTGTTCTCAGTAGAGGCATATCCCTAATTTTCTATTTATCTGTGATTTCATGTATGAAATCCTTATACATAAGAATTTATTAATTAGGCATGATTATCCTAATATGCTCATGTATTTGCATCTAATGCCAAATACATTTCAAATTGTGACTCTGCATTGAATAATTTGTGGTCAATATAGCTTCATACACCTTGTACTGTGGACATCATTGCTCTACCTTCTCAGATATAGCATTGTGTTAAAATATGCATACATATATCTTTTATTTCATTATAATAGAGCTAAATTATATGTATACATACATGTACATATCATATTATTAAGTAGACAGTAGACAGTAGACATGTAGCTTTGTTCAATTACCAGCAATTAGATTCAGGGCTATCTTAGCAGAATTATGGGCTTCTGGGCAAAGCAGTGCACTGGGGCCCTTATCTACACTGCTTATCTTCTGGCATATATGTACATTATTATACTCTATAATGTACACTTTTATACTCCATATGTAACAATTATACTAAATAATGCACACTATTGTACTCTTAATGTACAGTAACACCAACTACTATATTCCATAATTTACATTATTATACTCTACAATGTACATAGTACTCCAGGCAAACACTCGGGCTAAATTATGAGATGCCAGAAGAAAACCAGCTCTGTCTACAAGATATGTTTTCCAGGCAGACACTGGAGTGACTAGGTGGGCCTAACAAGCATTCTCCACCATCCAGCCTGGCAGATTTTTAGTGTAGTATAAAATGGTGGGCATTATTAATTTTTGCATATCAATTTCTCTTTATTCAAAAAAACAACAACAAATAATTATCAGCTAATTCCCAGTTTCTTTGCATCAATTTAAAGGTAATGTTGTTCCTATCCACATTGCCAAACTTTCCCTTAAAGTTAACTAATGTTGGCTGGCTATAACCTCTACAGATGACACAATGTTAGACATATTAACAAATTATATTGCACAAATAATACATGGGTGTTCACAGTCTTGCATTAATATTTTATTCCACCTTCAAGTAGGGCTTGGAAATAGTTGACTGTCTAGGAAGTAAGGAATAAGAGGGGAAAAATATCAGTAGGAAAAGTTAACTGGCAATAACAGCATCCATAGAGATGTATTCCAAATAAACACTTCATGAAGGGGAAAGAAATATCAGGAAGATTGTCATCATAATATTGGGAAAGCAGTGGAAAATTTATACATATTTTTTTTTGAAAGAGAAAAGGGATTTGAACTTGGGGATATTCTAACAGTGTGCATGGCAGCATAATACTGCAGTGAATCCTTTATATCCTTAAATGATTCCATTTACATATAATAGCAAAGTAGAGTGCAGTTAATATTATAACCAAGCCTCTGATTTTTTGGAAGAAAACAATTTTTTTTTTTGTTTTTCCAAAGGGAGGGATCATGGTGGAACAAATTATTTCATATTTAGGTTTAAAAAAATAAGAGGGTAAAATAATCTTCTTTTAAACAACAGAAAAGGGTATTTTAGGTCAAAAACCTAGCTTTTGGGTGATCACCTAAAAATCGTAGCCCATATGTTCCATCCTATTTTGATATATACGACCCTAAGCATGGATGTCAAAATTCATTTAAAATTTTTAACTCTGGTTATATAATATACATCTGAATTGATAAACTAATCCATTTTATCCATAATTAGAAAAGTATTTTCTGAAACATTTTTATCTTTCTCTCCTATTTTTCTGGTCTTATTTTTTCATGGAAAAATAACCAGATTGAAGAAAGAAATCCCCCCCACACTATAATATAGTCACACCAACTACTTCCATAGGCAAACAGACTGAATATCGGGGGATATTAGCATCCTTACTATAGCAATTTTTGTGTTGTTTAATTTTAATCTTTGGCCTGAAAAGTTTTACTACAGCGACAAAATCTGTATCATAATGTTATGAATGTGTATCCTAAAATTCAGAAAATTAATTCAGTTGTCACCACTGAAAAATGGTCCATTCAGATGGTTCAGAATCCAATTTCTTGGCTTTCTTGTTTCCAAGCTACATGCAAGCTTGAAACAATAGTTGTTTGGTTCCCTTGAGATAAATTCACGTAATTTTGTAAAATTCCAGCCAAAGTGAGATCTTTTTAGTGGTGTGCCTTGGTCATAACATATCTCAGTAATAATTCCTAATATTATGGTTCATCAGCCATCTCTCTGGGATGACTATGTGGACACAGCTGACAAGGTAGCTGTTAGAGGCATTTACTTTTGGACAATGCTCAATATATTATGCCAGCATAATTCTGAGGTTACTACTTAGGTGTGTGAAGCATTGAGCACTATGTCAGCATCATAGAGTGTATTTTGGTGTTTGTTGTTGTTGTTTTAAAATTTTTTAAATTGTATATATTTATTCATGACTTGAGAACTAAGAAAAATTCACTGTGTTAAATTGAGATCCAATAAGACCTACCAAGTAAACCACTATACATCCATTTTCTATTCAGTTTCCAATAGCAGTCCAGTGTAATAGCACAATGATTATCACTGGTATATTCCATCACATCAACAGTTAATTAAAAAATGTTCTGAAGGATTATGCCAGAAACTTAAAAAAAAAAAAAAAAAAAAAAAAAAAAAAAAAAATGTATATATATATATATATATATATATATATATATATATATATATATATATATATATACATTTTTTTTTTTTTTTTTTTTTTTTTAATTAAAAAAAATTTTTTTTATTTTTTTTTAAATTTTATGGTATTCTGAACATTGATAATTTCATTCATTTATATAGTATTAACATATGCATTTTTCTGGCATTAAATTAAAATTTTAATAATTTTTCTTGAGCATAATTGGTCAAAACAAAATAGGTAAAATAGATAAAATCAGATGATAATAGGGAAATTTAAATAGCATCGGAGTGTTGTATGATATCCTGAAAAAATAATAATGTGACAAGCCACTTCCTAGTCTGATATAACCTCCAGAAAGTAAATCATATTCCCGTAATTCCATTTAAAATATTTGTTTCTATCATTTTCTTCTTTCTTTAAATTTGTTATTAAAAAAAAAAAAAAAAAAAAAAATTATTGTTTTATAGTATAGTCGATATAAATACACTAAAAAAACGAACAAAAAAACATATGCATTTATTGCACACAAAAAAGTATTAACATACAACATTGATTTAAATATAGTTAAATAATGGCCATAATAAAAAAAAGGGAAGAAATTATGAAAGGTAGCTAATTAATAACTATCATGGTAGTTTCTTCAGTGGTGGTTTCTATGGTAGTGGTTTCTTCTGTGGTGGTTTCTTCTGTGGTGGTGTCTTCAGTAATATCTCCATATATCATTACCAGAGATTCCCCTCTACCAATTTTAGTATTGGTAACACCTTGAGAGGACATTTGCAAGTTTCCATTTCTACGCTCAATGAAGACAATCCATTTGCACATGTCATCAGATGCTGTGCCATTGATTTGATCAACAACATAGCCCTGACTTCTATTAAAGTAGGTGGCAGAAAAAATATATTCTGGACCAAATTTTGTGGCTGCTTCCATAATTCTCTGAGCCTGAAGTATACGGTGTTTAGATTTAAATGTCAATTCTTCAGGCGCAGTAGCATTGTTGGTGCAAAATGGAGCCTCGTATTCAATCCTGTATCTGAATTTGTGAAATCTTGGTTTCTGAATATAAAATAAAAAAAAAAAAAAAAAAAAAAAAAAAAAATGAAATTACTATACTGTGTTTAGCTAATTAATTGTATATTATAGGTAGCAATTTTTGTTTGTTTGTTGTTGTTGGTATATAACTGTTATACCAGTATAACTTACCAAAAAGCGAAAAAAGGTTGATTCTCCAGGTACAAGAGAAACAGCTACTATAGTAGCACAGAAGATAATCAGAAGAGATTTCATGGCTGAAATCTGAAAGTTGAGTTTTTTTTTCTGTTAAGATGAAATCTCGTCTGGTGGTGATCTGATGAACAAAACTTTTGGTGGAGTGCGTTTATATAGCAGTTGAAGGCAACATTCTATGGGAAATTGTCATGCGCAGTGCATCCCTGGTTGCAAGTCCAAATTCCAATCTCAGTACATCATTGCTCGCTCAAGCAGAATAAGGTTAGTAAGATAATTTTATTATTTGAACACTTGTGCATGCATGTTCAATATTTGGGAGTTCTAAAATAGAAAGAAGAAATAAAATAATTAGTTCAGATAACGTAAAGGTTTTGAACATTTGCCAGGGTGTACTGGAGTTTGTATTTGTTTCCAGTTGTAATATGCAGTGGGTTCTGTTAATCCAAAGTTGTATTAGTTAGAATCATTCCAGTTTATTTAATTAAACTGCTTTAGTTAACTTGCCACACTTATTTAATTTATTTAAAACGTTTTTTTTTGTCGTTGTAGTTCTCTTAATTGAAAGCTTAAATTAAATTGAATAAAGGGAGCATAGACAAAATCATTGGTTAAATCTAATATAATACTGATTTAATGCTTCATTCATTTTGAATGATTTAGATCTCAAAAGGAAGCTAATTTTATAGTTAATTTATCACACAAGTTTTAGTTAAATGATTTAGTTAAACCGTAATTTTGAATAATTTTGATTAATTATTTAACTTGTCACATCGAATTTAATTAACTTCACTGGTAATAAGCTACTTTTTAAATGTTACTTAGCTGTGTGTATGTGTGGTGTGGTATGGTGTGGTGTGGTGTGGTGTGGTGTGGTGTGGTGTGGTGTGGTGTGCTGTGGTGTGGTGTGGTGTGGCGTGGCGTGGCGTGGCGTGGCGTGGCGTGGCGTGGTGTGGTGTGGCGTGGCGTGGCGTGGTGTGGTGTGGTGTGGTATGGTGTGGTGTGGTGTGGTGGTGTGTGCATGTGTGCATGTGATGAGTATATATGTAAACATGTTTTTTTTTGTATTTATACACAGTACACACATTTTTACTTTATAAATCTTAAGACACAGCATTGCTGTTTACTGAATCTTTCTTTTTTTGGTTTTATATATTTATACTAGCAGATATACATACCCTGTCATGCTTGGAATATGACATGCCCAGAGGAAGAGGTGTGGCCAAGTGTGATCTAGACCATTTCCCTACCAGAGTGTAGTCCATGAATGTGATCGACCATAAGTATCGAAAATAGATCACATTATTTTGGCATTATTTTGGCCTGGCATGCTCACAGGAAAAGGTGAGAAAACACCAAATAGTTGCTAAACACATTCTTGATAAGCAGGTTCCATTTGGTAAGTAGTTTGGTAAGAATGTGGTGTGGCCAAGTGTTACTCTGACAATGGCCAAGGGTTTGTTGGCCTAAGTACAATTTTGGGCATTTTTAGCCTAAGATACCCAGAGAAAGAGGTGTAACCAGGTAGGATCAAGCCCCCAGATTGATGTGTGTGTATGCCAAGTTTTTAGATCTCTAGGTCTGACAATTTGTCCAGTATCATTTTTGTTTCACACACCCACAGGAAGTGGTATGATAGGTTCTAATTGTAAATTGTGGTAACATGCAATACAAATAATTTCTATTTACTTTTTCCATATATTTATGATATATAATAGGCAATATAGAAGGCAAATTAGTGCTAATGAATGTGTGTGAATATGTCAATTTAATATAGAAAAATCGAAATGTTACACCCTCTAAAGGTGTGATTACATACCACACATACTTGTCATCACTGCAGTCATAGTTAGGGGAAGAATACTTTCTGTTAACCCAGGATATGAAACATATGAAATGTAGAAAGTTTGAGCTGCAACACTAATGCTACTTGGGCTATGTGGTTGTGAAAAATCAGAAATCGAATCTGAATCTCTCAAGTGCTCCTTGAGCCACTTTGCTGGAGTGCACCACAACTTTGATGACTCTCCTGTTGTTGTTTTTTTTTGATGATGACCAGATCTTCCCCTATCACTATAGTCCAAAATTAATCTTCCACTTGAACTTTCAAACATTTTAGCTAATTGATTAATTAAATAGTAATAACTTTGACTGATCAACACCCAATACAGAACTACAACCAAGGGCCTTGCTATCTTGTGGTTAACTATCATCTGTCAGATCATTCACAGCAGATGTCATGGCACTTCCGTGCCTGGTGGTTCACTATCATCTGCTAGGCCATTCATAACAGTAGCTGACAGACCACTTCATGACAAGCAAATTTGGTTTGATAGTAGAATTAGGTTTATGGTGCATGAATAAAATATATTTACAAGAATATAGTTTGTACTGCACCAAATATATAAGTGAAGTCAATTTCTTTGATTTACCTTTTCATATATTGCTTTCCCCCCCTGTTTTATTGGTTTGAGATTGATCATTGCTATTGCTATAGCTTCAGTAAGCAGTTTCAATGTATGATTGTCAATGGTTTCAGATGTGATAAGAAATGCTTTTCCACTCTCCTGTCCAGACTGTATCTATACTAGAGTGGTATACCAGGTGTTGCCCAGGTCAGCGTCACCATAAACATGATTAAAGGCAGTCAAAGCACCATTTTTAGGCATCGCTACACTATAAGAGAAAAAAAATGTATGCAATATTCAGTTTAATGACTGCTCAGTAAATTGGATAATGATCCTAAAACCAATTGATATAGTGAGAAGGAAATAAAGAGGTCATTCAGGTATCAGCAGCTCATGACTGGGCATGCAATAGAGTAACAGTTGATTTTTTTTAGAAAGGCCATAATGTTTTGGAACCATTGTGTGATGCTGAAAGGCAGATTGCCAACAACTTGTGGACAACCCAGTTGCCTAGCTATTTCTTCTTCAGAAAGGTCTGAATGTTTTAAAGGTATGTTATAATGCTGAACAATTAAATGAACAAGTTTACATAAAGTTCCATTATTGGATTGCTTAGTAGTAACAAGCAAAGGTGACATTAACAAAATCACCTGTCAAGGTAAACATACCCTACACCAAGTATTGTTTTATCCAAGAAAATGTGGGGCACCAGGTCGCACATCTTTCTGAGGGAAGTGTGAGGCTAAAATGCCCCCCCCCCCCCCACCCCCCCCCCCCCCAAAAAAAGTACTTAGGATAATCACTTGGTCATGAAACCTAAAATTTGCCAGTAAAATGCCCAGATTGAAACTTTTCAGCACAGGATGTTTGTCCAGGAAGCTTAAGCATACAGGTGGACTGGAACCCACCTAGAATCAGTTGATCCATGTATGAAGTTTGACTCTCCTTTGTGATCTCACAAACATGAAAACAGAAACTCTAAGTTTAGGATGGTTGCCCAGTATTGAAACTGGGGACAGCTGCCAGCTCTTTAGTGACACCAAACATCAAAAAACAAGCAGTTGTCATCATTTGTGGCATTTTCAGAGAATTTGTTATACTTCTTGAGAAGTAGGATACTCAGGGCTGCTGCTGTTATCTAATGGATACCCCTGGTGCATGTGTGACATAAACAACCTTCACGAAGGAGTCTGCCATCCCTGGGGTAGCAATCTCAGGGTCTTAGAGCTGTCATTACAGTGTGGATACTGCCCAGAATCAGGACAAACCTTCACTGTAACTCACTGGTCAGTTCCATTGGATATGTTTTGCTATTGCAAAGAGTGGCTGTTTCAAGGAGTTGGCTAGGGTTTGATCTGGATTCAGGTAATTGACTGCTGCTCTGGCAACATCCATTGAAGAGCTAATCATGGCCACTGAGTGATGATCCAGATCATAGAATATGGTTAACAAAGCTGTAGGGGTGGGTACAATGTTCACAGTTTTTGATATTGTGTATGCTGCGCAGTACATGAAATGGATTTTGGGTGTACTGTTATACACTATGACATGTGCCGATTTCACTGACCCATGCCATACTCCTTCTATGCCCAATTCCTTATGAGGAAAGGTTCTCTGAAGTGAATATTTTGTTCCTTGTAGAACAAAAATTTCTTGATATAAGATGTGAATGGCTGCATTTCGGTGTATCGCAGTGGAAGTTGGTAAATAGTATTGATATTAGATTTTCCCAGTAATGACTACTATTCACCTATCTCTTCTCTCCCCTGTGTGGGTCAGGTGTTTTATATAGGATATCGATAGCCCATGGAAGAGTCCATTGTTGTGATGAGTGTACATATGTTGCCAAATGGAAAACATGTGAAACTAAGTAATACAAATTTTAGAAAAAATTGATAGTACATTACATTTTTCTAAGTTTCAACATTATATGAAATATCATTTATATTGGCCCAATTTCCATTTACAATAGGAGCTCTTGACTTTGTGAGTTCAATATCAACTTCCACATTCATTGCATATGCCTTTTTCCATAGTTCGCTGATCTTGAAATCTTCATGCTCAGACATGGACTAGACCAGCACATTGTGCTAATTTATAAGCTATACACACATTACAAGAATTATTCTGTATATTAAGCTAAGATGTTGAAAAAAATGATAAAAATGTCATGTGACTACAAGTGACACTAAAACATAAGTGTAGGGTTGGGTCAGGCCGCTCAGGCATTAGCCTGACCAACTTTTTCAGTAAACCACACCCATTTACCTGGCCTTGCCTACTTTTAGTGATTTCGTTGAAGGACAAGTAAGTGAAACTGCCACACAAACTGTTTGCTAGCCAATGAATTTTAGCTTCCTTAGTCTTTCTTTTGGTGAAAATGTAGATACCGGTTGGGCTAATTTGGAGAATTTAACTCCACTAGATACAGTGAGTGAAAATTAATTTTCTTCAAGGAAGCATAGCAAAACTTACTTGTGAACCACCTTGAATCAGCAATGGTACAATTCTCTCATGTTATTACACATGGACAAGGACTATACTGACCATTTGGATCTGAATGCTGTTGGAAATAAATTTCATGATAAAAAGGACTACAGAAAGTTGAAATTTCCTAATTAAAAAAAAAAAAAGTTAACTTATTTTTATTCACATTATATTGTAATATTGTGGAAGGGGAAATAGGCATAGTTATGAAAGTGGGTGTGGCAACCATGCCATATGCTTGCCTTACCAATGTAAAATGTACTGCTACACCTACATAAAAATGCTGGTGCTTGTGGTAGCCTAAAAAGAATGGAAGCTTTGATTTTGGCATCTGTATTTGTACATTCAGAAGCTCTATCCTCTAGTGAAAGGCAAAGTGCTTGTATTGGGAAACAAGATTATTACAGAGATGACAGATCATGTGGTATCACAAAACTTAGATATTTTTTTGGTTAATTTAAAAAATTTTTTATCATTGAAACCTTCAAAAGTTCATCATTGCAGGTAATTCCTCTTCATCATTGGTACAGAGATGATTCTTTACCTTTCTCCATCATTTATCATTTCAGCCTAAAGTATTTTGACATTTATCCCCCTACTTTCATATATGCACACACACACGCACACAAACAAAGACACACACACACAAAATCATAGGCATACTAATGGCTCCGAAAAATAAAAATATTAAAAAACAACAAAACACCAAAAATATTTCTTATCTACATTTTACATAAAATATCGTAATATACTTAGACAAAGAGAAAGAAATTATGTAGTCAAAAAAATCAAGTAGAAACACCAGAAGCATTACCAGTGGGAACACTGCTGATTCATTGAGTTAACCAGTTTAATTTTTACAAGAAGCTGTTATTATTAATCCCATGCCACGTCATTTATATCTTCCAGGGGGTAAATTTACCTCTAGTTGGGAATTCCTGCTCTAGTACGATGCTAGAATCAAGCTAGAATATTATCTGACAATGCATAACTTTGTATTTAGGATGATATAACTAGATTTAGGTAATGATCCCTACAATGTTGGGTCAAAGATTTAGGCTGTAACTGACATATTAGTAGAGTTACCACAAAAGTTTACCTGAGCAGAACAAATGGGCATGTAAATTTTGTGGTAACTCTATGAATACTAAAATAGCTTCAGAAATACATAGATACATCAAGCTTGACAAAACCAAGAAATTGTTTCTCACACAATGGCCTCACTGGATCTTGTAAGCAAGTCTAATGCATGTGGGCAATCAGCCATATGTGGCAACATGTGTACACTCAACCTATGAAATAGAAAACCATGTAGATGGTCTTGCTCTGTATAAAATAGCTTCTTTTATATCCAAACCAGGTGTGTAGCTCTTTTGATTTAGCTTTGGTAAGGTTTTACCTTTAACTTATATACCAGCCTAATCATGAACAAGATAAGATTCGATGTCACAAGCAATAGAAGTAATAATGTTAAATAAAATCAGGTTAAGTTTGTTTCATTCTCTTCTTTGGTGGTGGATAGAGCCCAGGTTGATCAGCCATACCGTCATGCTCTCATGCAGTTGGACCCTCCCATCAGGTTTGAGGTTTACAGTAATTATAAGGTCAGACTTGAGGACTATATTCAGGTTGTGGGTGAGACCACAACACTACATTATTATAATTCCACTCACATAATTTGAAAGTTGACCCACTGCAAACTTAAATTGACAGTGCTTAATCACTTATTAGGTAACAAATTTACCAGGGCGAGTACCCTTGTTGCCCCTATAGTAGCAGCTACACCTATGTGTAAGTCTACAATAGACAATACACAGAAGCCATTGGTCCTGGCATCGAGACAAATCTAAATGAAAGGTCTAGACTATATCCTGATTACACTCTGACATCAGTGTGACTTGCTAGGATGTTGTGTACTAATTTTACATGAGCTAATATTGTGCATGACCTAATTAGGCACAGAGCCAAAATTTACAAATTTAGATAGTAATATAACCTAAGCCAAGTTCTGACCGTTTCCATAATTATGAAAAACTTTGTTAAAATCTATCAGTTTGTTTTATGTAATTTAGGGAAAGATCTAACACATTGGTGGCAAAAGTAGAATCCACTGTTGGCTTCAAAAACGGAAAACAAGAACAATTGAGTATCAAAGATCATCTTGAGTAGAGGGTTAAGGCTATACACTCAGAGTGTATATTTAAACCACCTAATAGGTACTAGTGGTTAGCATTTTTTTCTGGAGATATGAAAGGAATAGGTTTCATAAAAGCACTCGAAGGCACACTGAAACACAATTATGCATATTCAACATATCGATAGAATTCCATTAAAAATTAATGAATTATTTTGACATTTAATATTAATAAACTTAAATGAGATTCCCTTGAATTCAAAGCTTGGCAGACATTATATCATGTTGTTCGGTAGACAGTGTCTGTTATATGTCCTGACTTAACCTATTATGGTATGTTTTGGCCACACTGTAATCCCCAAAGACACACCCTGCATGCTACTGAAAACCTTCAAAGTGGGAGGTTTTTTTTTGTATACCTGTGTGTTCCTTCTTCTTCAAGGGCAAGCCAGTAGGTCATTGGCTGACATGAAGCAAAAACTAAATTGAGTGACCACAAACAATGTTAAGGTTAGAGCCTAGTAGTCTGCAACTTGGCTTGGATGCTCAGAGATACTTCCATTATATTCAAATATAGTCTGCTGGGTCAACAAAGTCTGCTTGAGGTCATTTATAACACAAAATGTGAATAAATATATTGTACTGAACACCTATACAGGTAGAACTTGCTGTAGTAGCATTGTTATCTTAACCATAATTAACTGTTGAGTAGTTTAATTTCACAGAAATGATTATTCCATTTTTGCAGGCTTTATTGCAGAAGAAAGAGAACGAATTTTTTTTTGCAGTAGATGATGAATGATTCATTCTCTATTCATCATTGCCATAAAGGGTACACATACTGACACTTCCATCTAGTCAGTGTGGAAGGGCTTGAATGGAATAGAGTTCCACATCTGCCAGATTTTATCACATTATACCTAATTTAATCACTTTGATTTCATGACCCCCAATCATTGACACCTGCAGGACCTGGTGGAGTTTCCCTCATTGATATTTGGAAATGGTGCAAGATGAACTTGAGGAAAAATACAACTTTGAAGTACTTATTAAACAATATTACATGCAGATCACGTATAGGCAATTTATTACTCAGTCAACAATAAAATTAATATATAATCTATTTCAATGATACTTCAGAACAACCAACAACATCATTAAAAATGTGTTATTTATTTATTATTATTGTTGTTGTTGATATTGTTCTTAGTTTGTTTGTGTTTTTTTTAAGTCAAAAAAGATCATTTTTTTAACCACAAGTAATGAATATCAAAGTCAATAGTTATTTTCTGCTCACTGCTTGAACCATTTATTTATACTATTTACTAAGAAAATAAGCAGTGAGTTAACTGATAATTTCAAATCATGCCTACCACCCTAATTCTATTCCAACTTAGCCCTGACTCTGATTGATTCAATCTGAACTTCATCCATATTTCTATTCAGGGATTCATAATAGTTGGTTATTAATATTTCATTGTACATTGTATGACCATAGAAATAGAGAGATGGGAGTAAGTAGTAAGATATTTCCCAGTAATAGATGTGAAATACCTTTAAGTAACTTGACAGGAGAAAATCTAACTCTATAACTTAATAGCAGACATATCAGGTGATGCCCAATACATAACATGCCCACAGGAAGAGGTGTGGCCAAATATGACCCAGCCCATTTCCATACCAGACTTAAGTCCATGAATTTGATTCTCCATAAGTGTCATAAATAGATGACATCGTTTTGGCCTGACATGCCAGAAGAAGAGGTGTGTTCAATGTGACTATCCAGAAGAGCAGGTTTCATTTGGTCTGGTGATTTGGCATGATAGTGGTGTGGCCTAGTGTAACCCAGCCCATGGCCAAGAGTTTGGCCTAAGTACCAATTTTGGAATTTTTAGCCTGGCACACCCAGAGAGGCAGTGTGACCACTCTGCGATCCAGTCCGTGATAATGTGCTGCCATGCGAAGTTCTAGGTCTCTATGTCCAAGGATTTGTCCTATATCATTTTTAGCTTCACACACCAACAGGAAGTGGTGTGGCCAGGTGACTCAAATCCATCCTTAGTGTTGGATGTTTATTGTGAAGTATAGGTTTCAATTGGTATGGTCCTTTATTGATAAAGTGGATATACACAAACGTGCACACCACACATACATACAAACTATATTATCCTGAAACACCAAAATGAAGAGGTGTGGTCAGTTGGAACCCAGCCCACGTCGCTCCCAAAGTCATGCAGTGTTATACTAAGTTTAAGTCCTTGGGTCCAAGCATTCTTTTCCCCTTCAAATAAATACAGGAGTCAAGTTGCATACCATCAAGCTTTAGGTTTGTAGTCAAGTATTAGTCAGGCCAAAGTAGTACTTCGAGCTTCTTTTGTGCCTGAGAGGAACAAAGGAAGGGGTGTGAACATATAGAAAGAGGTACAGAAAGTGTTTCCATGGTGATATTGATTCCAAATATATATGTGGGTTCATACTTCATAGGTCAAGCTTGCAAACTGTTGGCATTACAGGAAATCACACGGATTCCATTGACTACAACTTTGTAAGTACCTCACACTCACACACTCACACACAAAAATATAAACACGTTAATTATACATATAGAATGGACATATATATCTATATAAACATTCACCACATAGGAAAGAATTCCATTCATGTAATATTATCAGATGTTATGACTAAAAGATAGTGTAAATCTTACTATACATGGATTTGTCCTGTCTGGAAAATATGTAATGTGGCATACTTCATATCAGTATTGACACGGTATTCACAATGAGTAACGATTATATAAAGTGAAATGTCTACCCAAGTTTATTCCACTTCACTGATAACACTACTGCTTCATTTAAAAACAACTTTATTTTTTATTTTTTATTTTTTTAACTCGCTGTTCACTCGAGTCATGAAATTGGTGTGGATTATATTCTGTGCTACCATAGTGTTCATGTTCGTGCCTGGAAAATCATATTATTTTTACGTAAGTGAAAGCAATACAACTCTATATTAATACTATATAGTTTAAAAAATTAATTTTAGTTAGTTACTTGAGTACCATGTTCAGCAATTATATAAGAAATATAAAATTATTAATGGATGTATTAAATGATACATAATTATTATCATAATTAGGTACTGTCCATTCCGTATGTAGCTTTATTATAAGATTGTGTAGTCATTCCTGTTTTATATATTTAGAAACCTAGATTTCAAACTTTTGGATATAGGATCGATTATAGTGATCCATTTTGTGCCAATGAAACCATTGCTCCAGGAGACTTGATATTTAAATCACGGTACAAATATGCTGTTCGAGCTCAGAGAATCATGGAAAGAGCTGTCACTAAATTTGGTGCTGCATATGGTTTCTCTGCAACCTACTTCGGAAAAACTAAGGGATATGTTGTGGATAACATCAATGGTACAGAATCTGATGATATATGTGTATGGAATATTTTCGTTGAATTTTCAGACGGAACTTCGAGAATGTCCTCGAAAAGTGTTACCAATACCAACATACGCAGTGGCCAATCTCTTATCATGAGATATGAAAGTCTCATTGGAGAACCCACTGTTGAACCCACTGGCGAAGGAGGATTGTTGGATATTTTTAATTGATGATTTGTTTATTAGAGTTTACTGTTGGATAAATTTAATTAAATTTATTCAAATGTTTAACTGTTATGATTGTAATTTGTACAGTAACTGCTTAAATAGTAACATAAAAATAAATACCTTGTACTTTATTATTTTAATGCATTCATATTGATTTATATTTCAGAACAAGAGGATGTATAATGTATACAAATGGTTTAAATTTGTCAAATGCCATCAGTTTTGTAGTTTTCTAGAATGAAATAATTAAGTGTATCCCTCACTTTAAGCAAAGTATTATTTAATTTTTAGAAACCTTTCAAGCATCAACTAGAATTGAGCTAATAATGTTTTTTTTTGTTTTTGAGAATTCCTATAAATTTTCACTTATTTTACTTGATGAAGCCAGTTTTGTAGCCCCTATTCCTGCAAATCATACCGATTTGGTTCATTGTGTTGTAAATAAAAAAAAATTATACAGAAATAGATAGAAAGAAAGATAAATGAATAGATAGAAAGAAATAAAGATAAATGAACAGATAGATATATAAATAGGAATATATATATCTATCTATCTCCTATATATATATAAAAGGAGATGTCTGTGTGTCTGCGTGTCTGTGTGCCTATGTGTCTGTGTGTCTGTCTATATGTCTGTCTCTCTCTCTGTCTGTCTGTCTGTCTGTCTGTCTGTCTGTCTGTCTGTCTGTCTGTCTGTCTGTCTGTCTGTCTGTCTGTCTGTCTGTCTGTCTGTCTGTACCATCATTCTGGCCAAAACTGTGGATGGATTTCTCTGAAACTTGGCATAATGATAGTCTTTGACCCACTTAAAACATAGGCTAAAAATTTCAGAAAAAGGTTACCATGGTAGCAAGTAATAACCCAATATGTTATTCTGCCAGAAAAATCCTTGGAGCTACAGATCAACTTGGTATGTACATACAACATCAATCTGGGAGTAACATGGGCTGGGTCCACCTGACTACACCTCTTCCTTTCCTTGTGTAAGGCAAAAAATGCCAAAAATGGTATTTCAGCAGAAACACTTGAATTTAACGAGTTAATCTCATGAACCCACTTATATTTGGAATCAATATAATCTGGGGAATGTTTTAAACACATGTATATCATTATGATCACACATATTTCTGTTTTCATGTCAGGCCCAAAGATAGTATTTTGGCCAGACAAATCCTTGGAGCGACAGACTTAATACATGGTATGCATACAAAAAAAAATTTGACTTTGGGAGTATTATGGGCGGGACCCTCCTGGCTACACCTTTTCCATTTGTATGTAAAGTAAAAAAAAGTGTCAAAAAAGAACTTTTGAATAACGCTTGGACCAAAGGAGTTAGATCTACAAACACTTTAATATATACTTTGGTTCATAAGTATGTGTGTCTATGCATCACAGCTAAATGCTTGGACCAAAATGGCCGAAATTCGGCACATACTCTCCAAGGACCTGGGTGAGCATTATTAAACAATATGGGCATGGTAATGAGTGTGAATTTGTCATAGTCACACTTGCAGGAAGTTATTTTGGCCTTAAAAAGTGAATCAGAGACCAATCAAGCTAAAATTTGGTGTGTGGTCTCCAAGTACAAGGGAAAGCATTATTAACCAAATGTGCATGTGGTCTGGCCTCAGCTGCATCCACTGGACGTTGTTTTGGCTATTAAAAGCTAATCAAATGACCAACCAGATAAAAATTTGGAATACCAATTTCAAGCAACTGGGTGACCATTACTAATCATGTGCATTTGTCAATAGGTATCGTCTGGTCATTGCCATACTCATAGGATATCATTATGCCCGTCAAAAAAATTATTAAAGGATTAATCAGGCTGAAATTGGACATATGGAGTCCAAGCAATTGGGTGAGCATTATAAACTACATGTGGGTGTGGTAATGTGTGTGGTTTTATATTAGCCACACCCACAGGAAGTTGTTTTGGATGCCATAAACTAATTAAAGGGCTAACATGGTCGAAAATTGAGTGGCTTCTATAATGCTTCATGTTGACATTGGCTGGGCAACGCCGGGTATATGCTGCTAGAATTACATATATACTTTAGTTATGCTAAATTTTTGTTATTCTAGCATATCATGATTTTTGATTTTTTTATATATATATTTTTTATAATTTTTTAAAAAAATATTAAAGAAGTGGAAATATAGCTCGTACTATTACCTATTTTACATGAGCTCAAATTTAATTTAAACCATGTGGAGAGAGGGATAGATGTGCCTGAAAGAACCTTTTGTTTTGTGTTTACCTTGTCCACTCTTAATTTAGTTGGCAGGTGTTTGAAATCTGTTAGCATGTGAAGAAAACAAGACAATGCCACTATCCTGACAGATAGCTGTAAAAGTTAGAAATATGGTGTTATTAATGGACACCTACCAAGATAAGTTTCATGAGTTTTCTCACTGCTTCCAAGAAGAA
This sequence comes from Lycopodina hypogea, assembly GCA_963969325.1. Taxonomy (NCBI): domain Eukaryota; kingdom Metazoa; phylum Porifera; class Demospongiae; order Poecilosclerida; family Cladorhizidae; genus Lycopodina; species Lycopodina hypogea. Next base: position 5,846,497 of record OZ017792.1, read on the forward strand.
GAGGTACTATTATGTGTACTGTTAAGAAGTCTACTGTCAATTTGGTTCATGGGTAACTACAAATTCCCCGTTTTTCACTATTTTCAGCTGAAAATGAAGAGATCGCAAACTAAGAAAATTGAAATAAATAGATTCATGCTTGCGATGAATATTAGTTTTAATATTGCAAACTACCACCTTACCCATTAAATTATAAGTCATCTTGAGAATTTGTGTTGGTTACCATTATTAATAATTACAACACATACATAGCTAAAGTAAGATAACAACTAGCCTTGGTGAAAAAAAAAAGGGAATTCAATTTTTCATGCCAAAAAAAAAAAAAAAATTGGTCACTAGTTGGAATCTTCCAATCTTACAAATCATTGATATTTAACAGAATTATAGCCACAGGAAAAGGTGTGGTTGATGGCCAAACCTTTTAGGGTTAAAAATATATTTGGTGTAGAATGTGTTTATCCTAAAGAGTGTGTTTTATTTTGTTTGCTTCTTTAGAGGTAAGGTATATATGCACAAATGTACAAACCAGAAAGAGGTGTGGCCAGGATTGACCCACAAAACCTGTCTTATCAGGGATTTGAAAGAAAAAAAAGGAGAAAGGGAAAAATAGAAGAAGAAATGTCATTAGGAAAAAAAAAGGAAAGCCCCCTCCCTCCCCCCCCCCCCTAACACAAAAGAAAGAAAAGAAAAGGAAAGGGAGGCAGGAGGAAATGGGAAAAAGAAGTGGAGGTAAAAGGGCTCAGGCCTGCGATTGAACCCCCTCATTTCGGCTTGGGAGACCTGTGCCCCCTCATTTCAGCTTGGGAGACCTGTGCCGTAACTACTAAGTCATGGGTATTTTAAATACTTTTAAAAAATATAAATTTCATTTGTTCCCTGACTTAAATTTTTATGTTGAACTAGCAGCACTTACCTGGCTTTGCCCGGCCAATGTCAACATGAAACATTATGGAAGCCACTCAAATATCGGCCTGGTTGGCCCTTTAATAAGCTTTTGGCAGCCAAAACAACTTCCTGTGGGTGTGGTTAATATCAACCACACACATTTCCATATCCACATATACTCAATGCTCATCCGGTTATTGGACTCCACATGCCCAACTTCAGCCTGATTTGTCCATAATTAGTTTTTGGCAAGCATAATTTTGTCCTATGGGTGTGGTAATGACCAAACCACACCCATTGACACACACATGATTAGTAATGCTCATCCAGTTGCTTGGAGGTTTTATTTTAAATTTTACTCTGTTTGGTCGTTTGATTAGCTTTTAATAGCCAAAAAAACTTCCTGTATGTGTGGCTGAGTCCAGACCACACCTATATCTAGTTTGTAATGCCTTACTCAGTACTTGGAGACTATAGGCCAAATTTTTGCCTGATTGGTCTCTGATTAACTGTTTTTTAGTCAAAATAACTTCCCGTGGATGTGGCTATGACAAAACAACACTCATTACCATGCCCACAAGTGTTTGATGATGCTCACCCTGGTTCTTGGAGAGCATATACAGAATTTAGGCCTTTTTAGTCCAAGCATTTAGCCATGATGCATAGACACAGATACAAACCAAAATATATATTAAAGCGTGTTCATAGATCTAACTCTTTTGGTCCAAGCATTATTCATAAGTTCTTTTTTTAATTGCACTTTTTCGCTCTACACGCCAAAGGGAAGAGGTGTAGCCAAGAGACATTCCACCCATGTTACTCCCAAAGTCAAGTTGTATATGAATACCATACATTAAGTCTGTTACTCCAAGGGCTTGTCTGGCCAAAGTACCATTTTTAGCCCTTTTTTTTTGGCCTGACATAAAACAGAAATAGGTGTGGTCAGTATTTGTACTTAAAACATTCCCCAGATTATATTGATCCCAAATATATATGGGTTCATGGTTCATGGTTTTAGGTTCAAGTGCTTTTACTGAAATATCATTTTTGGTATTTTTAGCCTTACACAGGGAAAGGAAGAGGTGTGGCCAGGTGGAACCCAGCCCATGTCATTCCCAGAGTCAAGTAGTGTATACATGACAAGTTTTAGATTTGTAGCTCCAAGGGTTTTTCTGGCCAAAATACCATATTTGGTTTTTCTCATTACCATAGTAACCATTTTCCAAAATATTTAGCCCATGTTTTAAATTGGGTCAAAACCTATCATCATATCAAGTTTCAGAGAAATCCACCAAAAGGTTTGGCAAGAATGATGGTACAAACATACAAAACATTTTGTTTTAGGGTGAAAAGTCCTGTTAGTGATATTGAAATTTTGAATGCAATTTATTAAATACTCTTATTTATTGAAGTGAGTCAGGGGAATAGCATCTTAACAATTTCTTCATGAAATTATATTATCATATAATAGTTTTAGTTAATAATATTTTTTTTTGTTTTAAAACTTAAGTTGCAGAAAAGGCATTCAAATTCACCCTATTTAAATTTTCCATCTATTACTACTGTGATAATCTGCTTCAAATTAGTTACTTGTAGGAGTCATTATATTATAACATACAATATCATGTAATATATAAATCTTATATGTAACTTCTATAACCAATAGAACTCTGTTGTATCATTGTAGCCAGCAGCTCCTCTACAACCTGGTAACCAGGGAAACAGTGGTTACACTAAACTGGTTTTCAATGCAATCCCCATGAAGCTTCCCCTGAGATGAACTCCTTCCATGGCTACAATGAAAATGCTCTGCAGCTCTTTCAACCAATATACGTCAAGCTATGAACTGGAAACCTTTACCCCTGTTACTCATTACTACAACCCCCAAGCTGTCCCTTTGGTGCCTATGAACCAGTGAACCCAGTGTCAACATTATCTCCAAGTGTTTCCCTTGAGAACATCCACCAAATGAGTTTAAATATTCTCCAATCCATAGTGTGACAATTGCTAAGCTCTACTGCATCACCAGCCCCTGTAAGGAGTACTCTATCAGCCATGGCAACAAGAGCAGGGGAGGCAACACCTCACAAAACTTGGCATTCAGTCTCTGAGTCCACCGGGCATATAGGAAGTCCCATGCATCCTCATGGACACGCCCATACTCTTCATATTCAGAGTCCAAGTCTAGCAACTATAAAGAAAATTCCATGTATTCTGATCATGTGATTGGTTATGCTCCGTCCTCCACCCATCCCCACAGCTTGATGAACATTGGGGATCCTAACAGTCCTCCCTACGTCAGTGATCTCACCACTACCACTCCCAATTAATTTCTGGGTCTGACTCTGTCAACATAAAAGTATAATTAGTGAAACCAAAAAGTAAAATAATTTTATTAATAACCCACATACAAATCTTCATGCTCATAGCATCTAGTATCCATGATCTCTTTAGAATTTTGCTAGTCACCTCCTTTATGCTTTGCTCCACACAGTTAGAGGGTTTGTTAAAGGAACAAAACAAGAAGTCAAATATAATAATAGACCATGCTAGAACATTCACTTATTATTTACCTTTTGGGGACTATCTTAGTGCTTGTATGGATTCCTCATTGTTAAGCAGTAACATCATGTATGCTACAGTGTTTATCTCTACCCACTAGAGTAAGTAGCACATTTTCAGCTCTTGTTCCAGTTCTTGCTCCAGTTCTTGCTCTAGTCCTTGCTCCAATTCTTGCTCCAGTTCTTGCTCCAGTTTTTGCTCCTGTTTTTGCTCTAGTGCTTGCTCCAGCCCTTGCACTAGTTCTTGCTCCAGTTTTTGTTCCATTTCTTGTTCCAGTTCTTGCTCCAGTACTGCATTCAGTTCTGCCTCTAGTTCTTGCTCCAGTTGTTGTTCCAGTTCTTGCTCCAGTTCTTGCTCCAGTTCTTGCTCCAGTTCTTGCTCCAGTTCTTGCTCCAGTTCTGCCTTCACTTCTTGCTCCAGTTCTTGCTTCAGTTCTGCACCCAGTTTTTTCTCTGGTTTTTGCTTCAGTTCCTGTTTGCCCCCACAGTGAAGTGTTATCTGGGAAAAATGAGGGATAAGAAAAAGATTTCTAATCAGATGCAACTTGACTAGCTAAGCCAGGTTAAGCCTCAGCAGATCATTTTATACATCACAGAAACTTGTAGAAATTACTCTGCTGTGATGCATACATAATTCTTGAGAACATTAAACACTATTCACACAAATAATAACTAATTAATGTTGTCATCTCTGTTGGCTTGTAGGTAATTAACATTCTGTCCCCTCCCCTCCATGTATATTGCTTGTAGAGTTCAAACTTGGAGTACTCACAGACCAAAATCACAAACAAAATGTATCTAACATTCAGGACTTCTATTTCTCATTGCTTTGTCTTTGAAGTTTCCTCATGTTTAGGGCCTCCAGGTCAATGTGTTGAGTTTGTATAGGTCTTTACTGCATGCAGTACCCTAGCACAGTCCCTATGGCAGCCATGTCTTTATCTCCATGGAAACTCTATGTTGCCTCCTCTCCCAACCCTTCTCACTGTATTGTAACTGTAAAGAATACGTTTCTTATATTAGTAGGAAAAAAAAAAAAGTAATCATGGTAGAGCAAGTGATGATACATTACACTTGAATATATTGTATACAAGAATTACATTAATGATTTAGTGTTACTTCTACATGTTGAAGAATAGTACTTGTGAACTACAAACAACTAGTGCTGTGTTGTGTTTACATTCCATATCCATTAATGCTGTATTGTGTTTATGATTAGATAACTAATGTTCATTAGAATCTTCTAGTAAGTTGCAGCAATTAAGCAGCTATATATATATATATATATATATATATATATATATATGTATGTATGTATATATATATATATATAATATATATATATATATAATATATATATATATATATATGTATTTATATATATATTATGTGCTTGGTCATATTTATCATTTGCTTTTATCATTCTGTTTTATGATTCATACAGTTAATGTATATTAAAGTTATTTGAGTTATACAAAACTAAATGGACTAACTGCAGGAAGATAGAAAATACATTATTTTTCAATAGGATATGAGCCTAGAAATCGCTGCACTACTAAAGGCTGAATCAACTTTGTGTTGAAGAAATTTACTGAAGACAATGGCAACTGAGTCAAGGTCAGTAATGTGTATTCCCTCAATGGAACAAATTATCCAACTTGGAATATTCAATGCAAGATGGTATTGATGAAGGAAAGACTGTGGAGTATTGTGATTAGTTCTGAGCATGCACCTGGAGCAGAAGATGGAGACAAGTATATTAAATTCATTGCTAGAAGAGATCGTGCTCTTGCAACTATTGTGCTCTCTGTTGACCCAGCCTTACTCTACTTAATTAGAAATCCAGAAGATCCAGTGGAAGTTTGAAGGAAGTTAGCTGATTAGTTTTAAAAAAAAAACATGGGCTAACAAACTGGGCTAGGGCTAGGGCTAGCCCTAGCCCTACACTCTCATACAAAGGCAATGAGGGAAGTTTTTAACAGTTTGTCCTTAGTTGATGAACCCATATCTGATGAGGATCGAGTGGTGTATTTGCTAGCAAGTCTTCCTGAATCATACAGTATGTTTATGACTGCTCTAAAAGTACATGCGGAGGTACCCAAGATGGAGTTTGTGACTGATAGGTTGCTGCATGAAGAAAACAAGGCAAAAGGAAGGGAAGAAGCTATTACAAGCAATGAAAAAGTAATAGCTGCAGGTCATAGATAGAGAGAGAGGTCCAAAATGTTAAAATTGCGGGAAATATGGTCACATCAAAAGAATTTGCAGGAGTAATTTTAATCAAATGACTAGTGAAACTGACAAGGTTCCAAGCAAAAAGCTAACACAGGAAGGACTAAAAGGAGGGAAAGCAGTTCTGACAGTGAGAGTGTGGGACTGACTGTGCAGCATGAGATGTCAGGTCACTCTAGGATGGATGCCAGGAATGTAGACTCTGGTGCTACGTCCTATATGTATATTAATTGATCAAGATTCATGCAGTGTGAGAGTTTGAAGACATCACTGAAAGTTACACTAAGGGATGGTTACGAAGTGGATGCAATTGGATGTGGAACTGTGGTATTTTACAGTGAGTTACCTTGTTGGAAAAGTAGAAAATGCAGGTTGCATGATGTACTGCATGTGCTACGATTGTCATATAAACTCTTTATTGTGTCAGTGGCTACAGAGCATGAGAAAACTATGTGTTTTGGGAAAGAAAACTGTGAAATCCTTGATAAAGGCAAGCTGTCACATTTGCTGTAAAAGTGGGGAAATTTTACTATCTCAAATGTCGAATTAATGGTGTGTACAAGATGTATGGTGCTTATGCAGAGACCGAAGTTAGAGTCAAAAGAAGAGAAATGGCATCGAAGATTTGGACATTTGAGTGAAAAAAACATGCAATAATTAGCCAAAGAGAATCTTGTCAATGGTTTTAACTATGACTTATGAAGAATCAGTTAAAGTTATTTGAGTCTCTAGCAAACTAAATAGACTAACTGCAGGAAGATAGAAAAGACATTACTTCTCAATACTACATATGGTAGTCACCTTTTAAGAACCCCTTCATTGGAAATCAACCTGTTTTGAGAGACCTTTTTTTTCAGGCCAGATATATTCATTGTATAAACTTACCTCTATTAGAAGACCACCTTTTTTTTAGGACCTAAGACCACTCTAATGATAAAATTTTGAAGCCACTTAGAAACCTAAAACACTTTTATGTAGTGGTTTATTTGGTGGTTACACCTGTTAGCTATACAGTAATATATTTTATGAGTCATGATTAGCTGATTTAATATTTTAGCACATATTAAGTGTGCAATCTTCATAACATGTCTAGGAGTATAAATACGTGACCTTAGAAGAAGGAATTGCTGTTATAATAGCAGACAAAACATCTTTATAAATTTTGACATCTACTCTTACTCATGATGACAAAGCAGACTTTTGTAGCTTATAAAAACAAAATCTGGCTATTTTAGAGGGCTCTCTGTTTAATAAGGCAAAACTAACTAAAAGATATAATTCCATTTCTCACCCCCCTCTAATGGAAGACCACCTTCTTGAGAGACCACTTTTTGTTGTATTTAAGGGTGGTTTCTCAAAAGATGGACTACAGTATAACAATTAACAGCTATTAGAGTCCATCTTGTAAAAACAGTACACAATCATTCAACATAGAGTGCATGAAAGCTTGGTTGTTACAGCTGAACTAATTATTCCTGCTCTCAAACCTATACAGTAGGACTAATTGTGAATATGTTATCTAAACTAGTTACAGAAACCTGCAATATCTTTGTGGCAATCCCAGTCCTGTCTCTATGGTAACCCAAGCCCTGTACTCCCTTACTATGGCAAGAGGCCTCTTTGTGTCAAACATTTGTATTGTGTTTCCACTCTTTCAGAATTTTTCAGATTCTTGAAGACAACAATGTTCCCTTGAAATGTGATAGGACATGTGAACATCTTGTGTGGCATGGTTTTTTCCTTAATTTTTATCATCTTTAAACTAGCTATATAGTTGTTTGTTATATACTAACCTGCTTTAGTGTGACCTGGCTCTCTATCTCCACATGACTTCCCCCATGTCCAGACAGATGACTGATTCTGATCTCACTGACCCTCTAAATGTGGCCATAAACATTTCTGATACCTCTCACCCTCAAGGTCACATTAATACACTTTAAGTGTCAGGACCACCTCTCCACCACCCTTAAACATGCACATTCCTTGTATATTCCAGGTACATTCTATAGTTCTGTATAAATGTGGGTGCAATAGCAGGGGTGTGGCTCCACCCTTCTCTCCGAGCATGCGCTTCCAAAACTTTCCCTAGCAAGAAATTTCCATAGCAACTAGAGGTAAACAACTTTGCTGTTGAGAGAATTCAGCTTGTAGCTGGTGAGTGATTTCAGCCTGTCGCTGTCATTTTGTTTCATGCCTCCTGCAGCTCTTAGCTGCTATTTTTTCCTTTACTTTCACTCTGGCAATTGTACAAACCAATCTACAGGTCACCCGCAGCTGAACAATGGATCCACCTAAAGTAACTATGTAACTATAATGCTTTCCCTTTCTTTTTTTTTTTAAATAATGTCTCTGTGGCTGGTACATTATTTACCTCCTACACTCTTCTTGTTCTCTTTCCTTTCTAACATTCCATTTCTTCACTGTAACTCTTGTTTCGTTGATATCCTTTCCACTTTATTGATTTTAACAGTTGATAATTTTCACCGTACTGGTCCTTCTGAAACCACCACTTTTAATTCTATGTCATTGTAGCATGAAGTAACACCTAAAAATAGGACATATTGATGAAATTCAGCTGCACTCTTGTAATACATTGTTTGTAATTAATTGTTCATTGTAGAATCTGTGTATCATTAATTTAGTGTTGTATTAGTTATCTCTACATAAATAGTTGGGTTTTGTTTTAAGATATTTTTATTGATTTTTCGTCTTTTTGTCTTAAATAATAGACCCCCCCCCCTTTAGGAAATAGTTCTGAAGGCCCTTTAATCTCCCCCCCCCCCCCCCCCCCCCCCCACCTCAAACACCAGAAAATAATCCTGCCTTGAACTTTCCCTGCTTTAGACTTTTCCTGGTTAGAGTGTGGCAGTCACAGCCTGAGGATTTGATTTGAATGTAGGCTAGATCTCTGTAAAGGAACATAACTAACATATCTCCAGCATCTCTGCCTCTATAAGTATTCCATGTTTCCTGTCTGGAACACTTTGGTGCATGCACTCACCCTCCCTCACTCACCCTCCAAGTGACTGATTTTGTAAATATCATTAGCATGATAGCATAACCAGGGGATCATGAGTTCAATAGACTGGTTGCAAGTTTAGTGCATTTTGTGAGTGAGGGTGAGTTTGTGATAGTGTACTCCAGGCTTCAATGGCTAATCTATTTGTTATTAAATGTGTGCATGTATGAACAAACACCGAACCCACACACTCATACACCCACTCACACACAAATTCATACACACACCCACACACACACCCACACACACACCCACACACACACCCACACCCACACACACACACCCACACACACTCCCACACCCATACACACACCCACACACACACCTACTCACAAACCCATTTGCTCTGTGTGATGGGTAATATTGTGTGCATTGACTATCTCATTTGTATTATTTCCCACTCAGGACAGCGATGAACAGAATGAATATGAGTATGAGGTGATTGGTCCTCTGGACAAGGAGTGGATGCTGGCAGGAGCTGAGGGGGACATGGACAACCTCCAGCGTCTGTTGAAGAAGGACATAACATTGTTGAACCAAAAGGGTTTCCTGAATGGCTACACTGCCCTGCACTGGGCGGCCAAGCATGGCCGCATGGACATTCTTACCATGTTGCTGATGAAGGGAGCACTGCCTGACATGAAGTCTGTGAGTAACATGCCCACAGAAACTCACTTGTTTGTGTCTACTCAGCAATGTGTTCTAGTGAATATATAACAACCCAAATGATGTGTGCATTCATAGAACATTTGATATTTTGACTATGGAGATTGTTCAAATCACAAGAATGTGGAATATATATGAATAATACAAGTGGGAATATTTTTTCTCCATAAAATGGACTGTCCTATGAATTAATGCAATCTATTTTATAAATGGCAAATTCAAAATGTTCAATGGATGTAGCAAAACTGCCAAATGCTATACGGGTTTCGATGAAACTTCACAGAATTGCCCGTGGGTGTCTGGTAGGGTTACTAATTAATTTTTTATTTTGTTTTCAAAAGAGGCATTCATTGTGTGTAAAAAAGAAATTAAAATTTTCCTTACTAGAAAGAGACTAATAAAACATGGATCTGTGATTAAGGCACAGCTATCCCAAGATGAAACAAGGCACTTTAATTTTTAGGACTGGTATCTTTCTCTCTACCCTCCCCCCCCCCCAAACCTACCCCACACCTTTTTGTTGTGGTTGCTTTGCTTTTTTGTTCCTTTTTTTTTTCCTTCATTGGTAATTATAGAGACATTTAGACATAGAGACCTATAGCATGGCATGAACACTCATCATGACTCTGACAGTGACAAGAGTTAGGTCCGACCTGGCCACACACTTCATTTGGGTATTCATATTAAATATGCCAAAATGGTAATTAGCACAAACCCTTAGCCGTGGTTTAGTTATGTATGAGGCATAGGTCTTCAATGCTGAAACTCTGTGGTTTTATCCTAAACTTGACTTCTTTTTTTCCTTTTACCTCCTTTTTTCTTTAGCTTTTTTTTCTTTTCCAAAAAAAGGGAGAAAGGTATGAAAACAATAATAAATATTCATAAGAGTATTATATTTTCACCACTGTTTGTGCGGTGTCATATTAATGGTGTTGACACTCCTTCCTCTGCTCATATTGGTCACACCCCTTACTGTGAATATGTAAAGGTGAATTTTCAAAAATGGTACTGAGGACAAACCTGTGGATTGAGAAATATAAAACTTGGCATGGACATACACTTCAACTTCAGCTATATACCACCTGGCCATGTCTCATACTCTGGGTGTGTCAGGCTAAAATTAGTGGAAATGATCTTAGGCTAAATTCCTGGTCAAAGTTTGGGCACACTCGGCCATACTGTTTATGTAGATATGTCATTCATTATATCAGGCACAACCCCAGGTATGTTTGCTGGTACTTCACATGAAGCTTATGGAAATTATTTCCATAAAAGAAATGAGATTATAATGATACATATAGTGGATTGAGATAGTATTACTGCAAATATTCTTTTGGGGGTTGCCATGACTATTCTCTGACTAATATATGGCTGCCCATTGTTCTTTATACTGGGCATTTCATAGAGTTGTTGTTACCCATTTTAAAGGTATCATTTTATAATTAACATTATAAGTATTATGTTTGGTGCTATAATAATTGCATGATCAATTATCTCATTACCAACGATAAATTACCACAATTACTACCTCTCTTAATCTTTTCTCCCCCCCCCCCCCCCGCATCATCCACCTTCACACTCTTTCTGTTGTTTTCTATCCTTTGCTATGCTGTCGCAACTGTATCACCATTGCCCACTGCTATCCAGAGCGTAAGTAGATGTAATACTCAAAAACTTGGGTGTGCGTAATTTTAGTGATATGCTCTGATATGAATACATTTACTTGACCCTATTTTTATCACACATGCACACACTCACACTCATGCACACACCACACACATTGCTTGACTGTGGATCCTTTCTTCCCAACTGGAAGAGCAGGGGGTGAGTGTATGTCTATTTTTTTAATTTTTACATGCAACGTTGTGTAAGCAGGTGATATTATATATGTGTGTGAAATTATTGTGACTAAACCATCAAATTAGCTGAAGCCATAGAAACTGTTCTGGTTTGAGTATACCCACAGATAAATATCTGCACCTTGCCAATACTGACCCCTCCCCTTTCCATCTCATAATCTTATAGATGGCTAATTGCTGGGAGAGTGACATGTGTTTGTTCCAGCAAGGCTTGGAGTGTACTATGCCATGGGAGTCATGGACTGATATGCACTGAGATAGGGTTATTGCATGTTACATCAGATAGCTTATTAAACGTTTTCATAATTATCTTTAAGATGATATCTTGCATGACAACATGTAATTTAGAGTTAAATGCACATAGTTAAGAAGAAGTGGAACACTAATCGCTTCCACTACCCATTTAGGTTCAATAGTTTATCATTTATGTTGAGCTGTGTCAGTTACTAAGTAACTATTCTACTACTTGCAGGGACTTACTCCTCTGCACTTAGCGGCTGAGGCAGGACATGAGGATGTTCTGGTTCTGCTTGTCACAGAGTACAGTAAGTTCCCAACTACCCTTTCATCCCTCCCACTCCTCCCCTCCCACTTCTCCCTCCCTCTCCTCCTTCCCTCCCATCCCTTATCATCCCTCCTTCTGTCACCCCTCTATCTCTTTCTATCTGCATTACTACCTGTTTCTATGGTAACCTACTTTCTGTCATTATTTTTAATTCTCCAGATGCCAACATCAACCTGCGGGAGAATGGTGGGCGTCGCCCCATAGACATACTCAACAGAAAGGTCTCCAATGAAACCAAAAGTAAGATTCACCACTTCATGCTCAGTGTTTCCAACAGGATTATATTGTAAGGCTCCATAATACACAAATCTGGCATATTTAAAATCAACCTAGCATAGAAAAACTAATTATGAAATTTCTCAAACATATTTTTATGGCAATGGCATATCCAATATGAAAATTATTATAATTAGTTGAGGAACAATAGTATCAAGGACAGGAGGTCATAGGATTAATGTTAAATTAATCCTATTCTCATTTAGCTATTAAATAATGGGTCTGGTTATATGAAATTAATAAGGTAAGGTGTCATTTCTCAACAGCTAAAATTTCAAGATTCCATTTTCTAAAATAGGTGGAATGGCTGTTATAATTTGTGTGAGTAGGGATTCAATATAATGATTTTGTTGAGCTTATTAATTGCACAATTTTATGATTGAATGACATGTTTCTTTGAATTAAGAACAATTCTGTCATAGCATGTCAAAATCGTAAGTTCAATTTGGAACTGACTTGTAAGCTTATATAAAACCAATGGCAGAGATATCAAAATCACTGTTATTTAGTAACCATTGTTTGGCTATAAACAGGCTTTTTTCATCTAAATTTTGGCATGTGCTTCTCTATTAAAGTTGGCAATACTACTCATGACAGCAGATGGACACACTTGTTGGTTCTCTGTAGCACTCCTGTAGTTACACTAGTAAATCACACTGGTGGCTCAGAGTTGACATGTATAGGCCACTCTTGTCACAACTCCAACCTATCATGTTTATCATCATGGTTTCTTGAGAGTGTCAGAGTACTACTGTGTTAGTTGTACACCTTCTTGACAACTTACCATTGATAAACTTTTCCTTCTTCTTCTCTCTCTTCCACTAGCCCTACTGTCTGGTGTCAAGAGTCATGGACTCCCCATCAAAGGTATGCCATCATGTGTGAGTGACTGTGTATCTCCATGTTCATACATGTAACAGGGAATGGTTGAGAACTATGTACAGGAATTCCATATCTTCAAAGCATTTCTCTCTCTATTACCCCATTTGGTGTATGGATAAAGGCTTCTCCCATGTGTGTATGTGCATGTGTGTGCATATGTGTGCATGTGTGTGCATGTGTGTGCATGTGTGTGTGTGTGTAGTCAGTCACTATGTGTTAGCATACATCTTGCATTTCACTTCGTCATCTACCTTCACTTGGTCCCTCCCTCAACTCACGCTTGCAGTCGAGGACACATTCAGGTTGAGGACGTTCAATCAAGTACATTACTGGGACTCCGGCATGGAGCGCAACTGGAGAGGTGTTGCTGAAGGCTTGCAAGAAAGTACTGGAGTTGAAAAGGTATGTTCCTCTGCAGGTACAATGTCATTATAGGCCATACCCCCTAATAATTCTGTGCAGGTAGTATCTCATTATAGGACACACTCCCATTCCATGTTTTTGTCCACACCAGTACTATTTGTTTATTGTTGTTTGTTGCAGTTGATTTTCACCATGGGATATTCACTAAATTGTGTTAAAATTATTGTACAAGTGTCTTTATGAAGGTTAACACTCAAGTCTAGATCTCATTGAGTGAAACATTATTACCTTTGTAACACCCACCCACCCATTGACTAGGTTGCTGGCTATATTAGCTTGCCGTGAACACTGTGGCTGCAAGAATTTTCTTCCTTATTGATTGATAATAGCTTCTTAATAATTAGCTCCCTTACTCTTCCTTTCCATTTCCTCCATCCCTCCCCCTTTTTCCACCCCCTCCTCCCTCCTCCTCTTCCCTCCCCAACCTCCCTCATCCTCTTCCCTCCTCAACCTCCTTCCTCCTCTTCCCTCCCCAACCTCCCTCCCCCTCCTCCCTCCTCCCTCTCCTCCCCTCCCATCCTTTCCTTCCTCCCTCTTTCCCTCTCCTCCCTCCCTTCCTTTCCTCCATACCATATTCTTACATCCCTCCCCTCTTTTCACCCCCTCCTCCCTCCTCCTCTTCCCTCCCCAACCTCCCTCCCCCTCCTCCCTCCCCCTCCTCCCTCCCTCTCCTCCCCTCCCATCCTTCCTTCCTCCCTCTTTCCCTCTCCTCCCATCCTTCCTTCCTCCCTCTTTCCCTCTCCTCCCTCCCTTCCTTTCCTCCATACCATATTCTTACTCCACTCCTGCAGATTACCAAGAAGAAGATATCTCCACTCCCCACCCTAAGGAAGAGTATTAGCGCCATTACCAAGAACCTGGTTGAGGATGAAGAAGCATTCCCTCCACCGAAGGGCAAGGATATGAAGTGAGTGAAAGCAAAGGATGAGACAAATGGCATGCAGATGGGTAGATGGAGAGGGGCAGGCAGGCAGTAAGGGAGAGAGACAAATAAACGGACAGATGGGCAGGTGGGTGGGTAGGCAAACGGGTGAACGGAATAACAGTCAGACAGACAGAGAGATGCATTAATGAATGGACAGGCAGACAGACAGACAGACAGACAGACACAGTCAGACAGACAGATAGATGGATAGACAGACAGACAGACAGACAGACAGACAGACAGACAGACAGACAGACAGACAGACAGACAAAGAGCCAGGCAGACAGACAAAGAGCCAGGCAGACAGACAGATAGACAGACAAAGAGGCAGGCAGACAGACAGACAGACAGACAGACAGACAGACAGACAGACAGACAGACAGACAGACAGACAGACAGAAAGACAGACAGACAGACAGACAGACAGACAGACAGACAGACAGACAGACAGACAGACAGACAGACAGACAAAGAGGCAGGCAAACACACAGACAGAGAAAGAGGTATAGTGCATGCTTTCATTAATATCTGGCTGCATAAAATTGTAGCTCTTGTTTTTCTAATTCATTCCCATATCCTTAGGGCTATAATCTAGTAGTGTGTGCGCGCGTGCTAGTGGGTGTCTGTGTGTGTTAAACTACACCCATATAATCTGGTTGTTTGTTGCACATCCTCAGGCAAGCCAAGGAGTTTTCTCGTCCATCGAGTGCCGGAGCATCTCATCTTTCTGACATGTAGCAGCTGCCAATACAAGTCAAAATGGCAGATATTACTAATTCTAGTTATTCAATATTGTAGGCTCGCCCAGATTGTGTGTTACTAACTGTGCCCACTTTCATTCCCATGAAGTAGAATAATGGAACGAGATTAGACATGTAGTTGTGTTCCTTGAATTTGAAGATAACGTGTTGATGACTACTTGTTCTTTTTTTTCTGTTTATTCATAAAGGAAAAAACAGAAACAATCAAATTTAATTTAGATGTGCAGCAGTTTGCAGTATATATACTAGAAAATTACCCATCCTATGGATGGATACAGCAGTTTTGCTGACCTATCTGTTTACACAAGTGTTGTTTGTTTAAGTGTGGTGGTTTATTCATGCATAGAGTTGTGACCACAATCAGGAAAGTTTAGGGGGAAAATCGCCACACAAGCAGGGTATTACCCTGATCTTCATCAATTTCCTTATAACCACCCCAGAATGACCCCCATTAAACCCTGAAAATTTGAGCCTTTAGGCCCAAACGTCTGAGACTAGTTACCAAACAAATAAATAAAAAATAATTTGGCATAAGCACCATTTTTGGCTCTTTATTTTTGATCTAAAACAAACTCAGGATGTGGTATGGCCTTAGAGGCATTCATAAAATGTTCCCCTCATAACACTGATACCAAATACATATAGTTTTATGGATTAAAATACCCTGGTACAAGTGTTTTATCGAAGTAATATTTTTGATATTTTCATCCTTACACACCAAGAGAAAAAGGTGTATCCAAGTGGGACCCACTCCATGTAACTCCCACAGTCAAGTTGTGTAAGCATACAAATTTTTTGGCCTATAATTTAATGAGTTTTTCTTGCTAAAATACCATTCTTAGCTTCTTTTTTTAATTTTTTAAATTTTTTATCTCTGTGTGGAATTTTAATCTGATATCACCAAACTCACTCCAGACCACCCTACGGAAATCCTTATCACTCCCTGAGATTTTAAGCCTGTATGCCAAAGTGTCTTAGAGAAGATAGAGAATATATATATATATACAGAAAAATTGTAAATTAAAGGGAGACCAATGTAGAGCTATTAGTAAGGGATGCAGATTTAACTTGTGTGAGAACCAAATAATGTTGTTATTAGTTCTTTCCACAGAGTGTTATGGTTATCCAATGGGCTCACTTTATACTCCATATCCACCTAATTGTCATAATAAACCTGACCACATAAAAGCACACACACGCATGCACAAAAATGCCATCACAATAACTTAAAACTTATGATAAGAACTTTTACCTCAAAATTTGCGCACATGTCAAAGAGAATTTTGACTACATTAAAGACATTGGAGGTTCTATAAATAACCACGGAAAATCTATAAATAATGTGCAAGTTGTGTCTAATGATATTACAGGAAACCAGAGTACAAGCTATAACTATATTTAGAGTAGATCACGAGAACAGACAACAGACGCCACTGCAGAATGATAACAAATTACCATCATTAAAACCTGAACAAAACTCACCTGATCCTCATTACAGTTCACACCAAGAAAAAGCCAGCATACATCAAGAATCTTGGTTGGAGCTACCATGGTGACCAGTGATGACAAACTGAATTGTTAAAGATAATATTAAAGGAACTGAACATTTGTAGTAGTTAGAAGACAAGTTTTGGTAGTATTGATTGAACCTGAATTGTTATTGCCTTTGTGCACAAGTTATTATCATTATTTTTATAATATACTAAGTTCTCTCATTCAAAAGGTATCCAGCTTGGTATAAGTGCTGAGTTTGGGTCAGGTCAAGAATCTAGAGTGAGGAAGACTATAAAGCTGAACCTAGGCATTGAATAGATTCTATAGATCACTGATTAGCACAATGACTGAATCATGAATGGAAGTGTAAAAATCTATTACAGCACATGCACACACACACAACAACCCCCCCCCCCCCCCCACACACACACTGACACACAGTAACGTAGATACTATTCACATAGTAACAAGTTACTGTTCTGACATACTTTCCAACCCACAAACTAATAAAAATTGTATGATTAATTTGATTAATTCGTAGCTATAAACTATCCACTTCACAGTTCACATTAGCATCCGACAATATTATCACTTTGTGGATTGATAAAAAACAAAGTTATTCTTCGAATATAAGATCAAGACTTATCTTGCTCTGGTATGGAATAGGGGGGGGGGGGGGGGGGGAGGGGGGATCAAATTAAATTTAGCCCAAAAATTAACCTACTGATTTCACCTAGTATATATTTGCTACCAAATGTAATTATTACCTTTGTCAAGCTGATCATAAATTGGATCATTCATATGATGCCTCAGATTGACTGTACCAATCCTATTTTGTATAAATCCATGTTTGTAATATTATCTGTGTTTGGGTCATCACGGAAATGTTGGTGGGCAGTTTGTGGGAGATTAAATCATATATTTCCACTCCACATTACAGTTTTTGTGAATCAACAGAACTATTTTTATATTGTCTGTTGTAGCTGTCTTATTAGATCATAGATGGTTAGCATCCCACCATATCTGCCTTGGCAGACTATGTCCAGTAAGCATCTTTTCATCAGTGAGTCAGGCATACTTGGATGGTTAAAAAGAACATTGGTTGTGTGGAACTGGAAAAAAAGTTTCTGTATGAGTGCAGGTATATAGTTAATGATCTGTGGTAGTAAAGGCTATGATATGGATATATGAGCTGCTTGGTTGGCTCATTTTGGCAGTGTATGGCACAGCGTATCTATTTTGAGAGAATGCTTTTCTGGCAATGCCATGGCAGAGATGGTTTTATCTGTAGTACTTATCCAGCTGCCTTAATGCATTTTCCAGTATGGTCTCCATTGCTTAGAAGTTGTCATGCTGTATAGTCAGGCACACACAAGTCACCTGCATATATGAAACTGCTAGTTGAGTTAGGAAGTGACTGGGAATACTGAGTAAATACTGAATAAATTAATGGAATTGTGCATATCCCTGCATGGAATACTGTTGATATCCTGCACAAAATTCTCTGTCTTTCTCCCTCTTTCAACCCCCCCTCCCTCTCCAATTAACTCTTTTTTGTGATCTTCAAATATAGTTAATTTGAAAAGCAAAATGATTCATAAACATTTATATTTAATATTAACTCTATAGGAAATGACAAGAATTAATAAAGGTTACAGTTTCTTCAACACCAGATCATGAAAAATAGACTTGGTTTCTAACTCCTATGAGAATGCAAAATGTTCATCCATATTTTATTATCATTGTGACTGTGGTCAGTTGTGATACAGATCACTCACAATATTAATCTTGTGTACCAGCCAATCAAAAAGGAAATGATACATGCTCCCTTTTGATTGTCTGGCACACTAGATTATCAAAATTTAAGGAGCATTAAACCAGTATTTATGGGGAGGGGGAAAAAGAGTGTTAATGTAAAAGCATGTTGAATGCATCAAATTTGGGTGCAACCTCAGAAAATATAATGTATAATACACTTGGTGTGAATTGTTGGCCCATATGATCTTCCCTTTCTTGAACTTAGCTTAGTTTTGAAAATCTAGGGAGTTAAGAGCTACATAGTGATAGATAGACAGAAATCTACTTAATTCATAATAAAATATACACAAAACAAACTTGGACATTTCTTGACATATTTTCAAAGACACATTATAAATAAATACATATTTATGCTATATACTGTGCAGTTTGTTGAAGTAGCCGCAATATGGTGGATGGGTGGGTGTGCAGCCCCTGTCATTAATCTGAGTGATGTTTCTAGGGAGAACTCAGGATCCAGTGAGGCCACACCCCCACAGAGGCCAGGGGAAACCCCTAGCAGTCAAGTAGCCATCATACATTAAGTTTTGAAGCCACATCCATCAGGACCAGGTTAGTACTGTCTATGAGTAACTATGTTAGGGTGTGGGATGTGGAGGAAGAGAGCAGCAAGGAAGGCTAGGAGAAGAGAGAAAGAAAGAAGCAGGAAGAGAAGTCTTGCTTAGTATGATGTACCCAGCAAGTGCTAGGGAGAAAGATGGATGGGAGGGTGGGGAGGGTGGGGAGGGTGGGGGAGGAGGGGTAAACAAGGAGAGCAGTGAGAGAATACAAGAGTAACATATTAGCACTTACAAGATGCTACCACCCACTCACTCACACTGCTAGCATGTATGCATTTCAAAGTACGTTCTGGCAAATGAATTACATGTTTCAATTATGCATGCACATTTAATGCTAATGAGGCAGAGAAGACTTTATACCAAATATAATCCTGATTTAATAGAGATCGGATCACATAGCTCTTTATAATGTATGAGAAAAAGTCTAGCTAAAGATATAACTTAATAATAAATACGTCTGGATAATAAGTAAATCATAATAGTAAAGGTTTCCTGAAATATAATAAGAGTGTTTGAAATTTCATATTAGACCAGTTAGTGCAAGTGGCTTTTTAGGTAAGGTGTGGATTTGTATTTACAACATAAGAATGAATCTGCTAATTGTTGATCACTAATAATGCATATGGGCATGAGTACATACTTATTACAATTCAAATGCCACCATTGTTAAGCCCACAGCTGCCAGAAGAGTACTACTTTCTTCTGGTAGAAAGTGCCAGTGTATTACTTTAATTACCGAAAGTATGATAGATGCATTGCCATAAGTGGTCTGTTTCAGTGTTTAACATATTCTATTTTGGTATGTTTCAGTTTTCTTGGGTCTATTACAGTCCATTTCAATCCATTTGTGTGCTTAAAATAGTCATTTTCAGTGCTTAAAATAGTATTTTTCAGTGCTTAAAATGATTCCTTTAGGTTTGTTACAGTCCACTCTGGTCCTTCACTGCATTTCAGTCTGTTTCTGTCCATTTACAATTGGAATACTCTGTTTGGTCTGTTTCAGTATGTTTAGTCCATTTTGGTGTTTGAAATACTGCATTCTTATCAGTCTGTTTTGGTATTTAGTACTACCCCCTTTGTTCATATTTTAGGACCCTAGTTCATTGGAGATAAGTGGGTCTTATGGGTTGTGGGGTTAATAGTCTGGCACTGGCATCATCAGGTAAATAAAAAATTTACACCCATTTATTTCACAGCAACAATTTTCTAACTATAGATGATCCTACCCTCCCCCCCCCCCCCCCCCCAATTTTGGCACCTCAACTGCCACTGGAGAGGGATCCATACAAGTTCACCCATGAAGGTATGTATGGTGTATGGTGAAAGTTACTCTTATCAATGTGGAGGAGAGGCAGAGATGGGAGGCAGATTTAATATCTTAATGCCACATTATATTTTAATAGGGTCTTTTTGATGTCATACAGGGTCAAGGGTTAGGGCAATATCTTTTGATTGTATACAGGGACAAGGTTCAGGCAATGTTTTGTTATGTTATGCAGGGTCAAGCTTCAGGATAATGTTTGGTGGTGCTAAACAAGGGTCAGTGATCAGGAATTAAATAATGCTTGTGATATTATTTTATGCAGATATCAAGGGTGAGAGCAGCGTATTATGATGTTATATAGGGGTCATGGGTTATGGATTTGTCTAGTGATGTAAAGGAATGATAAGAGGAGGGAAAATAATGTAATTTTTAATGGTGCTAAATGCTGTCATTTTTAATGTTCCTAAATGACCCTGTTAACAGCTTAAATTTGAAGGTTGTAATATTGTCAATGGGTGAACCCTATTTGGTCTAATGAAGCTCACTGTTTTACCAGAATCTGATCTCTTTTCACTATTCTGTGCACCATAATTCCTAACTTGGCATTCCTGGTAGTTCTGTATATTTTTATTCTGCAAACCATTTATTCTCCAAGAATAAGTAACCATGGTGGTTGGCCACAAACTCATAAACACCTATTCCTTCTGTAAAACCTGGATACTGGTACAATAGAACTGAGCTGAAAGTTAAGAATCCCAGGGTTACATATTGCTGGGTTTACCTAACATAGAAGTGAAAGAAAAATTGGTAAAATACAGAAAATGTATATCCTCTTCATTACTTTTAGAATGTCTGACTTCTAGAATTGCAGCTGCTGCAATACTCTAGGCTCTTTTCATGATGAGAAAAACACCCCAAAAAAGAGAATGCATAGAGAGAACAGCATTAGTAACTGCAACTGTGGTTGGGGTGTGGTCCTGTACAAAGAAAAGAAAAATATGAAGTTGGCAGTGAGAAATCTTGAAAGAGCTAAATAGTAGAGGAATAGTTGCAGATGGGTTTTGCATTTCTTTAGAGTGAGCCGTAAAGGTCTAATAAAAATGTGTTAGATTATTGTAAATAGTCAATATTATTTATTATGGATGACATCAGTTGTTTTCATAGTTTTCAGTGTTATGAACACTGTTGTTACCCTGGGGTTTGTAACCCAGAGATTTTACTGTATATCACTAACCAAATGCCAAAATAATTTCATTTTTTCAATTAAAAATTTCTTTCTGGGATAAATTTCCAGCACCACCCTAATTTTTCTGCCCCCAAGTGGGGTGTTGTTTAAAAAGCAATATTTGCATTCTTCTTTTCTTTTCTTTTCTTTTCCTTTTTTTTTATTTATTTATTTATTTATTTATTTATTTATTTATTTTTTTTTATTATTTTTTTTTTTATCAATATACTGTATGCAGCTGAAACCATTTATTCTCACACAGGATTTCCCCCCTTTTTTTCACTACAGCTGCTGCAAATTCTAGGTCAATTATATAGCTGTTCCATTGCACAGCTGGAATTTATAATTTTTTCACTTCCCCCTGCTACGCTCTATCTTATCAAAAATTACTAACCACACTCCTGCAGCTCAAAAATAGAATGGTTACTGAGCTGATACACATGTACTCTATTAAGAACTTATAAATTTAGATTTCAGACTACATATTTTGAATGTGTGGCTCATTTAAGCTCTTGAACTTCAATCTGGTGATTTGGTGGTGCTAAACAAGGGTCAGTGATCAGGAATTAAATAATGCTTGTGATGTTATTTTATGCAGATATCAAGGGTGAGAGCAGGGTATTATGAGTGGTGGTGAACAATTTTTTTCTTTGTATAATTGAAATTAAAATTATTTCTTAATAGGATTCCTTTCATCCTCACAGGTACCTCTATGATCCTTGCTAGCAAAATTTATTCCTGAACACCTGCTTTATCTTTAAAATAATTTAACCTGACAAGTTTGTTATAGGTGTTATCAGATCTGCCAACATAAAACTTTTTCAAAATCTCAAGATTTTTTTTACTATATTTTTTAAATTTACCCCTCCCCCCTCCCCTCCAGAATGTACAAAGTTTTTTTTTATTGTTTCAAATCTACTTAATATTTTTTATTGATATTCCTTAGAAATTATATAAAAAATGAAACTAATGATAATAGTAATAGTAATAATAATAGTAATAATAATGGTAATAATAATAATAATAATAGTAATAGTAATAATAATAATAATAATAATAGTGTGGCTGCAGTCAGGGAGGAAACATTTTCAGCTTAGTCAGGAGGAGATTTTCTTATTTTCATTAAGCAGTTTCTGGACATTAGTGTGGCCACAAATATTGATAATTAACCTCTTTTTTTTTTTTTTTTTTTTTTTTTTTTTTTTTTTTTGGAGATCCTTACTTTTGTCAAGTGAAGTAGAATGTTATAAATAAGTAGAACTCCAGACTTTCAGAAAATGGTCAATTATTTTTTTGTTACTCCAAAATAATAAAAGTACCAGGCCTTAGTGTGAGTGTGTTTCATAATTAAACTTCCTCTACCCATCGTACCATTTGTGTAACCAGACCCTTTACCAACAGATTTACGAATTAGTGGGTAAAGGTATCTATACTGGAGATTACCCTTTACCTGCAGTTAGCCATGTGTTTGCCAACACCAGTTCTGCCAGAGTAGACTGCACCCTGAAAGCTCACTCCAAGCTCCTCCCTTTTCAAGGGCTTTGAGAAAAAAAAAAGTTTGAATGAATGTTAAAATTTTCTGAAAACTCTTTTCAGATGAGAAATTGAAGATATGTATCAGAACAAGGCAGCAGCTAATGTCAGCCCTTCTGGTCTACTGAGAAACATTAGCAATGAGCAGCCGTTGCTTAACTATCAGAGTGGCACAAGGTTCAACCAGCCAATGGTAAATATCGGGTGCTCTCTGAATAGCTGTGTCCCAACCCGAAGTGCTATTTCCACTAGTCACACTATGGTAATGGACAATGAAGGTTTGGTGAATCCTGGCACTGGACATAACACTTATTCCATGAGGCATAGTCTGGAACCAGCTGTCACTGTGCCCCCTGGAGAGGATGTGGCTTCAAAGTTTGTTCATAATAGCCATAAAAGTAGTTGTCTAGACTCCAACCCTGCCATTCAAGTCAACCAATGCTCAAGTAGGTGTGGTTTAAGTTAATATGGTTTGAATACTTATAGTATTTACATCCACACACTGAGTGATACACACACATACCACACACACAGATATTAACTCATATAAAAACATACTCACATGCACACACACACACTATAACATATGCTTATCTTTTCCACCTAAAGGGATAGATTTGTATTAACATCTGCCCTGAGAGTAGTCAAAAAGGCACTATACTGTAATTATTTATTGTCCCATCCTTGTAATTGTAGAATAGAACCCTTATAATTATATACTCATAATAGCACCCTTGTGGTTGAACCCTCATAATTTGCCCTTGTTATTGAACCTTCATGGTTGGACTGTCATGATAGCACTCTCCGTGATTGTATCCTCGTGTTTTAACAATTATATTTGAATTCTCATAATCATATCCTTGTGATCAAACCCTCATGATTTCCCCCTCATGATTGTAACCTTGGTATAGTATCATCATGGTTTAATCCTCATATCGAACTCTCGTAATTGAACCTTTGTGATAAATTAGTCCCATGTAATTTTACCCTTGCTATTGAACCCTCTTCATGGCACTCTTGTGATTGCATCCTTGTGATTGAACCATGATGATTGTATCCCACTCTCGAACCCATGTAATTATATCCTTGTGATTCTGCTATCACGAAAGTGTCCATGTTATTAAACCCTTACTAGGGTAAGTACCCTTGCTGATCACAGAATCCTGTTCTGCTGGATTTTGTATCCTGGTAACAACACTTTTGAAATTCTGTATAACTAAAACCCATCTTTAGTGTAGGATGCATCTACTCTAAAAACTGTTTTATTTTTATGTTCTTTGATTAAATGTTGATGCACACAAATGTGCATACATGTGCACAAAACTATTTTTAGCCTGATACACTTAAGTAAAGAGGTGTGACCTTGTGCAACCCAGCCTATGATTGTCCCAGACTCATAATGTATGTGTTTGCCAAGCTTATGTCCCTAGTTCAAAGTGTACTTCTGAATTTCCATTTTAGGGTTTTTTATCCTCACACATAAAGAGGAAGAGGTGTGGCTAGTGGGACCAAAACGTTACTCCCAGAGATCAAGTATGCATATCTGGTATTAGTTTTGTATTTTGGATGGTTTGTCTGGCCAAACTTGCTTTTTTAAGTTAGTTTCATTTCTGGAATTAAAGAAACTTTTAGCTCTTCAAGCGCATAACCAGCAGAAGCTACAGTTCTCTCTTTCTCATCATGCAAAGTATCTTCATCAAAAACAAAAGAACAAAACCAAAACAAAGCCACAAAGAATAATAAATTGTACCTTATGGAATTCAGTTATTCTATTTGATGCTGGGAAAGAAAAGGGAGGGAGTTTCCCAGATAGAGGGAATTTTGGATAAGGGGAGTTTAAGGGTATTTATTCATTGAGTTCGCTCCATAGCCAGTTTTTATCTCTAGTTATTGCTTCAAGAAAGCTAGGAAGAGACCCTTTACTAAAATTCCAGCTGAAAGGGTAGTTTGTAGGAACTCAACAAATTACCCCTGGATCTGCACCTGATCTCACATATCATCTGTCAAAGTAATGAGTTGTATTAGCTATACATTATCAATAAATTTCCTCCTTTTTCTTTATTTTTTATTAAATCGTTTCAATGCCCACCCACTGTGACTGGATTTCAGCCATACAACAGAATTCATAGGTCCTGTTAAGAGAATATGACAGAGTTATTGCTTCCAAGGTGACCTGCTTCTCCTTAAGTATGTGGTATAACACATAAAATATTGGTTATTGCTGACCAACAGACTATGGTGTAGTGTCTCCTAGAAACATGACCATGTGTGAATTGTAGAAAACAGAATTTTACTCATAGACTTTGACCTAGCATGAAGTTGTTGAAGTTGATTTATTGATGAGATTAACTACCTCGATAATTATCATGTTTATTGCTGTGAAAACACATTAAATCATGAATAAGCATTAACACAGCTATTGTGGCTAGGCCCAGATCTGGCATGCATTTTCATTCTTATGCATTGCTTGTTGAGTTTAGATTTGGAGGAGTCACAAAGCAGAAAACATAAACAAGATGTGTCTAACATTTCAAAACTTTTTATCCTCATCATTAATCACCTTGTCTTGGAATTCCCACATGTTTAAGACATATAGTACCTTACCAATGTGTCTATGGCAACCTCACCACACCTTGCCATATCTCTATGATACCCTTGTGTCTATGACAGTCTTGCCATATTTTTATGATACCCTTAGCTCATTCTTTCTCTATGGTGACCTTGGGCACACCTTTGCGGTAACCATAATGCCTACACTTAAGCCCTGGATGTATTTGGTGGTATTCCCTTGCAATGACCAGAGGTTTACCCTGTGCAAACAAATTGGGTTGTATTTTGTATTTTTTCATAATATTTTCGGAGACTATACACCAATGGGGTTCCCTTGAGCTGTGATAAACCATATGATAAAGTGCCATGCATAACATGGGTAAAATGTTGTGTTTCACTTCTATGATCTTAAATTCATCATGTTGATAGTGGATATATACTAACCTTCATCCCCCCCCCCCCCACCCCACCTCCCACCAAACATACACAGTTAACTTGGACAGCATGACCCAGCTTTCTATCTCAATGACTTCCCCTATGTCCAAGAAGAGGTTGGACTCTTGCAATAAATCCTCTAATGTGGCCACTAAAGAATTAAGAGACCACCCTCCCTCCACCGTCAAGTCTCGTGAAGACATCAAGTTACACAAACTCATTGTAAGTGCCAAGCCTACCCCCTCCCACACATGGGGTGTTTGGCTCCACTACACACCCTGACCATGATTCCCCACCCAAATTAAGCCACCTATAAAAGTTAATACCTAGCGAGTGAGGATCAGGTGACTCGGCAGTTCAGGTAGCTTCAGCAGGTAGCCGTTGTTCTTTTTTCTTTTTTTTTTAATTTGTGCTACAGCACCCAGCTGCTATATATTTCATATTTTTATTCCTGAGAAATGGAGCAAGCTATAGGAAGCTGACAACTGGATAAGGGATTCACCTGAAGTAACTATAATGATGTTATTTTCAATGTGTCACTGCAGCCTGTGTATTATTCACCAAATGCACTTTTCACCCTAACCTCCCACTCCTTTGCAGTTATTCTTATTTGATTATTATCCTTTTATTTTTAAACAGGTCTTTTTGATAACACCAGTCCTGAAACCACCACTTCTTATTTTATAAAATTGGAGCACCACGCAATCTTTAAAATATAACATAATAATGAAATTCAGTGAAATTCATTGGTACTTTGGCTTCATAATGCAATAGTGGTTATATAAACAATTGTAAATAGTAGGATCTTTCGTTAACGTAGTATTGTATTAGGTTATCTTATTATGAATTAGATTTTTTCTCCCATATTTAGATGTTGATTTTTTTTCCTTGTCCTAAAATGTATAATATATATAGGGGAGTATGCTCATGGACCCCCTAGGAAACAGTTGTAAAGGCCCTATAGCTAGTCTTGAATCTTCCCTGTTTCAGTTTGTTTTTTTTTGGGACTAGAGCCCTGCATTCCCACCATCAATGCCAGAGATGTTTGAACCAAGAAAAACACTTAGAGTGTCTCTGTATGTGTGAGAGGCAAGGAACAGGTGAGGGGGGGGGGGGGGGGGGGGAGATAAGGCATGTGAGTGCTAATATGAGATCTTACAGGTGTAAATTACCAATGATATATCTAATTTTGTATGTGTTGTTGGCAATCATGCCACTGTGATGTAATACAGTTCCTACAAGTTTCTATGAAGGGAAAATATCTGGAAAATTTCCACATGCCAGTTTTACCTAGAATTCCATTCCTTCTTAATAAACGCTTTGATGATTGTGCTCACAAAGAGTGGCTTCTGTTTGTGTAAATCATCATTTGAATATTTGCATAACCACTAGAATATGCATTAAAATACACTTGTTGGTTTCAATTTTAGCGTGTGTTTGTGTATGGTGAGTGAATGTGTGAGTGAGATGGAGTATATATGTAAGTGTATTCATTTATAAATGATTGTGTTATATGTGGGTGGGTGGATTTTTTTTTTCTCATGATCCATTGCATATGGTAGGTAAAGTATAGTTTAAGAGAAATATTGTACTAGCTAAATGTTTAAATAGTCAAATATAGTTCAATACACACAAATACAAATACAAATTCTATAGCTGCCGTTAACATGGTCATGCACACCTGACATAGTCATGGTGCCTGTGCACTAAGCAAACCCTATGAGTCAGTGCAAGCAAACTCTTGCAACCTGGCTAGGAGCTAGCAAAAGAACTGACCAAGAATCTTAGCTCATGGTGCACCTAAAGTTCCACCTAAACCCTTAGCTGATTAGCAAGCAATGGACACTGAACTTGCACTCCAGGATACTTTGGCTGTATTCACGCTCACGCAAGTTCTCTGAGACCCTGCATCTTGTAAGTTTCTCAATACTAGATCATTCTATTGATAATTCTTCCCATGAGATGCTCACTTATCATCCATAGGTGAATATATCAACAGCAGTTGTGGTGGGCATCTGTAATTTATCTGAGAAATGTAACCAATGCAACAGTCTGCCTTGAGAGAGTATTGAGGGTAGTTTATGCTGCTTAGTAATTCTCCTGATGGCAGTGTGATATTTTCTCATTTATGGATATCCCAAGATTGATCCTGAGACACTGCATCATGTAATCTTTGTTAGCAATGTATTATGGGGTGATGGAGGGCTGAATTCTCTAAGAGATAGAAAAGCTCGTTAGAACAACAACATTGATAAGGCAGAACTTGGTGCAAGTCCTGATCATGTTTTGATACCAGAAGATACAGCACAGGTATTTGAAGGCTGTGGAAGCCAGACAGGAATAAACCTCAATTGCTGTGCCATAGTTGTCCTCCACGATGCTGCCAAGTCAGAGAAAATTGTATGCCATCTCTACGGGGTGGCATCATCAGAAAAGATATTGCTCATTACAGTCTTTAGATAGAGGTCTGATTGTAGCATTGGAAGTCTTAATCTTCTTGCAGTTTATATTAAGTCCCAAATCCTTACATTTTTTGGATGCATCATCCAGCATTGATGCATCATCCCATGACTCAGCCACTAAGGACATATAATGACCATATTTCAATCAAAGATTATGGTCTCATGCTTTAGGTTCTTGATTGCCCACTAACTTAGTATCATGGATGTAACCCACCCTCACCCTTCTACCCTGAGGTTTATCATTTTCCAGTGCCACATATAAATATCCACTTCAAAGTAGAGATTGAAAAGTGTGGCAGCCAGCACATAGAACTGACAGATACCACTTCTGACAGCAAACTAATCTGAAATCTTCCCATAGAACCTATTAGCAGCCAACAAATGATCATGTAAAGCATTAATGAAGTAAATAAGTTTAGTGGGAAATATATAGGACTGCTACAACACTATTCAGAGGAAGTTGTAGTTCACAGTCATAAACTTTTCTGACTTCAATGAAACAGATTGAGATGGACTTGTGGAACTCCTTTGCTCTCTCCATCAGGATCCACAGAGAGAATAACTGGTTCCCCCAAACATTTACTTTGATGGAAGAAGCCGTACTGGTTCTCATGGAGGAGGAGTTCTACACAAGGCTTGAACCGATTTATGATAGAGCCAGAAAAGATCTACCTGGGATGTTCAGGAGGGAACGTACTACAATTCTTGTCCCAGATAGTACAATTTACATTGTTGTGTATGCATATGAGAAGTTGCTTCCTTAAGTAAATTGGTACTCTCTATGTTTTTCAGATTCTATCTTCAACAATCTTTAGCTAGCAGACAGACTCTACGCCCTTGAACTTCAACATTTCAGTTGTCATTTATCCAACTTTGGAGTATTTTCCTTTGCTCAACCAGGTGATCGTTGTAGCAAATTTGTCCTCTGTTAGGTTATTGTCATGGAAATACCTCTGATATCACCAATAGACAGTATCTTGCAATGCTTAGCCAACAAAGTTGTGGCTAGATCAAAATGATTTTCCTACAAACTGTATTCCCGCTCTCTAGAACAATAAATGAAAGTATTTTTAAACAACCTTAATGACAAATCAATAATCAAACAAGATCTAATAATATATTCAAATAGGGTACTAGTCTCAAATTAATATACACACTGGAGAAACAATTCAATTAGAGTTCAGTTGAATTTCTTGCTATTTCTCTTCTCTCCCTCACTCTTTATAGGAGCTGCCATAACCTTCCTTGCTCTGAGATGTGGACCAATTAGTGTGCTCCAGCTCACTTCCCGATGTCATCATTTCATCTAGACAGTTTTCTGTCAAATCAGATGAGTTGCTCTGTTTGGGTGACCTGACCACTTGTGAAACCTGAAATGAATCTAGGTCTGGTGGTTTTCCTGTGGTAACTTCTTCTAAGGACTTTAAGAGCTCAATTTGCTGAGATGTGCAGATTTTTTAGTGCAAATACAATTTTTATCTACAGTCAGGATAGGCTTTCCTGACATCTATCTCACAACTAATTCACACACAACATCACTCAGTACAGAAAATGTATGAAGAACAGGCAAAACATCCAAAGTAGCCACACTGACCTCTGACTTAGAGTTAACAACATCAGAGAAGTGGTGTATCTATTATTCTAGCTGGTCCTCATCTCTAGTCAGTTAACTACCCTATTTTTTTTAATAAGATGGTCATGGATGCCTCAGACACATTCTTCCTCATTAAACAGAGCTACCTGATAAGCATTATAATGGCCTGACACTGCATGTGCATATCACTAAGCATTACAATACTTTCACATGCAGACTGGTTAGCATATGCCGAGCTATTCCAATTCCCGAAAATCATCACTCCCCTTAACTCCACAGAGGAGAAGCTAATCATCTTTCCTTTTCTTGGTTACGTTTAGCAGCTCATCTGTAACCCAGTCTTCCCTCTGTCTCCCTGAGAAATATAAAAGGGTCTTGTACATAGCACTCATAGTAAGTAGCCTTGAAATAATTCCATGACAGCTGAGAAGATTTCGACTGGCAGACACAATGTAAACCCTACCACATACACACATCTTCCTCTAGCATGGTAATGGAATCTTATGGTAGCATGACATATATGAACATGTTGATTCAAGATATAGTTTATATAGATTACAAGTACACACTCACATACAAACCCATTCACTCCCCATGGTAAATGATACGGTGTGTATAAAGTATCACTCCTATTATTGCCCATTCAGGATAGCAATGAGCTGAGCAAGTGTGAAAAGGAACGTAACAATGCCAAACCTTTGGATAAGCAGTGGATGCTAGCAGCAGCTGAGTCAGACATGGACAGCCTCCAGCATCTGTTGATGGCAGACAGTACCTTGTTGAACCGCAAGGGCTTCCTGCAGGGCTATACTGCCCTGCACTGGGCGGCCAAGCATGGCCGCATGGATATCCTTACCATGTTGCTGATTCAGGGAGCATCGCCCAACATTAAATCTGTAAGTAACGGGTTCACAGATTTGTGCTAAGTCATCAAAGTATTCATATGTGCATAACATTACCACAGTTTATGTGTGCCCTAGTATTGAATGTGTGAGTGGGGTTAGCCATGAATATTCTGTGGTCAGTATTTGGCTGCTTACTATCTTTATGTTGGCACTGTATAGATCGTTATTACAATTTGACATGAGTAATTTCATGATTAACACTACAAGGCATTTGTTATTATAATAGCATTGTCAAGTATCTCCACACTTGTTACAATCAACATTTCTATTCAACCTCTCCTTCATCTTTCCTCTGCCTCCTCCTCCACCACCACAATCTTTTGTGTTCTGCTTCCTTTCGAAATCTGTCTCCACTGCACCTCCATTGGCCATTGCCTTCACCAACTCAAGAAAGTAAGCAGCTGGTCAATTACCTGTGTGAACGTAGATACAGTAATGTGCTCTGGCATGGAAAGTATTTACTTAAACCTTTTTTTCCCTCATACATACATATACTCACACCAACATGTACATGTACACTCTCATGCATACACCACTCACATGCTGCACATGCCATACATGCACACACATGCTGCATTCAAAAATAAACACTTTGTCTCCAATTTACACATACATATGTACGTTACCTGGACTGTGGATCCTTTTTTCCCCACTGGACATACAGGGAGTGAGTTTATATCTATAACTGTATATACAACATAAGTAAGAGTGCGTATGTTCATGTAACATTGCTTAACAGGATGCATTACTTATAATACAGAATAAATAACATGAAAATGTAAACACAATCTCTGTGTGTGGACTATTTGTACTGAATCTATCAAATTAGCTGAAACTGTACAAACTGTTCTGGTGAAAGTATTACCACAGGTTTATCTTTGCACCTTGATAACACTGTCCTCCTCCACCATCAGTTGTAGAATTCGGTAGCTATGGATTATTGCTGGTAGAGCAATACTTACATATGCTTAATCAAGAGAGGCTTGGAGTTTGCTATGCTCAGATGTGTTACATGAATGATGCTCACTGAGAGGGTTTTTTTTACATGTTGCATCAGATAACTTCTTGAACATTGGCATAAATATCTTTAAGATGTTATCTTATAAGCAATCATCAAATTTACTCTTTGGTGTACATCCTGATACAATTGTAAAACACTAATTGCTGCCACACCAATTAATATTCATTCGTTTATAATTACAGGGATTTACTCCTCTGCACTTAGCGGCTCAGGCAGGCCATGAAAATGTTTTAATTCTGCTTGTCACAGAGCACAGTAAGTCACTCACTTCCCTCTCTTCCTTTTTTTCTTCTCTCGCTCTCCTCCCACCCTCTTTTCCCACCATCTCGTCCCTATCCCTCCTCCCTAAGCTCTCTCCCTCTCTTTCTTCAATCCATTCCTTCCTTGTTCTCCTTCCTCCCCCTTCCCTCACTGCCCTTTCTTTAATCAATCTCTCTCTACTTGCATATTATCTTGTTTCCGGGGTAATCTAGCTTCTCTAATTAATTAATTCTCAGATGCCAACATCAACCTGCGAGAGAATGGTGGCCGTCGTCCCATAGATGTGCTCAACAAGAAAGTTTCCAAGGAGACAAAAAGTAAGCTCCACTTCCTCTTGCCAGCTGATGTACAAAATTGTTGGTTCTCAGTAGCACCATCGTAGATTTAGTAGTCGATCAAACTAATTGTTCAAAATGACATGTATAGGCTACCCTGGGCAAACAACCAACTTATCATAATGGGATCATTATGTTCTCCTAAAAATATCTGTGTTCTGAATTGTATGTGTAACCTTTTCCTCACCCCTAATCCTTCACAATCAATTAAATTATATCTTTTCTCTTTTTATACTAGTTCTCCTGTCCCCTCTCAATACTGGTTGTCTTCCCATCAGAAGTGAGTGAGAGTGTGTATATCTGTGTATGTATGTGTGTGTGTTTGTGTGTGTGTGTGTGGTGCGTGAGTGTGTGTGTGAGTGTGTGTGTGAGTGTGTGTGTGAGTGTGTGTGTGCATTTATCAGTGTGGTAGTTATGTGACAATATGTTAGTGTGCATCTTACATTCTGTTACATCATCTTTCCACCCTCTGTCTCATCTCATTCTTGCAGTTGAGGACACCACAAAGTTGAGCACATTCACGCGGGGGTGCTACTCTGATTCTCGCATGGAGAGAAACTGGGAGGGTATAGCTGAAGTTTTGCAACCAAACCCTGCAGTTAATGAGGTAATGTTCCTCTGCAGGTAGTGTCTCATCATAGGTCACACACCTTAAGGTTCTCCACAGGTAATATCTCAGTATAGATCATACCTCCAACATAGATAACATTTCGTTATGGGCAAAGCCCCCTAATGTCCTCACAGGTACCATCTTGTTACAGGACATACCCCTTAAAGTCTTCAAGAAGTAGTATCTCATTATATAACACACCTCCTAATATCCCTACACAGGTAGTGTTTTATTATGGGCCACACCCTCAAATATCTTCCACAGGAAGTGTATTGCTATACATGTCAGCAAATATCCTCCATATGAAATGTCTTGTTATAGACCACACCTCGTAATATCCTGCACAGATAATGTTTCATCATCTATAGGCCACACATCCAAATATTTTCCACAGGTTACCTGTGGACAATATTAGGGTGTGTGGCATATAATGAGACACTACCTGTGGAGTATATTAGGAGGTTGGATCTATAACAGGAAACAACCTGTATAGGATATTAAGATGTGGCCTATGAGACACTGCTTGTGCAGTATATCATGAGGTGTGGTTTATATAGAGGCACTACCAGGTAGTGTCCCTTTACAAACCACACCTCCTAATATAATCCACATGTAGTGTCTCCTCATAGACTGCATCCTTTAATAACCTCCACAGGTAGTATCTCATTATGGATCAAACCTCCTAAAATCCTGCACAGGTAGTATCCTCTTCTAGCCCACACCGCCAAATATCCTCTACAAGTAGTGTCTTGTTATAGACCACACCTCCTAATATCCTCCACAGGTAGTGTCTTCTTCTAGTCCACACCACCAAATATTTTCTACAAGTAGTGTCTTATTATAGACTACACCTTCTAATATCTTCCACGGGTAGCGTCTCATTATAGACTGCACTCTCTGATATCCTCTAAAGGTAGTATCTTGCTCTAGACTACACCACTTATATTTTCCAATGTAGTGTCTCACTATAGACCAGACCTAATATAGTCCATAGGGAGTATCTTTTTATGGAACACACCTCCTAATATCCTCTACAAGTAGCGTTTTGTTATAGACAACATCGAATATCTTCCATGGGCAGTGTCTTGTTATATATCAAATCTCCTAATACCTTCTGCATTTAGAGTATTGTTATAGACTACACCCCCTAATATTAGCAACAGATAATAGCTTGTTATAGACCACACCTCCTATCCTCCCCAAGTAGTGTCTTATTATATGTCACGCCCCCAAATATTCTTATCTAATCAGTGCTTGTTTAAAGAGGCGTCTTCTTGGTGTCAATATCTTAATTAATTAATCCTTTGTTTGGTTACCTGTCTGTTGCAGCGCTGGCTGATACCTTTAATCTATTGAATAGTTCCATGCCATGTACCATATATAATCTTCACCTGCAACTTAGTGAAGCATTGTTTTTAATAACATCTTGAATTACGAACAATTGGTTGACTTGGTCATGAGAGGAGTTGTGTCTACTAGATGATGAAATGATAGCATATATATTATGACAACATATGTGTCATGGATAGTTGGTCACATATGTGTATGCATGTATGGTATGATACATCTCGCCGGGATAGAGTATGATTCCATCTTCACACAACAAACGTAGCATATATGTTTGTTACTATAGTATGTCTTACCTGATGAGAGAGTGCTTGTATGACATGGCTTATGTTACTATGTGAAAGTATTATTTTTGTTCAATATTTCTGCATGATTCTCCCTACCAGATTTTATGGGTGTGTCCAATGGACCTTGGAGTAATTTTATCATAAACAGAGGCAGTATAGCTTTCATACCACAGAAATAAAATCTGTATATGCATGGTTTATCGTTTGGCAAGTGTAGAGGGCTGGACATAGTGCTGTTGTTGATTTTCCCATTAGGTTATTCACTAAATTAGAAGTTTTAGTGTGATTCTACCAATGTCCTTGTGAAGGTTGACAATTTCATATAGATCACACCAAGTAAAACATGGTTATCTTGATGACACACCCCTACTCATTGGCTGGCTGACTGGCTGTACTCCTTTCATGAACTATGGTTGTTTAGGTATCTGTAAGAAGTCAGTGAAACTTTTATCTTCCTCATCCATTGGTGATAGCCTCTTTATAGTTAACTCTCCCTCCTTATCTTCCCTCCCTTTCCTTCCTCCTTCCCTGCTCTTCTCATTATCCCTGCTCCCTTCCTCTCCACTACCCCCTACCACCTTTGAAGATATGTTGCTCTACATTACAAAGGGTCTTCAGATCAGATTTTCGAACTTTTTGCCAAACATTCAAAGCATATCATGAATATGGAATAATTGGTCCAGTACTTCTTTAACATTAAAAACAGTTTCATGTGCCAGCTCCTCATTTTCTCCTTTCTCATTCTATTATTTCCCTCTACTCCTTCCCTTTTCTCACTTCCTCCCATACTCCTATTCTACTCCTGCAGATATCCAAGAAGGGATCTTCCCGCTCCACCTTCAGAAAGTTCTTCAGCTTCAAGAGAAGGAATCAACCCAGGGACCAGGGAGCATCTCCTCCACTCGAAGACAAGGAAAACAAGTAAGAGAAAACTAGGGATTAGGCTAATGACAGGGATTAGGCTAATGACGGGCAATAGGCTGGCCGGCAGTTCGGTCAGTGGAAAGTTTGGCAGGCAAGAAAACATATAGACAGATTTGACAAACAAAGAAAGGTAGACAAAGCATGCCTCCATTAAAGTCTGGCATCATGAAATTGTTACTGTTAGGAAAGTGATATATCAGCTTTTCAAGCTATGGAATTCAATGATGCCTGTTGCCTGATTACCTTTTTATATATTGCATACACATATGCTAAGTTCCCTGTTCTAGTTTTGGGTATGTGCATGCATGCATGTATATATGTATATATGCATGCATGCAGGCAGTTATGCATGTATTTGTATGTGTCTGTGTATTTGCATGTGCGTGCATGCATGCATGTTGGCATATATATATATGTATGTATATATGTATGTATATATGTATGTATGTATGTATGTATGTATGTATGTATGTATGTATGTATGTATGTATGTATGTATGTATGTATGTATGTATGTATGTATGTATGTATGTATGTATGTATGTATGTATGTATGTATGTATGTATGTATGTATGTATGTATGTATGTATGTATGTATGTATGTATGTATGTATGCATGCATACAGGCAGGCAGGGAGGGAGGGAGGGAGGGTGGATGGATGGATGGATCAATGTATATATGTATGTTTGTACATATGTACATATGCACACATGCACGTATGCATGCATGCATTCATGCATGGATGCACACATGCATGCATGCACACATGCACACATGTAAGTAGGTATATACATACATGCATATGTAATGTCAGTATGTATGTATGTATGCATGCATCTGTGTGTATGTATGTATGCATATACTCAAGGCATTTTATTGTCAGTACTACTGACAAGAGAATTCCCTTTGTGTTTCCATTCCATGTGGAGTGTAAATTAGCAAAATGAACTTTTGGATCACACCTTTTCTTATTTTAAAAAGGTTCTGCAAACTCCTACTCCAATAAATATATATATTGCTAATATTTTGTAAGGTGTTACCTTGGGAAAGATTTTTTTTTTTAATTCCTCAGTTATTAAAAATGTTAATCATAATAAATAGGCCTGAATATGACCTATTAAAACACTTCTATGTATTTTGGTTGTATTTTGGTTGTATTTTGGTTGTATGTTGCACATCCTCAGGCAAATCAAGAAGCCATCTCAACCTCATCTCTGAGATATGTAGGGACTGCAAAAAGAAGTAAAGATGGCGGATTAAGTTAACTATAGCTAGTTGTTCTTAATAATATAAATTTGCTGTGATTGATAGCTAGTTGTTTTAAATATTGTAAAGTCACCATGATTTATAGCTAGTTGTTTTAAATATCATAAAGTCACTGTAATTGTTGTGTTGTGTTTTTGTTCTATTAACTGTGTCTACAGTTGTTTAAATGAAGTTCAATGGTGGTGCACAATCAGTTCTCTTGTGTGTGTTCCTTCTATTTGAATAGATGTTAATGACCTTTTTTTTTCTTTTGCTGTTTATTTAAAAAAGATATGCAGAAAACACTAAATTTAATTTAGATATACAGAAGTTTGCATACATTGTATATATACATATATCTTATATTTAAAGTGAGGTTTCTGAAGTTGTGTAACAGTTTAGAATCCAAACGGCCAAGCAGATTTTAGTGAAACTTTGCAGACCTGATCTTAAGGTGCCTGTCTAAGTTCATCATCAAGATGAATTCTGAAAGCATCCTTTATGTGGAAAAAAAGTAATACTAAAGAATATATAATAATAATAAACTTAAGTAAGCAATGGTTACGGTACAGGTCCTATACCGAGGAAATCCTGGGTTTAATTAAATGCAGGGCTGGACACTTTTTTTCCTTCTTTTTGCCTCTTTTTTACTTTCAAACTTCTTACCTTCGAACCTGTTTTTGCAGAGTGTAAATGTTACTTTCTTGTTAATCTCATTTTTTTTCTTGGGAAACTTCCTCAGAAACACCAGTGCTAAGGTCTCCTGTTCAATTTATGGTCATGGTTAGTTTTTTTTAAACTTTTTTTATTTCTTCTTTTTTTACCTGTAATTAAGTCATTATTAAGCCAAAACATGAAATCATAAGTGATCGAGTTTTTTTGGCCGGAAATTTCCAGTCTTATTGATCTTTTTTTCTTTATTCTCACCACATATGTATTTATTCTTTCAAATTTATACCTATATAACTCACTGATGCTGTATTTATATACCTGTGTGACTTATGTCCTGCCAAACCAAGAGGTCTATATTTTTAAATTTTAACACAACTTCAGAGGCGTAGCCAGGATTCTGAAAAAAACGGGGGCAAATTTTCATGATACATACTATAGTTACAGTTAAGACTTTGCAGTGGATAAATGGATTTTGATGAAATTTTGCAGACATTATCCTTGTGTGGTAGGGTATCCCAAGTATCTAATCCAAACCACATATTTATAATGCATTTATCCTTGTCTATTTGAAAGGTTTCTTCCTTATATTTAATAAGGTGATTTTTTTTTATTTAAAAAATTTATGATTATTATCTTGGAGCATCTGTGTGAGCACAGGAATTTATATTGCACTGGTTCAACATTCAAGACTAATTGATAATTGTCAGAGCCACCTGGACTCCATCCAGGGACTCTGCCTCTGCCTCAGTCTTGGCAACCTGTGAAAGAAGAAATGAATAACAAAGTTAATAAAGTTAAGGTAGCTAATTGTGTGAATGAGGGTTATGAGTTTCCAGTGGAGGAAGTTGATTATGAGAACATGGTTTGGAATGAAGACAAAGAAGTGATTACAACAAACAACAAGGACTCACCTAATGAACAATTAGCTGGCCAGGCAGAGCCGCCAAGGCAGAGACCTGAATGGCCAGATCCAGAGAACATATAAAAGACACAGCTAACTATTATTAGTTTAGTCTCCAAATTATAAGTGTGTAAAGTATAGCATAGTGCATATTGTGTTTGAAGAATCATTGTTGTTACTGGTACAGATAGTTTCTGGCCAGTATATGATACTTATTCTAATTGAAGGAAGACTCAGTGAATGTACCTACCGTTGGCTAATAATAACAACGGTAGGTAGCCTTAGTTAGTACTATAAGAACGGGTGATTAACTAGGATGATTAACTAGGGAGCGGGGCAGCTAGCCTAGTTGTCAGAATAAGGATTGAGACTGAAACTAGGCCATAGCTTGCTCACAATAATTCCCCCCTAGAATTTTATTTTCCAGGAAACATAGATAATCTAAATTCTTCTCATGCAAAAGTCAATATATATAAACACAGAAACAGGTAATTATGAAATAAAAATGGTTGCACAAAAATTTATATTATATTATAAATTTAAAGAATAAATGAATAAAAAAATAATTCAAGGATTAATAAAATTAAAAATTTTGAGGTGATAAGTGATCACTATTATTAGCTATTTTTAGCTAGGCTTTAAATCCAATGAAAATAGGTTTTCAATTCTATGCACTGGCATGGATCTGTCCCACCTCAGAAATGTTTACAGTTTCTCTATTCAGTCTTCAAATTAGAAAATTAGCTTTCTATCTCATTAGCTTGCTTCCTCATAAGCTTGTGAACTTGTTAGATATATCTTGCAAAGATCATACTATAAAGGCCACATCTATTATACTAGTACAATCAACTTAC
Source organism: Lycopodina hypogea (assembly GCA_963969325.1). Taxonomy (NCBI): domain Eukaryota; kingdom Metazoa; phylum Porifera; class Demospongiae; order Poecilosclerida; family Cladorhizidae; genus Lycopodina; species Lycopodina hypogea. Next base: position 5,885,850 of record OZ017792.1, read on the forward strand.
ATGCCAGGCTAGAAAAAACAATATGACCATCTCTCTCAATTGAAAATGTTCTTTCATTGAACCAGCTCATCTCCATCAGAAGTGGCACTAGATGATCATTTAGAGGCTCAGCAGAATTGGAGGGTTGGTGATTGGATCAGTAGAAAAATGAAGTCACTCTGATTTTTTTTTACTATTGAATCTGCTTTTATTTCTTATCTTTGTTCATTCTGTTTTTTCCTAATTTTGTTGCTTTTATTGCTGCTGCTCTGTGTTTCTTCCCTTTTATTACTGCTCAATTGCATGCATGCTCTTCTGAAACTTTTTAGCAACAAAACCTCCGTAGCATAGCAACCTAAGTTGCTATGCTACCAAGGTTTCATTGCTAGGGGGTTTCATTGCTAGGCTGTTTCATTGCTAGGAGGTTTCATTGCTAGGAGGTTTTGTTGCTAGGAGGTTTCATTGTATCATTGCTATGAAGTTTCAGAAGAGCATGCGGGTAATAGAGCAGAAATAAATAGAGCATAGCAAATCAGAGGAAAAAGAACTTCCTGTTGAGCATATACTGCTTGTAGCTGTTATATTTATCCAAGCCATGCTACAGCTCATAGTTGTATATCTTTCTTCCTTTTACTCTTGCAATTATACAGACCAATCTATAGGTCACCAGCAGCTGAACAATGGATCCACCTAAAGTAACTATGTAACTATAATGCTGTCCCCTGTTTTAAATTGCCTCTGTGGCTGTTACATTATTTACCCCCTACACTCTTCTCATTCTCTTACCTTTCTAATATTCTATTCCTCCACTGTTACTCTCACTGTTGTTGATATCTGTTCCACTTTATTTTATTATGAAATTTAGCAGCACTCTAGATTCATAGTGTATTACATTGTTTGTAATTAATTGTTCATTGTAGACTCTATGTATCATTAATTTAATTATTGGTCATCATTTTATAAAATAGTTGTGTTTAGTTTTAAGATATTTTGTTGATTTTTTTTCTTCTTTCCTAAACAAAAGACAACCTCCTCCCTCTTATAAAATGGTTCTGAAGGCCCTTTAATCCCCCTCCCCCTCAAACCTGGCAAATAATCCAGCCTTGAACTTCCCCTGTTTCAGACTTTTCCAGGCTAGAACCCTGAATTCCACCCATCAATTCTGCAGCTGGTTTACTCCAATGGAACAATAGTGTGTGTCAGAAGGTAGTGACAGTTGTTAGCAGTATGAGGTGAGAGTGACATACAGAATGTGTGTGAGTGTATCCTCAGAGTGTGATTTCATAACTTCACAGTAGGCAGTCAAAGTGGGAGGCTTTGAGTGCAGGCTAAATCCCTGTTAAGGAACATAACTAATATATATCAGCATTTGTCTCAAAGAGTATTCCATGTTTCTAATTTGGAATACTTTGGTAAAGGATCCACCAAGTGACTGCTTTTGCAAATGATCCATTAGGATGCTAGCAAAACCAGTGGATTACTAGTAGTTGAGATAGACTGGTTGCAAGTTTGGTATGTGTGGTGAGTGAGGGTGAGTGAGGCTAAGTGAGGGTGAGTGAGGGTGAGTGTGTACTCCATGTTTCAATGGCAAATCTATTTGTTATTAAATTTGAGCATGTATGAACACACACACCCAATCACCCACTCACCCATCCACACATGAACATGAACGAACACCCACCCACATATACACACATACACACAAACCCATTTGCTCCATGTGATGGATGATATTGTGTGCATTGACTATCTCATTTGTAGTATTGCCCACTCAGAACAGCGATGAACAGAATGAATATGAGTATAAAGTGATTGGTCCTCTGGACAAGGAGTGGATGCTGGTAGGAGCTGAGGGGGACATGGACAACCCCTAGCATCTTTTGAAGAAGGACATTACATTGTTGAACCGCAAGGATTTCATGAGTGGCTACACTGTCCTGCACTGGGCTGCCAAGCATGGCTGCATGGACATTCTTACCATGTTGCTGATGAAGGGGGCACTGCCAGACATGAAGTCTGTGAGTAACATGCACACAGAAACTCACTTGTTTGTGTCAACTCATCATTGTGTTCATGTATGTATACAACACAAATGATGCATGCATTAATAGAATATTTGATATTCTAGCTATAGAGATTGTTCAAATGCATCAAAATGGGTAATATAAATGAATAATACAAGTAGGAATACTTTTTCCTCTATGAAATGGACTGATCTATGAATTAATGCAATCTATTATATAAATTGCAATCTACAATGTTCAATTGAGGTAGCATATCTGCTAAATGGTCGTAGGATTTGATGAAATTTTGCAAGCATGATGCTAGGGTGCCTGGTAGGTTTCTTACTTTTCTTTCTTTACAAAGAGCCATCCCTGGGGTGGAAAAATGGATTTTCATTACTAGAAAGAGACTAATAAGACATGGACCGGTGGTTAAATCACTGGTGTTCCAAGATGAAACAAGGCACTTCAATCCCAATGCCTGGGATATTTTTTCCTCCATCCCTCTCCCCCTCTCCTACTGCTCACTTTTTGTTGTTGTTTAGCCTTTTTGTTCTTTCTTTTCTTCATTGGTGCATCAGAGGCACTTAGACATAGTGACCTGATGCATGGGATGAACACTCATCGTAATTCTGAGAGTGACAAGGGTTGAGTTCCATCTGGGCATTCATATTAAATATGCCAAAATTGTAATTAGTGTAACCCTTAGACATGGTTTGATTATGTATGAGGCACAAGTTTCCAAGCTGAAACTCTGCAGTTTCATCCCTAAGCTTTACTTTTTTTCAACCTTTTTTCTTCACTTTTTTCTTTTCTAAAAAATAGATAGATATGAAAACCTCAATAAATATTTATATGAATATTATATATTCACCACCCTCTCAGGGCAGTGTCATATTAATACTTTTAAAAAATCTGCCTCTACATGATATGGTCACACCTCTTACTCTGAGTATGTGAGGCTGAATTTTCAAAAATGGTACTGACGTCAAACCCTTGGATTGAGAGACATAAACTTGACATGTGTAGACACTTTAACTTTGGCTGTATCCCACTTGGCCATGTCTTTTATTCTGGGTATGTTAGGCTAAAATTACCCGAAATAATCTTAGGATAAACCCCTGGACAAAGATTTGGTACACCCGGCCACACTGTTCCTGCGGCTATATCATTCATTACATGATGGGCAACCCCGGGTATGTCTGCTGGTACTTATGTCAACCATATGGAAATCTTACCCATCACAGAAATGAGGAGCATTATAATATATGTAGTGGATTCAGATAGTATTACTGTGAATATTATTTTGTGTTGCAATGGAGGGGGAAGCAATGTTGTTCAGCAAGTCCTTTAAAGGGAAGGGGGAAAAAATAGTCATGGTTAGGAATGAATAGTTATTCTATGGTGGAACATATTTTCAGGGGAACAAATATTCTTTAACACTGGTATTAACTGTATGTGAGGTGGGGTGGGAGTGAGAGGTTGCATAAACTATTCTATGGCCAATATATGCCTTCTCAGTGCACTTTATGCTGGGCACAACATAGAGTTGTTATTATCCATTTCAAAAGTATCATTTTATAATTAATATTATAAGTGTTATCTTTGATGTTATAATTGCATGATCAAGAATCTTATTACCATTTTCTACTATAAATTAATCCAATTACCACCTCCCTTTAACCTTTTCTCCCCCCCCCCCCCTTGCCTCCTACACCTCTACACCCTTCCTATTATCTCCTTCCTTTGCTATGCTGCTGCCCTTGCACCATCATTGCCCACTGTTGTCCAGACCGTAAGTAAATGTGATGCATGACAACATGTGTGCACATAATTTTGGTGACATGCATTGGTATGAAATACGTTTACTGGACCCTATTTTTATCATACATGCACACATACACATACACACTCACACTCATACATACACCACACACATTGCTTGAATATGGATCCTTTCTTCCCCACTGGATGACCAGGTAGTGAGTGTATGCCTATTTTTTTTACATGTAACATGATGTAAGCAAGAGTTGTTATATATGTGTGTGTAATGATTAAAACTGAACCATCAAATTAGCTGAAGCCATAGGAGCCGTTCTGGTGTGAGTATACCCACAGATAAACCTCAGCATCTTACCAATACTGACCCCCCTATCAGTTCTTTACTCCTTATAGATGGCTGATTGCTATGAGAGTGATATGTGTTAGTTCCAGCAATGCTTGGAATGTAATATTCCCTGGGGAGTTATTTACTGATATGCACTGAGATGGGGTTACTGCATGTTACATAAGATATCTTATTGAACGTTTGCATAAATATCTTTTAAGATGATATCCCACATGACAACAAGAAATCAAATATTAAATGCACATAGATAAGAAGTGGAACACTAATTACTACCACTACCCAATTCTGTTAATTAGTTTACCATTAATATTTAGCTGTGTTCATTGTTAAGTGATTATTCTACTACTTGCAGGGACTTACTCCTCTGCACTTATCTCAGGCAGGCCATGAGGATGTTTTGAATGTGCTTGTTACAGAGCATGGTAAGTCACCAACTTCCCTCTCCTCCCTCCTTTTCCTACATTCCTTCTCCTCCCTCCCTCTTCTTCTTCCTTCTTCTCGCTCCTCATCCCTCCTTCCCTCACCCCTCTCATCCCTCTATTTATTTCTACCCATTTCCATGGAAACCTAGTTACTGTCATTAATTTTAATTCTATAGCTGCCAATATCAACCTGCGGGATAATGGTGGCCGTTGCCCCATAGACATGCTCAACAGGAAGATCTCCAAGGAAACCAAAAGTGAGATGTACCACCTCATGCTCAGCATTTCCAACTGAATTACATAGTAGTGCTCTATAATAAAAAAATCCAGCATATTTGAAATCAACCTAGCATAGAAAAAGTAATTATGAAATTTCCCAAAAATTATTTTTATAGCAATGGCCTATCCAATATGATATTTTTTTTCAAATTAGTTGAGGAATGATAGTATCCAGGACAAGAGTTCATAGAATGAATGTTATATTAATCCTATTCTAGCCTAGCTATTAAGTGAAGAGTCTGGTTATATGATTCTTATAAGGTAAGGTGTCAATTCTAAGAAGCTAAAATTCCAAGATTCCAATTTTTAGAATAAATGGATTAGCTGCTATGATTTTTGTGAATAGGGATTTGATGTAATGATTTTGTTGATATTATTAATTGTTGAATTGTATGATCGAATGACATGCTTGTTTAAATTAAGAACAATTTTGTCATAGCATGTCAAAATTGTAAGTTCAACTTTGAACTGATTTGCAATCTAATATAAACTAGTGGTAGACATAGCAAAATCATAGTATGGAGTAATCATTGTTTGGCTATAAACTGGTAATTTTGCTCCTAAATTTATTCATACTTACTCTATAAAAGTTGGCAACCCCTACTCATGCCAGTAGATGGACACAATTGTTGGTTCTCTGTAGAAATGTCATAGTTACATTAGTAAATCATGCTAATGACTCAGAATTGACAAGTATAGGTCACCCTGGTAACAACTCCAAGCTATCACTTTAGATCGTCATGGTTTCTTTAGTGTGTCAGTGTGCTACTGTGTTAGTTGTATAACCTCATGACAACTTATGGCTGATTAACTTTTCTTCTTCTTCTCTTTTTTCCACTAGCCCTCCTGTCTTGTGTCAAGACTTATGGCTTCCCAATCAAGGGTATGTCATCATGTGTGAGAGCAAGTGTGTGTGTTCATATATGCAACAAAGAATAGTTGAGAACTTTCGTACAGGAATTTAATATTCCCAAAACATTCTTCTCCATCACATCATTAGGTGGATGAATTAAAATCTTCTCCAGTGAATGTGTGTGTCAGTGTAGTAGTCATGTGACTATGTGTCAGTGTGCATCTTGCATTCCATTTCTCTATCTGCCCACACTTGGTCTCTCCCCAAACTCGTGCTTGCAGTTTAGGACACTGCAAGGTCGAGCATGTTCAATCAGGTGCGCTACTCTAACTATGGCATGGATTCCAACTGGAGAAGTGTCACTGAAGTCTTGCAAGAAAACCCTGCAGTTGAAAAGGTATGTTCCTCTGCAGGTATCTCATTAGAGACCACACTCCCTAATAATCCTCAAATGGTAGTATCTCATTATAGGACACACTCTAGTTGCATGTTTTTGTCCACACCAGTACTGTTTATTGATTGTTGTTTTGTTGTTGTTTTTTCCAATTGGATATTTACTAAATTGGGTTTAGTGTGATAGTACAAATATCCTTATGAAGGTTGACACTCAAATTTAGAAGACATTAAGTTAGATATAATTATCTTGATAACACACATCACCCAGTGCCTAGGTGGCTGACTTTATAAGCTTCTCGTGAACTGTGTGGATACAGGGATGTTTTTCCTCATCTATTGATAATACCTTCTTAATAATTAGCTCCCTCCCTCTCCTTTTCTTTCTGCCATCCCTCCCTCTCCTCCCTCCCCCTTCTCCCTCCTCCTCCTTCCTTTTCTACATCCCCTTCCTCCTCCTCCATCCCCCTCCTCCCTCCCCCTCCTCCCTCCCTGTCCTCCCTCTCCCTCCTCCTCACCCCTTCCTCCAACCCCATCCTCCCAATCCCCCTCCCCTCCTTCATTTACCTTTTTCCATACCATATTCTCTCTCCACTCCTGTGGATTACCAAGAAGAGGATATCTCCACTCTCCACACTAAGGAAAGGTTTCAGCGTCGTTACCAAGAACCTGGGTGAGGATGAAGGAGCATTTTCTCCACTCAATGGCAAGGATAAAGAGTAAGTGAAAGCAAGGGTTGAGGAAAATGACAGGCAGGTGGGTAGACCAGCAGACAAAGAGAGCAGGCAGAGTGACAGACAGACAAACATGCATACAGACAGAAGGATGGCCATGCAGGAAAAAAGGAGGCAGGCAGACAGACAGAGAGACACAGAGACAGTAAACAGGCAGGCAGGCCAACTGACCAACCGACTGACCGATCGACCGACCGACCGACCGACCGACCGACCGACCGACCGACCGACCGACCGACCGACCGACCGACCGACCGACCGACCGACCGACCGACCGACCGACCGACTGACCGACCGACCGACCGACCGACCAACCGACCGACCGACCGACCGACCCACCGACCGACCGATTGACCGACTGATCGACCGACCGAGAGAAAAAGAGAAAAAATAATATTGCATGCCTTCATTTAGGTCTTGCTGCTTCAAATTATTGCTCTTGTTATAATTCATTCACATATGCTTAGTATAATGATCTGTTGTGTTTATGTGTGTGTGCGTGTGTGTAGTTATTAAGCTACACTCACATAATCTGGTTGTTCATTGCACATCCCCAGGCAAGCCAAGGAGCCATCTCGGCCATCAAGTGATGGAGCATCTCGTCTCTAGGATGTGTAGCAGCTGCCAATAGAAGTCAAAATTGGCCATATTATGTGTGTTATCAACTGTGTCCATCTTCATTGCAATGAAGGAGAATAGTTGAACACATTTGGATATGTAGTTGTGTTCCTTCTATTTGAAGATGATATGTTGACTACCTGTTCTTTTTTCTCTGTTTATTCATAAAGGAAATATGTAGAAACAATCAAATTTGATGTGCAGCAGTTTGCATTATATATATTAGAAAATTACTTATCCTATGGATGTAAACAACAGTTTTGTTGACCTATCTGTTTACACAATTGTTATTCATAGTAAGTGTGATGATCAACTTAGTCATAGGGTTGAGACAACAACCAGGAAATTTTTTGGGGAAAAATAGCAACACAATGACAGGTTTATCCTGATTTTCACCAAACTTCCTTAGCGCCAACCCAGAATGACCCCCATCAACTCCTGAAAATTTAACCCAATATCTGGGAGGAGTTACAAATTAAACCTCTCTTCACCAAACTTTGTTATAATGTCCCCAGGGTTGCCCCCATCAAACCCTGAAAATTTTGGCCTTTATGCCCAATAGTCTGGGAAAAGCTACCAAAGTAAGAAAACAAACAAACAAACAAACAAACAAACAAACAAACAAACAAACAAACAAACAAACAAACAAACAAACAAACAAACAAACAAACAAACAAACAAACAAACAAACAAACAAACAAACAAACAAACAAACAAACAAACAAACAAACAAACAAAAAAACAAAAAACAAACAAACAAACAAACAAACAAACAAACAAACAAACAAACAAACAAACAAACAAACAAACAAACAAACAAACAAACAAACAAACAAACAAACAAACAAACAAACAAACAAACAAACAAACAAACAAACAAACAAACAAACAAACAAACAAGCAAGCAAGCAAGCAAGCAAGCAAGCAAACAAACAATTTGGCATAAGTATTATTTTTGGTTCTTTTTTTAGTCCAACACAAATGCAGGAAGTGGTATTGCCCATAGACATTTATAAAATGTTCCCCTGGTGACACTGATACCAAATATAAATGGGTTTATGGATATAAATACCTTGGTCCAAGTGTTTTATCAAGATAAGATATGTGACATTTTCAGCCTTACATGCCAAGAGGATGAGGTGTGGCCAAGTGGGATCCACCCCATGTAACTGTCAGAATAAAGTTGTGTATGCATACTAAGTTATAGGCCTATAATTCCACGAATTTTTCTGGATAAAATACCATTTTTACCTTTTTTTAGCCCTATGGGTGGAATTTTAATCCAATATTCACTGATCTCACTCCAGACTGTTGGGGTTTTAAGAACTGCTTAATCCCCAGGTATGGTAGGTTGCTGCCACCAGAGTCAATACCCAGCTAACAAGGTCCTTGATTCTTAAATACCAGAGTAATTTAGGTTATAAATTAAGAAGAACTTTATTAGCAATTTAGCAAAGACTCATGACAGTGGCCTTTCCAGGGTCTTTTATACCCCAGCCACACATTAGCATTACATGATACAATCTTACATACATACCTAGAATTTAAACACATTAGCTACCTATAGGGTTCCATAAACTAATATAATACCTAAGACTCAATAACAGCACAAGTACAGACATATAACTTGGTTGTTTATCTTGTTCAAGTATATGTTTACTATTAACTAATAAATGTTCTGTGCCTGGCTTGGCCATGTTGAGGGTTGACCCTCGACACAGACCACCCAACGGTAATCTTTATCACTCACTGAAAATTTAAGCCTGGTAAGCCAAAGTGTCTGGGAGTAGATAGAGAATATACTTGCATACCGACAAACAAATTGTAAATTATAGTGAACAGAGAACTATTAATAGAGAATCCAGATTTAACTTGTATGAAAACAGAATCATATATTTCTTAGTTCTTTCTACAGAGTGTTATGGCTGTTTACTTGGCTCATTTCATAATCCTTATCCACCTAATGGTAATAATAAACATGAACCTAAGCAAGCACATATGCACACACACACACACACAACATCACAATAACGTAAAACTTACAATAAGAACTTTTAAGTCAAAATCTGCGCACATGCCTGGCAATATTCTGGCAAAATTTAATGACATAGGAAGTTCTATAAATAATCTGAGAAAATTTATAAATAATGTGCAAGTTGTGTCTAATGATGATACAGGAAAACAGAGTACATGAGAACAGCCAGACTGGCACCACAGACAGACACTGCCACAGATGGAATACAGAGTACTATCATTAGGAACTCAACACAACTCACCTTATTCTTAAGACGGTTTCCACCAGGAAAAAGCCAGCCTACATCAAGGTTCCTGATTGGAGCTGCTATAGCCACCCAGTTAAAGATAATATTAAAGGAAGTAAATGTCTATTATTGTGGTTAGAGGACAAGTATATGGAAGTATTGATTGAACCTGAATCGTCATTGCATTTGCACACAATTAATTTTTTTTTTATAATATACCAAGTTCTCTCATTGAAAAGGGATCCAGCACATGATAAGAGCTGAATTTGGTTTACGTTAAGATTCTATAGTGAGGAAGGCTATAAAATAGGACCTACGTGTCAAATAGATTCTGTGGATCACTGACTAGAAAAATGACAGTTGTGAAGGGCAGTATAAAAATCAATTATAGCACACACACATGCTTACACATGCGCACACACAGGTGCATACACACACACAGTAACATAGATAGGTTTCTCAAATACTTCCTAACCAATAAACTAATAACAAATTGTTTGATTAATTCATAGCTATAAATCATCCACTTCACAGTTTCACTCTAGCAATCAACAATGCTATCAATTTTTGGATCAATAAAAAAAAAGAGTTATTCTTTGAATATGAGGTCAAGGCTTCCCTTGCACTAGTATGGAAAAATTTTTGGGGGGGGGAAATCCAATTAAATTAAGCCAAAAAAGAACCTACCGATTGCACCCAATATGCATTAGTTATCCTTTGTTAAGCTGATCATAAATTGGATCATTTATATTTTGCCTCAGATAGACTATACCCATCCGAATGCGCATTAATTCATGTTGGTAATATCATCTGTGAGTTGGATAATCACGGAAATGTAAGCGGGCAATTTGTGGGAGATTAGCATATTTCCACCCCACACTACAGTTTTTGTGAGACAGCAGGCCCATTTTTATCTTGTCTGTTGTTGCTGCCATGTTAGATCATACATGGTTAGCAGCATGCCATATTTAGCAGACTCTCCATTTGGCATGTTTCCATCAATGAGTCAGGCATATTTGGATGGTTAAAGAACATTGGTTGTGTGGAACTGGCAAACACTTACATGAGCGCATGTGGAAAATTAATGGTCTGTGGTGGTAAAGGCTATGGTGTGGATGTATGACCTGCTTATTTAGCTCATTTGGTAGTGTATGGCACAGTATATCTATCTATCTAACATAGGTGGGAATTTCCAGTAAGTACATAGAGATCCTAGGGTAAGGGTTGGATGGGGTGGAGATTGGATGTATGCATCCTATGATTACTCAGTAGGTCTCATTGAGGGTTGTGTCAATGAGTTTTGTGTATGCAATGCAGACCCAAGCTGGACAACAATGATCTGAGTGGAGAAATTGAGAGCTGTTATTCTAAGGGTTTTTTCTGGTGATGCTCCTCAGTTAGTTCCTTGCAGCTTTTTCAGGAGATTGTTTCGAGAGAATGCTTTCCTGGCAGTTATATGGTGGAGAAGGTTTTATCTGTAATACCTATCCAGCTGCCTTAATACACTTTCCAGTATGGTCTCCACTGCTATGAAGTTGTCATGCTGTATAGTAAGGCACACACAAGTCATTTGCATATATTAAACTGCTAGTTGAGTTAGTAAGTGACTTGGCATACTGACTGAAATACTGAATAGATTAATGTGAATCATTGCATATCCCTGCACAAAATACTGTTGGTATCCTGCACAAAAATCTCTCTCTATTCTCTCTCCCCCCCTCCCCTCCTCTCTCTCTACTTAATTCTATTTTGTACTTCAAATATAGTTAATTTGAAAAGAAAAATTATTCATAAACACTTACAGTTAACATTAACACCATAGAAAGTGACAAGAATTTTTTTTAAAAGTTACAGTATCTTCAACACCAGGTCATAGAAAAAAATAAAATTTGCTTCTAATTCATATTAGATGTAAAGTGGTCATCCATATTTTATAATCATGAATGTGGTCAAGTTATGATGCAGATTACTCACACTATTTATCTCCTGTAACAGCCGATCAAAAAGGAAATATTACATGGTTTCTTTTGATTTTCTGGCACACTAGATTATCACAATTTAAGGTGCAGGTAATCGGATTAAGCCAGCATATATGGGAGAGGGAAGAAGAATGTTTGTGTAGGAACATGTTGAATGCATCAAATTTGAGTGCAACCTCAGAAAATATGGTGTATAGCACACTATGTGTGAACTGTTCATCCTTATGTTCTGCATTTTATTGAACTTGATTTATTTTTGAAATTCTAGGGAGTTCAGAGTTACATAGTAATAGATAGACAGACATTTACTTAATTCATAATAATATTTACACAAAACATGTTTGGATATTTCTTAAAATATTTCAAAGACACCACATGAATGAATACATTCCATACAATAATTGTGCTATATACTCTGGCATTTGTTGAAGTAGCCACAATGTGATGGATGGGTGAGTATGCAGCAACAGTCATTAATCTAAGTAATATTTCTCAGGCAAACTCAGGAATCAATGGGGTCACACCCCACAGAGGCCAGGGGGAACCCCTGGCAATCCAGTAGCACATATTCATTTATTTTTGAAGCCACATCCATAAAAACCAGGTTGGCCATTCCTACATAGGGCATGCTAGGGAAAAAGAGGGGGATGGGGGGGGGGGGGGGGGCAAACACGAGAAGAGCAGTGAGACAATATACAAAAGTGATATAATTAGAAGCTATAAGAAGCTACCATCTACTCACACCACTAGCATGCATGCATTTTAAAGTATGTCTGGCATATGAATTATATATATCACTTATGTATGCACATTTAATGCTGATGAGGCAGAAAAGACTATAGCACCACTAAATATGATCCTGATTTAATAGAAACCTGATCAAATAGCTCTTTGATTATGATTGAAAAAAGGTCTAGCTAAAGATTTAGCTTGATAATAAATATGTCTTCATAATACACATTAGTGCAAGTAACTTTATTAAGTAAAGTGTAGACTTATATTCACAACATAAGAATCTGTTGAAAGTTGACCATTAATACTGCATGTGTAGGAGTAGCATACATATTATAATTCAAGTGCCACCATAATTAAGCCCACACCTGCCAGAAAAGTACTACTTTCTGCTGTTAGAAAGCAAGCGCCTGTGTGGTGCTTAAATTACCAAAAGTAGGTATGTGCATTGCTCTTGAGTGATCTGTTTCAATGTTTAACATATTCCTTGTTGGTATATTTCGGTTAGCTTGGGCCTATTCCAGTCCATTTCAGTCATTTGGGTTTTTAAAATAGTCCTTTTCAGTGCTTAAACTCCTTCCTTTAGGTTTGTTGCAGTCCATTCTAGTCCTTCATTACATTTCAGTCTCTTTCTGTCCATTTACAATACGAATACTCTGTTTTGGTCTGTTCCAGTATGTTTAGTCCATTTTAGTGTTTAAAACACTCCATTCTAATCAGCCTGTTTCGGTATTTAGTACTAATCCCTTCCTTCATATTTTGGGACCTGAGTTCATTGCAGATAAGAGTTTGGCAATGGCTTTATCAGGCAATAAAATAATTCACACCTATTTCTTCAACAGCAATAATTTTTTGTCCGATGATACCCATCCCCCCAACTTTGATCCCTCAGCTGCCACTGGAGAGGGACCCATACAAGTTTACTCATGAAGGTATGTGTGGTGTATAGTGAAAATTACTTATATCACTGTGGAGGAGAGTCAGGAATGGGAGGCCAATTTAACATTTCAATCCTAAATTATATTGTGATAAGATGTTAGTAGTTCCAGAATGGTTGAGATAAGTGGCATGGCAATGTCTTTTGATGTCATACAGAGTCAAGGGGTAGGGCAATGTCTTATGATGGTATACAAGGGCAAAGTTCAGGCAAAGTTTGGTGATGTCATGCATGGGTCAAGTTTCATGACAATGTCTGCTGATGTTGAACAGGGGTCAGGAACTAAGAATTTAGCAATGTCTTTTGATGTTATTCTATGCAGGTGTCACGGTTCACAACAATATATTATAATGAAAGCTGTGTATTATGATGTTATAAAGGGAACAAGAGTCAGGGCATTGTCTAAAGATGTAAGGGAATAATAAGAAGAGGGAAAATGTTGTCATTTCTGATGGTGCTAAAAACCCTTTTTAGCAGCTTAAATTGCAAGGTTGGAATATTGTCAATGGGGTGAAAACTGGTTACTCTAATGAAGCTCCCACTTTTCTTAGAATCTGACCTCTTCTTTCTCCATTCTGTGCACCATAATTCCTCACTTGGCAAGCTAAGCCATATATCCTATCTATTCCTGATATTTTTGTGTATTTGTATTCTATGAATCATTTATTCTCCAAGAATAAACATAATCATAGTGGTTGGCTACAACTCATAAACAACTATTCCTTCTGGAAATCTGGATACAAGTACAGTTGAACTGAATTCAGAGTTAAGAATCCCAGGGTTATGAACAGATGCATAAACCTAACACAAAAGTGAAAGAAAAAATTTTTAAATACTGAAAATATATATCTTTTTCATTACTTTAACAATGAATAATTCCTGAATTGCTGCTGCTGCATTACTCTAAAACACCCAAAAACAGAGAATGTGTAGAGAGAGCATAGGTAGTGACTACAATTGTAGTTGGGATGTGGTCCTGCACAAAGTAAAGAATATTATGAAGTTGGCAGTGCTTAAAATTTATTTTGAACTTCAGTGCAGGAAGAAATCTGAAAGAGCTAACTATTAGAGGATTGCAGAGAGCTAGGTTTGCATTTCAACATAGTAAGTAATAAAATTGCTCATCAAAAAAAGTGTTAGATTACTGCAATAAATATATATAATGATTCCATAGTTTCAGAGTTAGCATATCTTCCATGTTTGTTAAAAATTTATACCAGAGTAATTAAAGTAAGGATATTTGTATTCTAAATTATTGATTTTGTCGAATTAAATTAGTGATATAAATAGTTTTCACTTTTACTTTGGTCAGGTAGAGGGTTAGAGATTGAGCTGGTAATTGATTTTCAACATTATAGTTCCATTTACTCATGAAATAGTTTACTAGTGAAATATGATACCCCCTCCCTCATGGACCTGCAAACATGATAGCCTTAGAATACAGGATTGAAAATTTGCCAAATATTATAATTTTGTTTACTCTCCAAAATTGTCATTCATTCACTTCCTTTCCTGATGCTAATGCATCACTGTATATTCTAGCTCGGGCTACACTGAGAACTCATAAAACATCATAGTGAATCTTGAGAATAATATTTGAAATCCCCATACCAATAGGAAGTAATCTATTTCACATATCATCTGTCAGAGCAATAAGTGTATTACCTATATGATTATCAATCAATTTCCTCCCCTTTTTTCATTTCATTAAATCTTTTTTATGCACATCCTCTGTCACTGGATTCCAGCCATATATCAGAATTTATATTTCCTTTAGTATAATATAATGGAATTATTGCTCCCAAATTGGTGACCTGCTGCACCTATAGTATGTGATATAGCACAAAATGCTGGTTATTGCTGACTAACAGACTATGGTGTAGTGTCTCCTAGAAACACGACCTTGTATGAGTTGTAAAATAAGAATTCTCCTCATAAACATTGATCTAAGATGAAGTTATTGAAGTAGATTTATTGATGAGATTAACTTCCTTGATATTATCATGTTGGTCCAAGTAAAAACAGAGCTATTGTTGTGGCTGGGTCTATGAATTTGCATTCTTATGCATTGCTAGTAGAGTTTAGATTGGGAGAAGTCACAGAACAGAAGACACAAGCAAGAGATACTGCTAGGTTTAACAAGGTTTCCATAGACACAGGGCTAGGGTACTGCATGCAGAAGAGACCTGGATAACACTGAACACATAGTCCTAAAGATCTTAAACATGTGGGAATTCCAAGATAAGATAAATAATGATGGAAAAGAAGAGTCTTGAAATGTTAGATACATCTTGCTTGTGTCTAACATTTTCAGAGAGTTATAAATTTTTCTGACTTCAATGAAACAGACTGAGATTGGCTTGTGGAACTCCCTTGCTTTCTCCATCAGGATCTTCAGGGAAAATAGCTGCTTCCCTCAACCACATACCTTGATGGAAGCAATTGGAAGCCATACTGGTCCTCGTGGAGGATGAGTTCTGCAAAGAACTTGAACCAATTTAAGATAGACTCAGGAAAGTTTAACATGGGGTGTTCAGGAGGGAATATACTACCATTATTGTCACAGATTGTATGATTTCCATTGTTGTGTAGGCATATGAAAATTGCTTCCTTCAGTAAATTTGTATTCTTTTTTTTCCAGATTCTATCTGCAGTAACCAGCGGACAGTCTCTACACCCTCCAACTTTTCAGTTTCATTTCATCTAAGTATGGAGTATTTCCCTTCCGCAACTTAGTGATTATACCAGCGATTTTCTCCACTGCTATGTTATCACACAAATTATTCACACACACACAACATCACTCAGTGCAGAGGATGACTGAAGAACAGGCAAAGCATCCAAGGTTGTAACACTGACCTCTGACTCAGGGTTGACGACATTAGAGAAGTGGTGTATCCATCATTCTAGCTAGTCCTCATCTTTAGCCGGTTTACTCCCATTTTTTGGTTAATAAGATGGTCATGGATAGCTTAGACACATTCTTCCTCAGTAAAGAGAGGTCCCTGATAAGGAATATAATGGCCAGACACTGCATGTGCATTCCAGTAAGAATTACAATACTTCTCATGTACAAACTTGGTTAGCCTATATAGAGGTCATCACTCCCCCTAACTCCACAGAGGAGAAGTTAATTACCTTTTCTTTTATTTGTTATGTTTAGCAGCTCATTTGTATCTCGATATTGCTTCAGTTTCCCTGAATACTATGGAAAGTCTCATACAATAAGTAGCCTTAAAATTATTCCATGACATTTGAAAAGATTCCGACTGGCAGACACAATGTAAACACTACCACATGCACACACCTTCCTGTAACATGGTATTGGAATCTTGTGGTAGCAAGGCATATATTAACATGTCAATTCAAGATATAATGGTATTGATTACAGGTATACACTCACATGCAAATCCATTCGCTCCCCATGGTAAATGATGTGTGTATGAACAGATAAAAAAAGAATACTAATATTTCCCTCTTCCATGATTACCCAGTACCCATGCACACACCTCCAAGAGTTAGTCAGTCAGGAGCCTCCCGCATTCAGTTTTGAAGTGTATCACATTATCTGGAGCTCTATGTGACAGTCTTCTGCTGTAGTGTGTCACTGTGTGAGTGTGATAAGCACCTCCTACTCTTTCCTGAATCTCTCAACTCCCTTATGTATTATATGGAAGTAAAGTTTGCTGGGAGCAAGATGCCTGCTACCTGAAGTGGTGGCTTTCTCAGACACTTCAAGCTGGAGTGTTCACTTCCTATGTCTAGCACTAGTGGTAATGGTGTTGTTGATGTGAGCCATGTAGCTATGTTCAGTAATTTTGGTGCACTTGTGTCAGTGATATCTTAGGATGGGACCTTCTGCTGGTTCTGGAGGTTTAAATCATCATGATGTAGATAGTAATGGTGGTCCTGATATTGGGACATCCAGTTAAATTAATATGGAAGCAAGGCTTGCTGGGAGAAGAGGGTAACTTCCAGAAGTACTTGAAGGCAGAATATCCACGGCCCATTTCTATTGTCATTAGTAATGGGTCACTCATGAGACATATACCTGTATTTATACCTATTGATGTTTTGAAAATCATAGCTTGGAATCAACTGCTAGTTGTACAGGTATGGGTCATCTAAATTATAATGATGGCCCTGACAGTTTATCTCAAGAAAGTTAAGATGTTGTCTTTTTCATTATGGCTAATAATACCACTCCTGAAGTAATTAGTGTGGTCAATTCTTTGGATAAAGATTAAATGTTTTGATTTTTGTAACAATTTTTTTCTTCTAAAGCATTTTCTTTCCCTAAGAGGTATATTGTATAACTGTTGCTTTCATGTGAAATGGCTATAAAATATTTTTGGTAGGTATATAATAGATATTGATCGGATGGTAGGTTTCATATTTACTTTAGCCTGTTTGTAAAAGATAGGAGTAAATATAGAATTCTAGTCAGACACAATTTTAAAAAATGGCTCAATGTACATAAGAATATAGATAGTCATTCCTCTAATCTGTACCATCTTAATGCAATGGCAGATTCTAGTACTTTCATCCAATTTGTGGAAAATCCATGGCACAATGTAGATGTACGTATTAATTCTGCACTAGCTAAAAACTATTGAGGAAAGTAGACACAATTCATTGTTCTGCTAAGTGCATTTTTTTTCATGGACAGCAATGCATGGCACTTAGGAGAGATGGTTTACCTTAATATAATGTAACCTGGAAACATGAAAGTAAAAAAGAGGAGGTGTAACCAAGTGTGATCCAGCCCATGTTGCTTCCTGAGTGATTATGAGTGTGCATGTTAAGTTTTAGGTCTTCTGTCAGTAACATTATTGGCATTTTTAGCATCTTATTCCTTCAGGACCCAAAATTTTGGGGTAAAAATCATCCATGGTGTTGAATGTGTCTACCATCCTGGGGTGGGTTCATTTGGTGTTGTTGTTTCTCAGGAAATGGACATACACAAACGTATATACATACATACATACATATATATAATTATTAGCTTGATCCAACAAGAGAAAGAGATGTGGCCAGGTGAGACTCAGTCCATGTCACTCCCACAGTGATGATATGTCTTGTGGCAAGTTTCAGTTCTATAATCCAGGACGGGATTTACCTGCATAACTTAGTTACAGCTTTTTGTATTTTCATTTTGATATATCCCCAGAAAGAAGTGTGGCTAGATGGCCCAACTCATTTTGGGCTGAAAAAAATATTTTTCTTAGATTTTGACTACCCTGAAGAAAATTTTTATTTGTTTGATTCTTTACATGCATACTCAACATATGTAATAATCAGGAAGAGTGTGGCTAGGATACTCCCACTATGCCCTTTTAACAGAAATTGAAAGAACAGAAGAAGGAAGACAGAAAAAGATAGTAAGAAAACATGAATGAAATGCAAAAAAAAAAGGAGGGGAAAAGAGATCAGCTTGGGATTAAAGTGCTTCTTTTCTGCTTGGGAACCTGCTGCACCTATCATCCATTGAGGTTTTTAAGGCTTTTTTTTTATAGAAATTGAATTACTCCTGACCCAATCAGGGATGCCACTTTTGGGTGGGGTGGGGGAAATGTTAGGCTTACTTACAATATCATAGTATACATATGCTCCTATTTTACCTTATCAGGTGCCGTAGTTTAGGAGGAGATGCCTGACTAACATCTGTGAAATTGTCTAAAAAATGATAACACAATGCAATTTCACTTGAATGTACAATACATTGCTGGGATAATTGTGTGAAATTGACATAATCTATTTGGGAAACTAATCATTTAGAAGTGATCATATTGTGTGAATGCCCTAAACAATTAATTGGTTTCCCGTTAAACATATTGAGTTGTTGTTTTTTTCTAGGATCAAACATTCATTCCAGGTGGAAAAATATTCATTCTTACTAACCAAACCTTATAAAAGTAGGGGGAAAAAATAAATGTCTGGAGAATAAATATTCGTTACTTGGACATGAATATTCCTTCATGGGGAAACAAATATTCGGGGGTAGGGTAATACTCAATGACATCAGCCAGGATTGGTAGTTGAGGGAACGAAGTAGCAATAGGCATCCAGACTCTGTGTGCAGAGCGTTGTTGAGGGTGGTGTTAAGCTTATTGTCAGGAAAGTCCATCCTGACTGTAGATAAAAATGATATCTGCTCTAAAAATGATATTTGCATTTATGAGTAACTAGAGGTTTTGAAGTCCTTGGAAGAATTCACCACAGTAAAACCACCAGACCAGAGTTCTTTTCGAGCTTCACCACAAGTGCTCAGGACACCCAAACAGAGCTACCTATCTAATTTTACAGAGACTGTCTAGAAGAAGTGATGATATCGGGAAGTGAGCTAGGGAAAATGGATTGGTCCACATCTCAGAGCATTGAAGGGCATGGTAGCTCCTAAAAAAAGAGGGAGAGAGAGAAGAGAAGTAAAAACAGTGAGAAAAAAGAGAAATAGAAAGAACTAAAACTGAACTCTAAGTGAATAGTATCTCTACTGTGTACATTAGTTAGAGACTAGTGCCCTACTTGAGTACATTATTTTATCCTGTTTTCAGATTGGCTGTCATTAAGGTTGTTCAACCTTACTTTCAATTGATAGACAGTGTTGGAATCAGGGGAATCTATCCAGGACACTGCGTATTGGCAATTATATAACAAACACAGATTATAGGGGTATATGGCCTGTGGTAGTCCATATAATTGAGGTGGTTGGTGTTGATCACACATAAGAATTATGGTAACCACCAGAATGGAAAGAGGAAGAGGTATATTTCATATAATCCAATAGCCCTCCCCCTCCCCACAACATATTCTTGTGTGTAATCAACAATCATTATCACAGCCATAAAAGTACATCATTTTATACTCTATACCTCATTTGGTAATTCAGTGGTATCTTTCATTATTTGGTTAATCTATGTATTGAAGGAAAGTTTAATTTTTTTGGTTTTTTTGGGGTTTTTTTTTCTCTCCTTTTTTTCTATATTCTTTTAACCAAAGTAATTATTACTGCAAAGCCTAGATGCAGCATCTTGTTTAAACTTTTAATATTCTACAGTAGTTTACACACACATCCAAGTAACCCTTTACTGCAATTACATGCTCTGACCATTAACATTAGTAAAATTTCATAAGCCACACATCCACACAAAGATTTGAAACCTGGACTGTTTGTAATCACTCACATCCCCTTCAAATGTACCAGCTCATTAATCTTTTCCAAAATCAATCCTGCATTTCTGCAGCTAGAACTGACCCTTACTCTAACAATTAGAGTATGATCTTTATTGTGGGAAATGTTACTGTGATTGGGAAGTGGTGGGGGTGAGGGTGGGGGGGGGGGGTAGGTGGTGTGCGTTTGTGTGTGCATCTGTACATGTTTTCATGTGCTCCTGAGTTCCTGTGCTCATGTTTATGTGATCATGTGTATAATAATGTAGGAATGTGGCTGTGGTAATGGGTGTTGATCATACATGAGAATATGTGGTGGGGAGGGAGAGGCTTATTAGATTATATAAAGTAGACCTTTTTTCCTCTCTCCGTTCTGGTGGTTACCATAATTATGTGTGATCAACACCCTCCACCTCAATTATATGGACTACCACTGGCCATGTAACTCTATGATATGTTTTTGTTATATAATTGTTACCTTGTTATACTTCTCAGAGGTTGGTGGGAGGGGGGGGGATATAAAATCTGCAAGTACACTTTGAAAGTTTAGATAGAGCACTACTAATATTACCACTAGGCCAGTATTTTACACACCACTCCAGGAGTTGATAAATGAAGTGTATTCATTAAATTTATGACCACTAGTGAAGAATATGCTGTACAGACATTTTCAGACCAATTTTAATTGAGAGGTCTGTGATATAGTAATGGGTGTAACACTTTTGTACTAAACTATGTACAACAAATACTACACATCAATGTTGAATTTCTTGATTTAGTGATATCAACCAAACTATTTCCTATCCTATGAATGTGGCTGAACATGATACTCAATGGAATGATAATGGTCAAAAATATATATACCCTTGAGCCATACAAGTCCTATGCTAGAAGTATAAAAAGGTATGAAGCTATGAACAAAAGAGTATAAATCTTTGCGAATCATCTCCAATGCACCAGTTAAATAACTTTATAAATATCACTAGCACAAGCTTCCATTGCTTTTATAATCTATACCTCCCTTATTCTCTCACAGACATCCTAAATATTATGTGGCACTAACTGCAATTCACCTGTGCCTGCATTCACTCTATAAATAATTCAGAGTGTCTTGTGGTAACATATATTTAGTGAACTGGTTTAAATGGCCTCACAGAGAATTTCTGCATCTTCTTGTACCAAATTATGTGGTTGATATGAATAAGTGAAATACATCCTAGGGCCAGTGTTCTATCAGCAACTGCAAAGGGTCATTTCTGTATTGAACGGAACATAGCATTTGGAGTTCTGCAGATGGACCCAGTCAGACCTTTGGAGACACATGACTATGTGAGGATTGGATAATCTGCACCAAAAAATAACCACACACATATGCATGCACACAAAAATGCATGCGCGCATACAAAAAATTAGCACCAAATCAACCAACATGTTTCCACAGTCTGGGTCATCTAAAATTACTTTATATGATGATATGTTGAGGATTTTACTTCGGATAGATCCAACCATCTTATAATATAGCAATACAATGTAGAACCTAAAAATAAAGACCACCAATTTGACTGGCTAAAAACTGGTCTAAATTTTGAGGTAACCTCAATTATAAATATTTTGTGCTGACTCAACAATTTGTAATTTAATGCACTGTCATAAGCACAATTTTGTAAATGTATTTAATCATAATAATATTGAATTAATCGTATATGCATGTATTGTATCATTATGATAATGTATAGTGGGACCTAGAAAAAGAGGAATTTTGCTAGAGAATAAGCAGCCACCAATTGGTATATTATTTACTTTGTAAGAGCCATTTGAAAACATCGCCTTGTCATTTCATTAATATTTTACATAACCATTGTTTTGAGAGACAAGTTGGTTTAAAAGATTGTAATTTTAACAATATATGCTTCCATTATATCAGTCACCCATTTCAGGAGAACTTGGACAGGTCTTTCTAACCCCGAATTTTCTAACTAAATGCAGCCGATTCATTGCAGGAGTTATTGACTTCATTCCATGAGTTTCCCATAGGTCCCTAATGTTAAATCACTACATTTGGCCATCTTCTTTTTGACATGTAAGTAAAGGGGTGAGGATCCACTTTATTGTTGAAACTGTCACATTAGAAAACCTCAAATTACCAAAATGCAGATTGACACTCTATTCCTAACGGACTCTTTAAAACTTTTTTTTACCCTGAGGGGTCAGTTCTATTCCCAACCAGCAATTTTATATTGTTGTTTCCCATCAGGTCCATGGTGCTCACAGGGTTAGGCTGATTCGTTTAAGTTGTGTTCGGACACTGACAGATCATGTTGATAGTATAAGGTCAAAGGTCAGATGGTTCTAACAGGCTGGTAATTTTTGAATTTTTGGTCTTAGTCTGAATTGTCAGGCTGTCTCACTTATGTTTAAATTAATATTGCACACTAAAGAAATTACAACCAAAATTATCATCAGCCAAACCTATTAACTGTGTAATCCACACCTAGAACCATAGCTACAGCAAGGACAATTAGAGTGTTATTTGATGGAAACATCCATGCTACATGTCTAAACGTTCAGCTTAAGTAAGCACAGACCCCCAACACCTGGGCATCTTTTTCTTAGCAGTACAGATGTAAGACTCTAGTGGTAGGAGTTGGTTCAACCTTGAAGAAGTCATGTTGAATTTAACGACCTCTTTTTCTGGCCTAGCCCTAGCCCTAGTACTGTTATTGTTATTCATTTTTACACCTTTGCCTTTATCAATGTGTGTCTTCAGGTCATGATTCATGTCAGATACTAAAGAATTATTATTATTATTATTATGGTTCTTGATATCCACAATATTTGGTGAGGTAAATCCATTCCAATTTCACTTGTGGCATCAAAAGAGGCATCAAAAGAGGCATCAAAAGAGGCATCATAAATCCTAGAGAAGATATAGCACTGAACTATAATTATATCTGTTAAAATTATCTTCAGGAAAAAAAATCAAAGAGAATGGCATTAACCTTCTCACAACATATATCCAAACTCCAAATTTTATCTATATTTGACTTCAGGAAGTACTTTTTCCTTTTCATAGCTCCCTATTTTTATTAAAAATTATATTCAGGAACCAGAAAGTCACAGTTATCAAATCACTGTGGTGAGACTCTGTGTATGTGTGGGGGGAGGGGGAAGGGAGAGAGACCAATCTGTTTAGGTGCAGAAAACTCCCAGCTGCTACCCAAAAGCTGAGGTTAAAACTACACCAGGATTCTTTCAAGCCAAATTTCATCTAGGTTCCAAGTTAAGGAGTACCCTTTAAATAATTGACCACATAGTGTTAAACCTGGTTCACAGTGCAAGCATCACAGACATACCAATACTGCAAGTTGCTGCATTGGGAACTCAAAAGTTCATCAAAGGAATCTGACACATAGACATACCCATCCACATGTATTGCAAGTTGCTGCATTGTTAACACCAAAGTTTTTCCCATTAAGGAATTCCTGGAAGGAGTGTTTCCTTTATAACTCCATCCTCAAGGAAGGTTCAGTTGTGTGTGTCCTCCAACTGTGAACCAAGGACTGACAGACTTTGAAAGGAGTTTTTTTTATAGCTACACCAAGAAAGAAGGTTTAGTTTTGTGTGTCCTCTAACAGTGAGCCAACTGATAGACAGACTTTGGAAGGAGTGCTTTTTTAATGACTCCATCCACGAAAGAAGGATCAGTTGTGTGTGTCTTCTATCTGTGAACAAACAAACTGACGGACAAGCAGAAGGAAGGTGTCAGAAGCTTGTGTGACTCCCCAGGTATGAATGACAGAACTAGGCATAGGTATAAAATAATTATTGATGATAATAATAACATTTTTTTTATAAATTTGAAATAGGGGGAAAAAAGAGAAAAGAAAAAAAGTGAGCTTTGTTTATGTTACCTATTTAACAATTTTGGGAACATAATCCAAAGATCTATTTATTGGCACTATGCAACTTGTTTAAAATATCCTATTTATCCAGTGACACTGGGAGTTACTAAACACCCAGGCATGTCTGACCTGGAGTCATTGATGCATAGATAGTGACTTTGACATGAATGATCAGGAGTCACCAGTGACTAGGTAGTCAAAACAAGGGAGTAACACACAATTACAACAACCTACACTCTGTTGGACATAATCATTCTTTTTAGTATGTGATTGCCTTGTATATATTTAGGTGCATCTGTGGATATCAGAGGTCATTGGTTGGTCATTGGTTGCTATGGCAGGGAATGTGACACCTAAGGTGCTACATAAGCCAGAGGTCCATGAGTCTCTGCTTGCTGGTGTCCCCTTGTTCTTGTTCAACAAGGTTTGTACAGGTTTATGTTTATTGTGAAGGGATACATACAATATGATACAAGTATTTCACACTTGATGTTGATGTCCTTAGGTTGTACTCATGCTTTCCGGATCCTTTACCCAAATGCTTCAGTAAAGGAGGGTCTGGTATTTTGTATACCAATCTACTATCTTCTTCCAGAATCTGTAGGAACATACTTTGGCTATACTTTTTTATAGGGGACCAATGGTTTTTCTATGCTGAATATATTTTTCAAGAAACCTTATAGCACCAACTAAATACTAATAATAATTGTAACTTTGTGAAAATAATTTTCACATGTGGGAAAAGATTAAGTTGTAATGGTTACATATTGAGTGGAAATGAATTATGACGATAGAATATTGGTATGCATAATATACCAAACCTTTCCCCATCATAGCATTTTGGTAAGGGTCTGGCTAGCATGACTACTTAACTTTTACCACACATGTAAGATAAATAATCTACCTGAAACAAAGGCAAATTCCATAATTGTAAGTGGTGTGTAATAATGCAGGTGTACTCATTTGCTAACTCTATTAATCCCACTGTTTTAAGGTAGAGACTAATGACTAATATAAGTCCCATGCATAATACAAAGGATCACCAATCTAGGTATTGATCATCATTGCTGGTAAGGGTTCACCAATTATGTCAGAAATTCCACAAATGATAGAGAGATGTTAGATATGTTCCTTTCCTTTTCAACATTTCAAATATTGATCTGAGGTAATAATGTCATTCAGTGATATTCCCCAGGTGAGATGTTTAGAAAGAACTTATTTTTGGGAGAAGAAACTAATACTAACTCTCCTTATTTAACCAGATAATCTATTTTATAGAGTCTATATCCTAACTATTTGAGCTTCATGGTAAATAAGATGATGGAATAGTTAATCTTTGAATATTTAAAATGGGAATAAAAGAAATCACCTTACCATCTAAGATTTTTGTCTGCTTGATTTACATTCCAGGAAGTTGGTATGACAAAAATGGAAGAGTAAGTGCTATTCCACCAAGATTACTTCACCTTTGCTATAGTAGAACTCTTCCATGGTGAAGGCAAAAGCCTCATGCTCATGTATTTTATAGTTATACTTAACATAAAGCACTTCCTTACACTTGGTGTATCCTGTAAAGCATTAGATTAATACCACCAATTAATTATTTTCATGAACTAAACACTCCATCATCATGGATATAAGCTAAGTAGTTCAGATTTTAAAATATTAATCAGTGTCTAAATATACAATGGTTGCACAGCTGTTATTTCATTGTTATTGGTGGTTGTCTATTCTTGTTCGGCAGGAAGGCCTCCAAAAGGTTACTGTCCACTCTGATAAAGATGCTTTTTTCTTGTGGGCCAAAGGACATTTAACCAACCAAAATTGTGTAAGTTGACTTACATTTAATCCCCCCCCCCCCCCCCAATGAGGATATACATATTTTTTCTTTTGCCCCTGTGTTGTGATACCATGGAAAATTAATTAGAAGTAACTTTGGGAAGATGCTAGGAAATTGGTTTCTATGTTTCTTTGAGTGTTTTCTCCCCACTAAGTTCAGAATTTAAATATATTTTACATCTTTCTAGCTTCAGTGGTTGGTTGATTAAAAAAAAAAATTTGATTTTGGTTGTCATGGTAACTAAAACATTGAAAACCTTTTGTGTGTTTTTTCTATCCAGGATCATTTAATTTGGGACTTACAGTTGATCAGTGATGTCAGAATAGGGAAACCTCCAAAAGTAAGTCAAATTCATTGGTGTCACCAATTAAATTTCTTTCTTCTTTAAAATATTTGTTGTTCATGTGTGCATTGTTGTTCAGATTTAGATTGTATATTGTTTAAAGTAACAATAAATTAGTTTCACATCAGTAGAAGTCATGGATTAAGGTCATTATGTGGCTCCTATTGTATTTTGGGAATGGCCTAAGTAATATTGCTGACAAATAGGGGAAGGTCTCTAAATGGCTTAGATTCATTCCCCTGAGACATAGGGAATTCAACTTTGAATGTGTCTGAGATACACAGATACACTTAGTTGGCTAAATAGTGTAATTGACGACTCAACTAATGAGATCCTCTCTATTTTTAAATCCTGGACATACTCTGGCCACCAAAATTTCATTGGAGGCAGAACTGTTTCAATTATTTTATTGTCTAATTACATTACATCCTTCATCTTAATAATTAATTAATATTTTCATAATTCCTTTAATTGATTTCAAAAATAACACATCATGATGTTGCATTTTATGGTATCAGCATGTGGTTATGTGGACAGCACTCTCATTGATCTCCACTGCACATGGTTACAATATCCCATAGATCAACAAACCTCACAGCTGCAGCAGTGAAAAGAAGTGGGTGGGCTTCATAAGTACATACAACATCCATACAATAATGTACAATAACCTATCTACTCTTAACCCAATTAAACTTATATCTATTATCCTCTAACTGAATTCCACACATTGTGGTTTGTCTCTATGGTAACTAGTGGTAACAATGTTGTTTTACTCAAGATCTGTTTTTACATTATCATTCATAAGTATATCCACAAGTATGTTTATTCCATGTCATATTTATATTTTCACATGAGGAATTACAATTGTTTATTTGCCTGTTTTCCAAGTCCATAAAATGTTGTCAGTTTGCAGCGCAAATTATAACATATTGACACTGATGCAATGCCTGATTATGCAGGCACTACACAATATTTCATGTGACCCTTTACTAACTAATCCACCTGTTATCAACAGATGTGATTTTAAATAGATTAGTAAACATCAATATGACATAACATGTAGAACCTACATTAGGGAGTGAGGTATACAATTTCTACCTATGCATGGGCATTAATGTTACCAAACACCATATTAGGAAAAAGGAAAAAGTCACCCTATTTCCTTAAGCAGTTTAATCATTCCAAAGCATCAGGTGTGGTTACTATTCATGGACATGAAGCAAGTTATGGGATAAATCAGACATTGGTTTAGTGTGAGTTATAGTATTGGTTAGGTTAAGAGTTGAGGTAAACATTGGTTTGAACTAACAATAGTGTTAAGAAAAGAGGTTATGTTAGATTTTAATGTAATATTTATTCATGTAGAATGGCCTGGCCTACACTGCATCTTTCCTTCCTCTGTAGGAAGGCCCCATGTCTTTTCTCATCAGAGATAAAGATGACAGCAGCAAAGACCTCCAACTAACAATGGTCTACAAAACAGATGGAATTGCGAAACTGGAATATATTAATCTTATTGCAAGATCTCCGGAAGTCGCTAAAACATTCAAAAAGGCTGTGAATGCACTGACCATGAACATGCTGAATGCCCATGCTTCTTATGAGACAATACTCAAGAAACAGTAAGTGAACATTGCATGATTTTACAGTTTTCTTTACTTTGTTCATTTGACTAATTTGATTAAATCAGTGATTTAATTATTATTTGATATTATTATTTTGATTAATTCTTCTCCTGAGACTACATAAAAATTAGAAAAAACAACATTAATTAAACATTACATTAAGATAGAATTGTTTGTCTCTATTTATTGTTGATACAGTATTACTTTGCGATTATATAAATAGGTTTGCCACACCCATCATCAGTTCATAAGTTTGCTTGTCTCTATATAACAGTTGTGTGATGTCATAGCCTTAAGAGTTAATAACTTAGCAACAAAATTTCATGAATCAGACAAAAGCAATTGACAACAACTCCACTATGGTAAGGATCACCTGAGCCAAAGGTGAGACAACCGCATGTATGCATCCTTCCTCAACAATCGATAGAGTGGGGCTAGCAATGTTACCATATTAGGGTGAAATTTGCCATAGTAGGTGAGTAATTTAAGGTATGACTTTAACTGGTGTATATTTTGAGGTTCAGGTGCCCTCTCCACTGCTTTCACTTTTTCTGTTATAGGGTGTAAACCTTCAGAATCAATCACATGACCAAGGTAAGTGACACTTGGTGCCATAAACTGACACTTTTTTTCTTTGCTCGTCGACCAGCTTTTTAGAGCAGGCTCAACACATTCTCCAATGATTTGTAATGTTCCTCAGTCATAATTCCTGTTACCAGTATATCATCCAAGTAGACCACGACTCCTTGGATACCCTTTAGAAAGGCGTCCATTATCCTTTAAAAAATCCTTGTGCAAGGAGATACCATAGAGAAACCTGGTATAACAAAGTAACCCTTTGTTAGTATTAATAACAGCACATTTCTTTGATTGATCATTCAATGGTATCTGCTGGTAAGCTTGACTGAGATTAAGCTTGGTAAAAGACCTACCCCAGTAAGTCTCGCAAAGAGATCTTCCACCTTTAGTAATGGGCACCGGTCTAATTTTAAGACAGGGTTAATATTCTGCTCGAAATCTCCACAGATTCGCAGAGTTTTACGATCACTCTTCAAAACGGAAACAATGGGCAATGCCCATTATGGAAATGGTACAGGTTCTAATTTCCCTTCATTCACTAGTTTCTTTAACTCCATGTCAACCTTATTGCAGAGAGCATAAGGAACTGATTTGGCTTTTGAAAACTGAGGCTGAGCTCCAGGTTCAATAAAAATAGTAGATTTTGGGACTTGAAAAGTGCCTAATTCATCTTGAAAAACAGAATCAAACTTTTGCAGCATTTTATGTACCACTTCCTTATTAATACAATTAACATCAGACCATAGATCTTAAGGCATTCCATCCA
This sequence comes from Lycopodina hypogea, assembly GCA_963969325.1. NCBI lineage: Eukaryota > Metazoa > Porifera > Demospongiae > Poecilosclerida > Cladorhizidae > Lycopodina > Lycopodina hypogea. The sequence goes on from OZ017792.1 coordinate 5,915,393, forward strand.
ATTCTTCCCGATTAGACTAGGTCCTGTCCCTCTCACTACAAGTAGAGTTAAACATGCCCTTTGACCCTTGTACCTCAACTCAGTGTCAATACTACCCAACACAGGTATGGTCTCTCCAGAATAAGAGCATAGGGTCACTGTAGTGGCAGAAAAACTCATGTCTGGCCACAATTCTTTCAATGTCATTTCAGAAGTCAGTGATAGGGTAGCCCCTGTATCCACTCCCATAGTCCCATTCTGCTTGTCAATGGTGATCAACAATTAGATAGGTTGAGCATGACTAGCAGATTTGAAGTAAAACAGTGGGTATTCATAATCTGATCTATCATTCTGTTGGACTAACTTTACAGGCCTAGGTCAGGATGAGCTCACCCTTCCTGAGGGATCCCTCATCTTACTCCAACATACTCTCCTGATATGACCCAGCTTGCCACAATGGTGACATGTGATATCTTTGAATGTACATTTAACTGCAAAGTAATCAGGATTTCCACATCTGTAGCACATGGAGTCTCCCTTCCTTCCCCCTCTCATATTTTGTGTAAATCATATGGTTTTGATTCCTCCACGTCCTGCCTAGTGGATATGGTCAGCTGTTTTACATCTTTAGCAGCATTTTCAAGGGTTGTAGCCAACCCTACTTCTTTTGCATATTTCAGCTTAGATTATGACAATAGCCTTCGCTGAATAATATCATTATTTATACCACAGACAAGGCAATCCCTAAGCATATCTTCTAATGTAGTGCCATAATTACAGTATTCAGACAATGCTCTGAGTTCTGTCACAAAAGTAGCTACAGACTCACTTGGCTTCCTGAACCTGCTGTGGAATCTGAAGCGTGGGACTATCTGTGAAGGTGTAGGCTTGTAGTGCTCTGTCAAGACTTCAATAATAGCTGGTAATGTCTGTTCCCCAGGCTTAGCTGGATGCAACAAATTCCTTAGCAATTTAATTGTCATAGGCCCCACCACAGATAGAAACACCGCTCTTTTGTTTGGTTTACATGAAAGAAGAAATTAATCCTCTTGACATACCATAGCTACTGCAGTCAAACTTATCCACTTTCCCAAGGTAGCAGCCATAGCATGAGTCAGGATCCTGTTCTCCTCAATATGGTGTGTAGCATTAAGAATTAATAAATTATCAACAAAATTTCATGAATCAGACAAAAGCAATTGAACAACAACTCCACTCTGATGAGGATCACCCAAGCAAAAGGTGAGACAACCACATGTATGAAAAAAAGGATATAGGATATGACTCACAAATCATGATTAATTATGTGTTAATTAGAAGTGTTAATAAGAGATACAAGTTGGTTTATGATGTTACTTTGTGACATCATGAGCAGATCGCTACACTTACATTGTGTATGGAGCTGAGGTGTCTGTATTCCACTGTGTGATGTAAACACAAAACTTTTCTAATGTGAACACACACACACACACACACACACAGACACACACACAGACACACACGCAGACACACACATGTTTTAATAATTCTTACTTATTCTAGCTTCCTTCTCTAAAAGGTGTCCTTTTTATTATCTCTGCCTACTTAATAAACTGACTGCTGTCCTTAATTTTTGGTTTGCAAATATTTTATTTGTGAAATTTTTTCATAATATTTGTTCTGAAAATTTTTATGGAGATGAGTAGTGATATTCTGATAGTCATTTTTTTGTATTATGAGTATCATTCACTATCTTACAGCTACCTGAAGATGAAGCTTCACTCTAATGGCAAAGGAGAACTTACATTAAAAAGGTAATCCCTTCAATCACATGCGGATATGTATTTATCACTAATTACTCTGAGTTTATATTAGGATCATAGTGGAGTTCCATGGGGTGCTGGTTGCAACTGATTAAGATGTGTTGGGGAGCTAGTAGGATTCTTTGGTGTGGGGTTTAGGATTGGATGTGGCATGAGGAATTGGGTGAGGTCTGTGGGATTTGGTGTAGGGTGTTATATTGGGTGCAGGATTTGGTGTGGGATGTATGATTGGGTGTGTGATCTGTGATTGGGTAAAGTCCCACTAAGACAGGAGATGGAGGATGAATAGCACACAGATAGCTTGGTGTGATGTTTACATTGGATATTGTACCCACAGCCTCCATTTTTCTTTCCTAATAGTATCAATGAAGTGATGAATATCCATAACAACTCAGACAGTGCCATAAACCAATGGCTGGCTGGATTCGAGATCATCAAGGAAACTGTATGCTACTTTTTATACTTCTCAATGGTGTTGCTAGTTTTATGTTTATTCAGTTTTAAGTTAATCATTTTATTTGCTCACTACACACTCTAGGATGATGGCAAGATGAAATTTGTGACACTTGCAGATTTTAATGAAGATATGTTCTTCAAAATGATGAACCAACTGATGTTAAGCAGGAAGAAGGATGTGGACATTGTCTTAAGCTCCATGTAGGTGGTTCTTCCCTCACTATTACCCTTACTGCTAGATCTATTCCTCTTTCTTGTCCACTAGCTCTTGTTTGTTCCCTTCACTGGATAAACAGTGGATGATAATTAACTGTTATATTTTCTAATTTGGTCATTTATCGTCAGCAGTCCAAAGTTCATTTGTGGTTAGTAGAATTCAGAGTTTCAATACTGTAATCCTTACTCCCTGCTTAAAAGATGATACTAAATGAGGTTGCAAAAATTCATCCCTAACTCCCATCTGGCTTGCTCTCCTACAAGAGTTAATCATTTCTCTCTAATCTGAGTAAATAAGTGTTCACCATTACAAAGCCCTAGTCATAATGATTTCTAAATTAATTGTACTTCTAATTCAGTTTCTGTGATTTTTAGCCAATAAAATTAAAAAATATGTGTTTAAAATAAGGAAGAAGGGATTGCTATTATTGAACTCTGAACTGTGTTATCTGTGAATGAGCAAAAGATTGATGATGATATTGCAGGTCATTTTACATTTCCACCTGTAATTTAAAAAAATATTTTAATTTATTTTATGATATTATTTTTTTCTTTTTCCCAAAAATAAAGGAAGGAATCTGTAGTGATGTCCATATGTCACACTATGGTCCTATATTATCATCTGTGCCCTCCAATATATGCTCTAAAATCTTGGAATTCTTATACACTTGCCTTTTTTGAGATTTTTTTCTTATCCAAGATTGAGTGTATGTACCACACCTTCCTATGATGGCCAAAATATTTGTAACTATGACTCACTGCAGTGTGTTTCTAACTTACCCTCTGAAAGGTAACATGTCCTGTGAAAATATAAGCATGTTCTGGTTCTAATTAAATATCATATTTCAGCGATTGAAACCACATTATATGCACATGCATGCACACAACTTCATATGCTTCTATACAGACACCAACACATCAACCATTATGTCCTTGTCTCTCTCTTTTTCACCCACACACACACACACACACACACACACACACACACACACACACACACGCACACACACACACACAACAGTTTACCCAAATTAAAAGATACTCCACATCTGAATCTAATGGAATTTCAAGGTTTCTTGAACAACCAGCAACGAGACCCCCGATTGAATGAAAGTTTGCACCCCTTGACCACTCTGGATCAGGCCAGAAAGATCATAGCAAAATATGAGGGAGGAAAATCAGGTACTTTGCTGATGGATTATATGTTGACATGATATTAAATACACTAACATGTGTATATATATATATATACATAACACTTCATAATCCGTGTATAATCTCAATGATATATGTGCAACAGGTATATCAGCCTCATTGAATGTTGTGAACTAATTTCTATAACCCAATGAATTCTTTATAATAAATGCTATTCAGAATATTTCAATTTAGAAAGTATACTTTCACAAAATCAGAAACATGAGGAGAACTTAACTAAATAATTACACAATAAAAGGCTATCCTTTTCTAGATGCACATCTATACATACGTTCAAAGTTCATAAATCAATAACATTACATATAATTGCATGCAAAAGGTACTTACATTACACTACATTTTACAGCATGTGTACATTTCATAACATATAATGCATGCAATGACATGTAACACACATGGAGCTCAGCATGAAAAGAATTATGTGCATCTGTACTTGAGCCATGTAATCAGCATTAATATGTATAATACCTCTCCTCAATGTCCGCCCTTATTGACTTTAACAAATTACAATTTTTAAAATAAAAAAATTATAGAATTAGGATAGGGTGATGATATCCACACATTTTTTTCAAGAATGGATTTTTACCAATTGTTTGTTGTTATAACTGAGTGGTTAAACTTAGTGCTTTTAATGAATGAAAACACTGGCTAACACAAAGTACTTTTTACTGTAAAGAATCCCAAAGAAGTATTTTAAATAATTATTTTGCCTGATCTAAAACAATGTTTTAATAAATAGTATTATAGTAATATTTGCCACAATTCTTAGTGTGGGACAGCTCTTTTTACTTACATTTTACAGCTTTAACATGTTTGGCCTAAATGTATTATTTTCTTATTTGTTGACTCGCTTGTTGTTGTGGAGCAGATCAACTGACAATGAGGGGACTGAAGTGTTTTCTGATGAGTGAGGAGAACAATGTCATTGATTTGAAGCACTTGAACCAGACACATGATATGGGGCAGCCCCTGAGTCATTATTTTATTAACTCTTCACACAACACTTATCTCACAGGTACATGGTTACAGACATCATCTCACAGGGAGAGTGTTGAACTACCTTTTAATCCTTTCTTTGTTTATGTGACCATTACCTAGTTATGCCTGATATGAGATAGTGTATCACTTTTGCACTCACATACGCCCACACATGCACCAACACACACATAAAGGCAAGCAAGAATGCACACACATAAGGGCATGCATGAATGCAAGCACACACACACCACATGAAAAGACGAATCTACACTATTTCCTACATAGCTGGGAACACCATTATTCTAATAGAACCCCACCCCCACACCTAATCCACTACAGTCGTAAGTGATGTTTAATGTATAGATCAATAGTTATATCATCACCAAAATATAAATATGGTTGCAGATGCATGTATGTCCAATTACATGTGTTTTGTTGCTGACTTACCAAAGTGGTCTATCTATCTTTCAGGGCATCAATTGAACTCACAGTCTACCACAGAGATGTACATCCAGTGTTTGTTGCTAGGCTGCAGGTGTGTGGAGCTAGACTGCTGGCCAGAGAAAGGCAACATTATCATCACCCATAAATACACTTTCTGTGGGAAGGTAGCATTTGAGGTAGGTAAACTCTATTAGAGACGTTCTCAATGCTGGGTGAATGGTATATGGGGGGATGTTGGGGTGTAGGGTAATTCTCTGGGGATTTTAGAAGATTTCCTCTTTTATGCGCAAATGCATTAGTTGCCAAAGTGTATGTGTAAGTCTAGGTAGGGATTGTTTCATAACCTCAATTTTGTTTGTGTGTGCTACAGGAAGTGGTGCAAGCTATCGCTGATTTTGCCTTTGTGACCAGTGACTACCCCCTTATCCTGTCCATAGAGAACCACTGCAGGAAAGAGCCACGCCTCATACAGCACATGGTTGATACCTTCAGGTTGTGCTTCGGAGACAAGCTTCTCTCCCAGCCATTGGATGAGTACCCGGTGATTTTTGTGGGTGGGAGAGGATGTGGTGTTTATAGCTTTTGTTGATTATATGTGTGTGTTTAAGTTATGTGCTTATGTGTGTGCGTTTAAGTTATGTGCTTGTGTGTATGTGTGAGTGTATGTGTGTGGGTGTGTGTGTGTGGATGTGTGCATGCATGTTAGTGGCTAAGTAGCTATGCTCTTGGACTGACAAACCCAGAGTTGTCAGTTTGAACCCAGCAATGGTAAGGAATTTTCATGTCTTTCAACATCTTTTTGACACACCAATCGAGTTAACAATGATGTGGACCTGGGAATTTTCTGGGTGGTAAATTCACTGACCATTGCTTGTCAATGAGATAGAGGGTTCAGCTGGGACTTTAGGTACCCATATCCATAAGCTTAGAGTCTAGATCCATCCTACTGCAAGTTCTAGCACAGCTCCATGAGTTAGCTTGCACTAGCTTCATAGTGCCTGCTTAATATCCTGACCATGTCAGGTGTGTGTGACTGTGTTGACAGTGGTGAAAGAATTTGCTTTATTGTGTGTATGTGTGTGCATGTGTGTGCATGTCTGTGTGCATGTGTGTGTAAGTAGCTATTGTCAGGTCAACCCCTCCCCCCTCCGGAAAAGCTGAAGTGCAAGATACTCATCAAAGACAGGTTGATCTGCAAGAAGGGAGAGAGCTCGCTGACTCTGTCTCACGGGGCAACCTTCAAGTTGGGGGAGAGTAAGAACTGCCCCACTTCTGATGAGAAGATAACATCTTTTGGTACCACAGATTTCTTTGTTCCCTCTGCCGCAGGTTAGTTGCTGAGTGTGAAGTGGTGCAAGGTGGGGGGATGGCTGAGATGGAGTGGGAATTGAAGATATACTATCCACAGATGATGTCTGAAGATAAGCTTATGGAAATTTTCTAACAGTTTCAAGTTTACTAACTGTCAGATACCAGCTTTTCTTTCTAAGACTATAGATTTCTCATTTGCCTTCATGAAAGCCAAATGTGGGAAAACCAAATTTAACCAAAAAAGGTTCTAATTTGACAGAAAAAGACTATCTTGTCATATTTGTAGTTAATATCAATTGGTTTTTTTCTTCTTTTTCATCTTTTTTATTTTTTTTAAATCAATCACACTTTTTTTTTCTTACAATAAGCCTGAAATATCATAGTTACCTAACATTTTGTTAAAACCTTAAAACTATTTCTTAGACTAACTGTATTCCAGTATATCTCCAGCCTAGCTCAGTTCTGCTCCAGTAATGGTGCAATGAAACATCTGAAAATTATTTGTTTTTTAAAGTATTCCCTGTGATGGTTGTCATGATAATGGTATTGGACTTCAGCTGAATGTGCATGTCTTACTGTGTGCATCATGTGGCATGGGTCACCCTGAGGGTGGACGTGTATGTCTCTAAGTAAAGAACTTCTTGAAATAGTGAATTGAATTTTTGGTTAATAAGGATTAATGTAGCTTAATTACTTCTCTCTTGGTCTCTCCATTTGTCTGATTTTCTGTCTGCCTGTTTGACTGTCCTTCCATCTGTTTGTCTGTTTGCTTGTTTGTCTTTCTGTCTATCAGGTTTATCTGTCTGTTTGTCTGTGTGTCTATATGTGTATCTATTTGTTTGCCTTCTTGCCTGCTTGATTGCTTGTCTGTCTGAGTCTTACTCTGTTTGCTTGCCTGACTGTTAGTCTGTGTGTCTCATCTGCCTGTTTTTGTGCATGTGTATGATGTCATTTATACAGATAAATTGTTTCCTGCAAAGTCAAATTTATGCTCCAATTCCAGAAGTGGAGGTATTGAGAAAGAAGACAATGTCTGTAGCAATGGCAATTCTAAAGAGGTAAATGTGTATCTGTGATAGTGTGAGAGAGAATATGTGTGTTAGTGTATGTTGGGTGTGGAAGTTGATGTGTGTTGGTGTGTGTATTTTGTGTGAATGAGTATGTTTGTGCATATAAGTGTCAGTGTGTGTGTGTTGATGTGTGTGTGCACACTCTAATGTGTGTCTCTCTGGTGTCTATATTCAAATTTAAAACTTGAGGAGCAGTCAGGGGAAAGAGGTAGATATTATTAATTTTGATGTAATAGAATTCATAAATAGCTGTTCACTAATCAGCTATAAAATTTTAATTAACTTCAACTGGTTACAAAAATATTATAACCAGGTCAATTTGTATGTATAAATTATGTACATCTTCAATGCACACTTACTCTTGGAACTCATTTATGCTTTCAGGAAGATACACATCACCTATACTTGTTGCTCACCAGACACTTAACAACAATCAGTAGCTATGGTCTGTCCTTGCTTAGGTTGCATACCATAGAGCTCCTTGGTTTTGGTATAGCTGGGTGGGGAATTCGCCTGCATTCAATATAAACTTAGTAACTGCATTAGCACTTCGAGAAGGCTCAACAGAAGCTGCATGAGAAGGTTGTAGGTACCAATACTTGCCCCACTGGCAAAATGCACCAAATTAGTGTGAACTCATTATCTTTATTTTTATGAATTAACACTTAATTTTATAATGAACTTGCAGCCTATACCCGCTGTTGCCCGGCCGATGTCAATATGAAACACTATAAAAGCCACTGAAATTTTGGCCTAGTTGGTTTTTAATTTAGCATTTTACATTTAAAAATAACCGCCAGCAGTGTGGCTAAGGCAAAACCATGCCCATTGAGATAATTAAATGTGGTTAAGAAAATTCAACTGGTAACTTGGAGGCCACATCCCATATTAGAAAATTTTTGTAGCCTAAACATATTCCCTGTGGGTGTATTTATGACAAAACTACACCTATTTGCACACCAGCATGTAGTTAATGATGTCTTCCTAGTTACTTGGAGTCCATATGTCAAATTTCGTCCAGATTAGTCAACAAATCAGTTTCTTGCATACATAATTATTTCGTATGGATTTGGCAATATCCAATCCACACCCATTGATAAACCACCTACAGGTGGTTAATAATCTCACCCGGTTAATTTGGAATTTAAGTGTGGTTGGTCCATTAAATATTTTTCCACCCAAAACAACTACTTGTGGGTGTGGCTATGGCCCAACCACACCCATACATAATTAATAATTACATTCCAAATTTTGGCCTCATTAGACTTTCAATTAACTTTTGTAGCAAAAACAACCTCCTGTGAGTGTGGCTATGACAAAACAACACCCATTACCACACACACATGTTTAATAATGCTCACCCTGTTTCTTAGAGACAACATACCAAATTTTGGATTTTTTGGTTCAAGGGTTTGGCCACTATGCCTTGACATACATAAAAACAAACCAACATACATACATACATGCATACATACATACATACATACATACATACATACATACATACATACATACATACATACATACATACATACATACATACATACATACATACATACATACATACATACATACATGCATGCATGCATGCATACATACATGCATGCTTGCGTGCGTGCATGCATGCGTGCATGCGTGCGTGCGTACATACATACATATATACATACATACATACATACATACATACATACATACATACATACATACATACATACATGCATGCATGCATGCATGCATGCATGCATACATACATACATACATACATACATACATACATACATACATACATACATACATACATACATACATACATACATACATACATACATACATACATACACACATACATACATACATACATACATACATACATACATACATACATACATACATACATACATACATACATACATACATACATACATACATACATACATACATACCAACGCAAGCACGAATGCACACATGCACACACACTAACGATTTGTCTAGCTGCCATCAACAGGGTCACCTGCATCTGATATAGTCAGGTTGCCTGTGCACTAAGCAGGCACTATGCGCTAGTGAAAGAAAACTTCTGGAGCTGGTCTAGGAACCCGAAGAAGGACTGACCAAGATTCATAGCTTATTGACAATCAATGGCCAGTAAATTTGCACCCCAGAAATTTCCAGGTCACCATAACAGCTGGGTGAACTTGTGTGGGAAGATGTTGAAGAACAGAAAAATATTCCTGTCAGTGCTGGGTTTGAGATCACAATCCTGGGGTTGTTAGTCCAAGAGCATAACTACTCAGCCACTTCCACACAACACACACACATATGTATGCATGTGCACACACACACACACACACACACTTACATGTCTACTACAAACCAAAATATACATTAGATGGTTTTGTGTGTCTCACTCCTTTGGTCTGAGAGGTTCTATTTTCTCACTATTTAGCTTTACACACCAATGGGAAATGTTGTGGCAAGGTGGGCCAGCCCATGTCATCCTCCACATCTTTTTGGCCAAAGCACCATTCTTGCTTTTTTTGGTGTAATATAAATACAGGAAGTGGTGTGGTCGTATATACTTAAAACATTCCCCAGATGACTCTGACTACAAATATATGAGGTTCATATGTCTAACTCCCAAGATCTAAGTGTTATTTCTGAAGTTCAATTTTAGCCATTTTTATACTTAGTAATATCTTCACCTAACTCATAAAGTTACCTAGGACTCTCATTAGTTTCTAATTACCTAAAACAGTGACAAACTGATGTCTGTTGTAAGTAGTTAGCTGGTAATTTAACTGGTTGTACTTTAATAAATAAATAATTAATTTGAATGATGAACAGAACAAATAATGATAACTTACTGACTTAACTTCATTAATTGAATTGGATTAATGCTTCACTCAAGTAATCATGCCTCTATTAGTTTCAATAGTGCCTGAATTACTGATATTTATTAAATTGGAATGGTGTTACACATAAACCAATACTTAACTATTTGTCTGCCTCTCCCCTTCCACCCCTCCCCCACCTCCCAAGGGATCTATTGTTAGTAAAGCAGCTTTTGAGGCTACTTGTGCTGAAGGAGAGGAAGCAGGAGTCCAGGAGGTGGGGCAAGACAAGGGAGATCGAAGTGGGAATGATGGAAGTAGTGGTGAGACTGTGGGCAAGAGGCTGAGAGCCAGAAGTACCAGTCCCACTCCAAAAGAAGTCAACAAAGCTCAATCATGGACTGTAAGGGATTGTAGTTACCATATGATATGCACCCAGGCAGAATGCACACATTCAATATGGAGAGTGCTCAATAACCCAGACATTTATAACAAGTCAATTCTTAATTTCATTAATGGTAGCCATGACTTTGTAGTATTAACTCGTGATGTATAATAAATCACTCTAGATTTTATGTAGTTTAAACTCTTAATTTGATAAAGTAATAACTTTTGATACTTGTAATATGCCAACCCTTAATGTAGTACTAGCTATATTTTGGGGATACAGTTGTGAGGTTGTCATGGGAATTAATACAGGCCTTTCATTCACTATCGGATATCTTGGCCACCACTATTGCACATTTATGTAGAGCAAACATAGAGAGAGATGATTAAGTACAATTTTAATGAGCACTTTGCAGCTGTATGTTGTTGAAAAGTGGGTTACATTTGTACAGGCCTACTTTTTTTTCTATTAGTTCCCACTTAACTTAAGAAGAAGAAATCCACTTGAAATATGGCACCTGATCTAATCTGCTCTTCCATTGCAAAGTAACTAGAGAATATGGTATTTTTCACCTACACATGCTGACTAATAGAAGATGAAGTGTTAATCATTCCACATTCCATCGTAATTATATTTCATAATTATAAGAGGAATGTTTTAAGTTATAAAATTATTTTCAGCAAGCAATGTGCCAGATAATTGGTTGCTTATTCTGTGAAAGGTTAGTCTTCCTTAGTTCAATACCAGATAAGCATTTCAAGATGCATTTCTTGTCAAATGTTGCTGATTTTGACAATTACTAATCAATATGTAATCTACTTAGTAATCAATATCAGAACACCTTATTAGACATGTATAACCTTGTGAAGCACCTCACATATGCACATGTAACACAAATGATGTTAAAGCTCATGTACATATATAAGTAAACTTCTTATCCTCATAAAGAATTGTTGTTTGAGGGTTTATTTTGTGTATATATGCTTTGTGAATTACTTTATTTCTATTTTTATGCACCACAGGCTTGATTTGAATGTTTATATACCTATTATTTTTGCTTTAGAGGGTGTCAGACTATGTGTTCACTCATCAACTCTCTGCCCAGAATAAGGGAGGATCTAAGAAACTCGATATCCCCACCAACAATGTAAGCTGATGGTTGGGTAGATGAGGTAAGGAGAGTGTAGGTGAAGAGGAAGTAGGGGGAGGAGATGAGTGAGGATAAGGAAGGGAGTGTGTGAATGAGGAGGGGAGGAAATGGGTGTGAGTAGGGAAGGATCTGAGTGAGTGAGGAGGGGAGTGAGGGAGTGAGGATGGGAGGCGGAGGGTGATGGAGGAGGGGTGGGAGTGGAAAAGTGAGGGAGAGAGGGATTGGGTGTGTCAGGAGGGGAGGGGGTGGTTGAGTGAGTAGTGAAGGGATTGACAAGGGGAGGGGGAGGGTGAGTGAGGAGTGGATGGAGTGGGTAGGTTTGGTGGGGTGAGCGGGAAATTACGAGGGGATGGAGTTGGTGAGATAAGAGGGGATGAAGTGGGTGAGTGAGGAGGGGTTGGGAAGGGGTGGATTAATGAGGAGGGGAGAAGGAGGAATTGGATGGATGGAATCTTGGCATTATTTTCACCAATTGCCATGCATAATTATAGTAGCAAGTGTGATGTATGTACTCTAATAAAGAGTTTATGAGAAGACACTTGCTTGATGTGTGTAAATACTTCATATATATATATCTTGAACCATGTATTGGGTATGTATTATGTGTGCGGGTGTCTTGTGTACTGTTATTGCTTTGTGTGATGTGCGTGTGGTGTTCGAGTTGTCTTTGTGTGTTAATGTGTGTGTTACAGGTAAAACTCATCCATAAGAGACAAATATCAAAAAGTAAATCTGCTGAGATCCTCACCTACACCACTAGTGTCACCTTCGAAGGATTTGATGCTGCTGAAAGTATGTTATTTACAGCTTTTCCAATTCTCACATTACATATTAAACTTATTTCTCAAGCCATGCAGTCTGTATCCTCTCCTATATGAACTAGATACGTTCAGTAAACAATGCTCTACACTTATCAGGTTTCTACATTTCATTATGCATAGTTTGCACTATGTTATATGTACATGGCCTGCTTCTAGATGACTAGACTGAACTGGTCACAGTGCCAAATAATACAAATATTATCAAGCACATGCAATTCTGTAGTGAGATACGGATCAGTACCGCTAGAGTGCTTGATCTAAATGTCCACAAAAATTAAATAGAGTATATTATCCTTTTTATATTCTTATTCTTTTTCAGAGACCAATTGCCATTTCTACATGTTGTCCTTCAGTGAGGAAAAAGGTATGTGTATTATTGAGACAAAGCCAGAAGACTTTGTCAAGTACAATAAACGCCAACTCAGCAGAATATACCCTAAGGGTGTACGCTTCGATTCCAGCAACTACATGCCCATGGTAAGTGTGTGTGGGTTCGGGGATGGGGCATGGCAGGCAATGGAATCATTACCACACTGAAGTCTAATTATTCTGAGATTAGCCTTAATTATAAATGTGTGTATACTGTAATGTATCAGTATCTTGATTGCGATTGTTTTAGAACCTTGTCCTTTCACCATAGATCAATACTGACATCTGGATTAAATTCCTCAAAGATAATCTTGTTAGCTTCTGACTTGTCAATGACACAATATGTTGCAAGAAAGAGCTTGTCACACTCATTCCATTTGTGTTGAGATCACATATAGACAAAAATTTTATTTTTACTTCAGAGAGTGTATCCATTAGCTCTAGCCTCTTACTTGGTGCAATATAATAGCAGAAAATGGATGCTGTTGGTCTATTTGTATATGAGACAACAATATTCACATGGTACCTAGCTTCTGGTGTACTGATCTTAAGATATTTTGTAAAGGTAAGTTTTTCGAACACAACAATACTGATATGTCACAAGTTTTTAATGCAGCTGGGTCTTTTTATAGCCAGACAGATTATGATAACAATAATAAAAATTGTTTTTAAAGATTCTTATGAACTTGTGCTAGGGCAAGAGGTGTGTCGGTTAAGTCTTACTTATTTCATTCATTCTAGGGTACCCTTTCCAGGAATCCTAATGTGCATGAATGCCAGGTTTTATATTTGTCTGACATCAGAACTCCCTGCCATGTGCAGAGTATATGATATACATAGCAAATAGCAGTTGCATTTGGTCATATAATTAGCACCTCTGTTCATAATCTACATCATGATCTTTGTATTTCCTATTGATCATCAGAAAAATGCAAGTAACACAACTTTAACAAACTTTGTACAACTTTTTATGTCCCAATTAAAGAGGAGGAAGAAGGATTACAACACATGTGACATTTTTAAAGTAAAATTTTACTCCCAATCAGCAAAATTTTCAGTCAAACATCTGGTCAAAGCAATAATTGCAAGGATGTATGGATCATTTGTTGGTAAATGTCTTTGGCCTGACTGATATTTTCAGCTCTAGTTACATACATATATTAAACAAATCATCCCTCCCTCCCCACATGATAATGTTATGCATTGGCTATTCTGGTTTAGTAAGCACACCATTTAAATAGATTAGCCACAATTGTTATTACAATAGGATTACTCTGAACTACATTACATAAAATTTGTGTTCATACACTTCAATATATCTCCACCTTTTTCCTGCTGTGTTCCTCCAGGTGTATTGGAGTGTTGGCTGTCAAATGGTGGCTCTCAACTTTCAGACTTCAGGTAATAACAACAACAGGAACAAGAACAACATAATATGACTTTATTTGATCCTTCCCTTTACGATGGAGGTGGTTGAGTCCCTTAGTATGGCCACTAGCCACTGAATGCCACTATGGTTACTGTCTGAACACTTCTTAAAACTAAATTCAATAAATTTTTACCCTTTTTTAGTGTTTTAAGCCTTTTGGTGTCTAATTTCATATTCAGCCCAATCATGTACACTTTGTTCATTCTACCTAGTGCAATGAATCCGGTATGCTTTTGAAGCAACGTTTATTTTTATTGTGATATTGTCTAGCAAATATATAATAATATCAAAACAGAGATACACAATGTTTCTCTATTGTGCTTTGTCACCTAGTAACCATAAAACATGCTGTTTTCACCAAGAAACTAGCACATGCTCTTGTGGCCTAGCAATCAGAATACATGCCTTGTCACCAGGATACGGTGATTTATTCCCCATTCCAGATCTCCCAGTTCAACTAAACAAAGCCAAGTTTGAGTTCAATGGAAACACTGGATACCAGCTGAAGCCATGGGTGATGAACAGAGAGGGGTCATCCGGAGGATTCTTCAATCCCTCCATGCAGACCAAGCTAGAGGACATTGTTCCAGCCAGACTGCAAGTGAAGGTGAGACGGTATATCCTATTGCTTCATCTTACAAATCAATTTGTTGAAGTAAGAGTTCTACATTGGATGGTGTTCAATTTTTTTTTGTTTCCATGCCAACTAGTAACCAGTAGCATGCATGGCCGCCTCCGGCTGTGAGTGTTAACTAGAACCAACTATGGTGCGCTGTAGTCACATGGTTGTTCACTAGGAGGACATATCTTATAGAGATTTATAATGCATGGTGAACATGTGCTTAGAACTTATGCATAACCAAATGTTCATTTGGGAACGGGTCTATTGCCATGGCACACATGGTTTTCTGAATGGGGCCCCATGGCATGTTATAGGCTATTATAAGCTTTTCCTTCTCTGGAGGTATATAGTCCTCCCACAGTTTAGATTTTTTTCTTGGGGATTACCCCAAATCCTTCCCACCCTCACAACAAAAAAGAATAGTCTGCTTAGGAATAGAAAATTAGAGATAAATTGAGACCCCTTTATCCCATCAAACTGACTCCTTTCAAAATCAACCCACCCACCACCCCAGCCCCTCAAAAATAAAATATATATAGGGTAATGGGATACTACTTTCCTAACTTCAACCACCAAAAAAAATGGGAAAAATGGACTGACCGACCGACCGACCGACCGACCGACCGACCGACCGACCGACCGACCGACCGACCGACCGACCGACCGACCGACCAACCGACAGACTGACAATAACTGCATCAATAACTGAACACTAATTAATAGTAACAATTAAGCATTACAAAAACAGAACTAGATACTGGCGAACATTAAGTGTAATATTAATATTACTTATTACTAAAGTACTGAATAATGTCTTGTAATCATGAATTAATGGAGGGTTGTTTGTGTTTTTGGCCAACTGGAAAAAAATGACTCATTCTATGACAATCTATACTATAAGGTGCGATTAGTCTTTTTTTTTGGTCCGTGTATCCGTGATTCACACTTGAACGGTTGATGTTATACTCACAAACCCATATATTTAGAATAAGTATTACCAGGGAAATGTCATGAGCATGCCTATATGGCCACACCCACATCCATTTTTCATAAAAAGGTCGAAAAATGTTACTTTTTCTAGAAAAAAATAATGGAGCTAGAGAACTAAAACTTGGCCACAGACACAAGTTGACTCTGTGAATAACATGGGGTGGGTCCCATCCAACCACACCTCTTCCTCTTTGTGTGTATACCTAAAAATGCCAAAAAATGGACACTAAAAAAACGCTTTAGTCCAATCACGTGTTAACTTCTTTTTTAAATCTACAACATATGTCATCAAAGCAGACATTTTTGTGACTGCAGCCCACCAATGATTGGCCAAAATACAGCCCACAGGGCAGGTATTTGTTTCCTTTAAATATCATATTTAAATTTAAGCTGGGAGTGGAGTAATAGTCTATTGCAAGCATATATTCAATGAATAAAAATACATTACTTAGTCATTGACAAATAAAAGTTATAAAAAATGATTTCATTAAAAAATCAATGAAATCACATCAAAATATTTATATTGAGATGATAATATTTCATCAACAGTAGTGAAATGTTTGATTAACTTGTACATACAGACAGTGTTTTTTTACAGCTTCCTCAAATTATTACCTTCAAGTTTACGTCACATTGTTTCTTCAGAAAATGAAAGGGAAATTTAATTTTCTTCACCCCCCCTCCATTTTTTTTTCCTGTACAGGTTATTTCAGGATATTTCCTCACTCTCCCTCACAAGAAGACCAGCTGCTTTGTGAAAGTAGATCTCTTTGGATTTTCTGCTGATGATGTATCAAAAAGTCAAAAGAATTATACCAAGAAACGTCTTGGACCTCACCCATTCTGGAACGAAGATTTCTTCATTTTTAAGAAAGTATGTTCATAAATAATTATTAGGGCATGTTGACTGTTGTCTCTTTAGCTGGTAGCATTAGATTTGTCAGTTATTTGATTGGTAACCGGAGTAGATAGATTTTTATCAAGTATATCTGTTCCAAGTTCATTAGAGGTGTCATTAGGAAAATAAAGGTAACGGTATTTAGGTAATTTGATAATTGAACATTGTCTCTTATATTATAATCTCCATGGAGAGAAATAAACCTATTTAAAGGAGTCTGATGCATTCAAATTTGAATTTAGAAACTCTCAGTAATAGTGATTAGCTATTTTAGTAGAGAAAATTAATAACTGATAGCTTTTTTCGTGGAAGAAACTGTTAGTGATTTGCTCAGTCCAGCTACTGTAAATAAACAATGTTTAATAATTACAAAAAATTATTAAACAAATCTGTATAGCAACAGTCATTGTAACTTATTAAAAACAATGTCTTTTATAGTATTTTTAATTGTAAGTGTTTTGAACATGAGAAATTGATGTAGCAAATTACATGTATATATGAACTCTTATTTGATAACATACTGGTTGAATAATATCTTAATTAATAGCAGCTGTATGATAGACTACATATATCTGTACATGTAATCCACTTAGATCCTGCTGCCTGAAATGGCAATACTCCATTTTGCTGTGTATGATGATGACCATGAGCTGGTGGGCATGCGCTTGTTGCCCTTGAATGCCATCACCCATGGCTTCAGATATGTGAGCCTCAGAGACAAACACAATGTTCCACTCCCTTTGGAAACCTTGTTTGTTCAAATCAATGTGGAGGACTGGGTCCCCGATGAGATGGAAGGTGTGCATGTGCTGTTTGTTTGTTATTGTTTTACTTCTTTTTTTTCGGTTCTTTTGATAGTGTGTTTTCTTGTGGTAGGAGAAAGGATGATTATGATGATGTGTGTGTTTCATTTGTGTTTCTTTTAGGGGGAGAGTGAAGGGGAGATGTTTGCATTTTTGTGGTGTGCTTAAATCTGTGTTTTGTACATTCATGTATTCATATTATTCCACTATGTAGCTAGGCTGTTCCATGGAATCTCACCTTGTTGCTTGGTTGATCCATAGAATTCCACATTGTTGCTAGGTTGTTCCATAGAGTTCTACCTTATGGCTATGCACAAATTTGATTATTATTACATTGTGTTATAATACTTTTTGAGTCAATGGTAAGTGTTTGTGGCTTCCCCAGGCACAATGAATGTATGTTTGTATGACTTTGATCTATGTTACCATGTTCATAGATACTTGTTCATAAATATATTCTATGTATATATGCACACAATGTGTGTTATGCTTGCACATGCACACAAGAACACGCACATGCACACATAAACACATGCGCGCGCACACACACAGTTTTAGGTTAGCTTATACTATATCAATGTATTGCTAAACTTAATTAACATACACAGTTTCAATCAACAGATAGTGATTTTTATGTAGAGAAAGTTTATATGCACGGTTAAACGTAAATAAAAAATATTAGAATTGCCTTGGGATAAATAGCATGTACGGAATGCTGGTGTATGAATGTATGTGCAAGGTATTATTTTCATGTTTTCTATTTATTAGATTTTGTTTCCACATCAATGGACCCTAACAATTTTGGTTGTACAACATTGCAAGTGGGACTGGTAAGTAGTTTATATTTCCAGCAAAAAAAAAAAAAAAAAAAAAAAAAAAAAAAAAAAATTAAGCTTTACAGAACACTAAGTTTACTCCACTGAATCAGCAATGACCCTGAATAATAATACATTTTAAGATTATTAGTGGAAGGAATCACCGTTGAAGCAAAAGCAAGAGTTATGGTGATTATGTGATCATACTTTAAGTGGTGGTATAAAAGTGGAGGATAGATGCACAGATATGTGTTGTTGCTTTTTTTGGTGTTGTTGTTGTTTTCAATTTAGCAAGACTATGATACGTAGCAAAGTTTCTATGATCTGTTGACCACCTGTACAAGGGATAGGTGGTTGATAGTGTAGAAATCAACAACTTTTCATGAAGATAAACTTGATTGTATTTAATGAATATCTACTGATGAAATGAATAAATTAGTCTATTTATATACTAGTCATAATCAGAATAATATAGAAGTAAAATCAGGCTGACAAGTAATAAATTAAGAGTAATATATGGCAATGAACAATCACACCTAAAGAGATAACACAAGTTAAGTTTAATATGATTAAAGTTAGCTAATGCCTGCAGATGCCACAATAGCTATACACTATTGCTGTTGTTTATTGCTATGATGGACCATGCCAGTTAGAGTTGTATCTCTCAAGAGTTAAATGGCAAGTGTTTTACCTAATAATATGGCACCTGATAATATGGCACCTGATAATATGGCACCTGATAATATGGCACCTGATAATATGGCACCTGATAATATGGCACCTGATAATGTCACCAGATAATATATCACCTGATAATATGTCCCCCTGATAATATGTCATCTAATAATATGTCTTGCACACATTAAATAAAAGTAGTAATAGATTTTATTGGGGGGGTGGGGGTGGGGGGGGGGGGGGGGAGAGGGGGGAGTAGCCACTGACAACCCTTCATGTTGTGCTTGTCTGACACAGAAGTCCACTTCTGGGGCAGGGGGAACAACAAGAAAAATGAGGAAAAATATTCATGCTCCAGAAAAAAGCTATCATCCTTCAATTAAAGTCTAATGGATAGTTACTAGGAACACATTCTCCGTTTGATGATGTGTGCTATAAATGTAATGTGGTCAAAAAAAAGGGGGGGGAAATGCACAAAAATGTAAGTGTGTATATGTGTATGTTATCCAAGAAGCTTGAGGTGGTGATGGGGCATGGATTCATTTAACATAACCATGTTTTATAGTATTAAAAACCATCTCTAATTTTTCAGGATAAGTCTGAAAGAGCCTTTGGTGCAGTTCAAGATGATGAAGATAAGCCTGAGGAGAAAGGAGAAGATCAACCCAACAAGCCCAATCCAGAGCCCTCCCCCAACACCCCACAAGTCTCCATCGGGGGCAATGACACTGCTTCTATTCTTCCTCAACAACTTCCTGCAAATTGTGGCTCTGGTGAGTCCTGCAACGCAACATGTGGGCTCAGGTTGTTGTTGATGTTGATTGATGATATTGTTCTAGATTTTCTTGTTGTTTTTGTTGGTATTGCTGCTTTTATTGTTGTTGTTCTTGATAGTGTTCTTGGTGGCTGTATTGCTGTTGTTGGTGTTGATTATTTTGTTAGTGTTTGATCATTTTTGGTGATTGTTTTGTTCTAGTAAGAGTGTTGTTGTGGGAGTGTTGTTATTACTGTTATTGATAGTCGTTTTGTTGTTGTTTCTGTCATTGTTTATAGTTGAGGTTATTTTGTTGTTCTTGGAGTGTTGTTGTCGGTGATTGTTCTTGGAGTGTCGCTGCTGTTAACATTATTGGTGGTTGTTTGTTGGAGTGTTTTGTTGGTAGTTGTTTTGTTGGAGTGATATTGCTGTTTCTGTTGTTATTAGTGGGGTTTTTTTATTCTTTGAATGATGTTGTTATTGCTGTTAGTTGGTGGTTGCTCTTGGAGTGTTATCTCTATTGTGGTGGTTGCATTTTTGTTAGTGTTGCTGTTTGTTTTGTTGGAGTGCTTTTATTATGGCTGTTTTGGTGGTTGTTCTGTTTTTAGAGTGCTGTAGATGGTTATGTTGTTGTTGTAATGTCATTGAAATGTTGTTATTGCTGTTGTTTTGTTGTCGTCAGAGTGTTTTTGGGGTTGGTCTTCATGATGTTTTTAAAATCTCATTTTCTACATAATAGCTGGACAATCTAGTCTGATATAATTGTACTCTCTGTGGTTGAGTGTTACATTGTTCTCAGCCAAGTGTATATAGATGCACTATGCGCTGTAACAATAGCTACAGTAGCATTACATGGAGTGTTATATACATCCAACCAACTCTATCTAAACACACATACATATCATTAGTGTCTACAGAGCTGTGTCACCTCTAGTGAAATCTGGGGACGGGTGCTTGGGGGGGGGGGGGGGGGGGGTGGAGGGTTTCCATGAATACATTCCATCATTTTAGCTGATTATGTGGTTTGCGATATTTTTTTTGTATTTTCTTCAAAATATTCCCTATCTCTATTGCAATCATTATTGAGCCTGATTTATATGCCTATGATGCCGTCTGATATAAATGAATACCTTTCTATATTGTGTCTGTGTATCTGTTGATTGTGTGATCACAGTCACAGGAGGCCCTCCAACCAGAAATATACCATTACCTGAGGAGATTGAAAAACTTTTAGGGAGCACCCTTCCTTGTCTGGATGAGGCTAGGAATCGAGATCCCCCTGAAGCTATAGTTCAGGAAACCAAGTTTGTGGTGGGCCACTTGGTATGTTATAGAGTGATACAGTTTATATGATATCAATACAATGTACGATGGACATAATTATGTTTAGTACCAAGTATTATAATGTTTGCTAAACATTTAAGCTGAGTACATTTTATTGATGTAGAGATTATGTACCCTATAACTATTTTAATTTAGTTGAGATGGCAGTAGACTCAGTTGTATAAAAAAGGTCTCTGTGGGGTGTGTGTTTGTGTGTGTTTGTGTGTGCATGTATGTTTATGTGTGAGTGTGTGTGCAGGCATGCATCCAATTGTGTTTGCACATGTGTGTTCACTTACTGTATATGTACTAGGCATTAATTTAGTGAAAACTTTTATGTTTCAGAATACAAATAGGAAAAATTAAATTAAGTTATTGGAACTTTAAAAATTCATCCATAGATGCACACATTAAATTAATATTGCACTGGGTTGAGATAATTGAAGTTGTGGTACAGTTGCTGCATGGAGACATCATGCTGGATCAACATGAAGATAGGCTGAAGCCTGTTATAGGTTGATAATTTGTGTTAGCCATTTTAAACAAATTTGATCTTCTCAATGATGTAGCTCTATCACACACACACACACACACACACACACACACACACACACACACACACACACACACACACACACACACACACACACACACACACACACACACACACACACACACACACACACACACACACACACACACACACACACACACACACAGAATCCATATCCCATTAGATTAATATAAATAGTTTTGAAAATATCAAATATATGAATTTGTAAACTGGATCATTTTGGAATTATGTTGTTATGGAATTATATATGCACAACCTCATCCATGTGTAAACCTCAATACCATTGACTTACTTTTATGTATGTAGGACTTGAAGAAAGTAGACAAAAAACACTCCCAACAGAAATCATCTGCACAAAAGGGACATGAGGAGGTTAGTTTATTGTTGTGTTGTAGTGTATATTTCACAGTGTTAGTGCTCCCACTTAATACATAATTCCTAAACGTATCAATAATGTGTTAGTTAATTAGTAATCACATGAATAAATAAGTGATTTACGCTCATGAAATTCCCTGAACATGTCAATAAAGTATTGGTCAATTAATCACCTTATGAATTGAGTGAGAATCATGTATTTCCCATTACAATTGGTGTATGTATTTTATGTAGACACTGAAGAAGCTTAAAGAGGAGGTTAGCAAAGGAAAAGCTGATGAGCAAGAACTTAAAGAGCTAGAGAAAGCTTACATTGTGGAGACCATTAACTTCAACAAGGCATACTTATCAGATGTAAGTATTTCCCTAGTACTTGTATTTATGATAGTGAATATCATTTCCCCTTTCACCTTTGCAGCGGTATGAAAGGAAGAGAAAATTCATAGAAGACATTCACAAGGCTCAGAAAAATGATCTGATGGAGAAAGTGCACAAGAGGTGTGATTTTTTAAAGTGTTTTTCTTGTGGTGTGAATTTGTTATCTGATTACTACAGATTTAGAAACCAAAAAACAATCACTTAATATGGTACTAATACTAACGATTATAGTACTAGCAGAAGCAGTAGTAATAGTAATAGTACTGTGATAGTAGAAATTATGACAAGTAACAATGTTTTTCCTTTATTAAAATAGCTAATAGTGTTCACTTGTAAATAAAAAGAATGGAAACCAGGGTTGCGCATACCTATATATACAAGTTGACCTTTCCGATATTAAATTAGATACACCAATGACTCATTACACTCCACAAAATTGGTAAATAATTAGTGGAATTTGTTTAAATTGGTGATTGGTACTGTGAACAGGGCTCGAAGATGTGGTCTACTGTCTGCTCTGGTTGGCCACATTCGCATATGACACAGTCTCTTAGGCCCCAGCTTTTCATGGTGGTGGAAAAGTGTCCCACACAGGTTCTGAGGGTGTTAGGGGCTGCTTGGTCCTTCAGCAGCTTCAAGGAGTAAGTGAAGGAGGCATTCCATGATCTTGTATGGCATATGAGGGTAATGACCTTGGCACAGTGCCATATTTTCAGGAGCTTGAATGAGCTGAGAAGACAATGAGAGAGGTCAGAGGCATTCCATAGCTTTGCTGCCCTGATGTGGTATGAACTCAAGGTGGATGTTGTCAATTCTGGGAGCTTTGCCTGGCTTCAGTTGTTTGATAGCTGATACAATCTCATCATGACTGAAGTCCCACCGAGAGGTTAGCGTCTCCACTTGGTGCTCAGCGTAAGCCATTCACATCTCCAGTGGTCTTCCTGGACAATGCTTTCTCAGCATCCGGGAATCTACTGTTACTGATTAGCTGGGCTGTGATGGCATCTGCTATAATGAGGCATGGCGTCGGCTTAGTGGCCTGGCCATTCAGCTTGTTGGCGGTCTACCATGCTCAATGACTAGAATGGGTGAATTTGATGAATCCGATCTTCTCAGCCCACCTCTCCTTCCTTTTGTTATTCATTTGGTCAGGAGATTGTTAGTTTTTTGCTCATTGTACGAGCACAAGAGTGATTTGCTTTCGTTGTCCCAGCATGGTACATGGTTCTTTTGGAAGCCATGCTGGATATGTTTTTTTGTGGCATCCTTAGGGACGTTATGGTATGTTTTGTACACCTCGGTGGTGTTGGTGAAGGTGGATGCTGGGAGGTTCTCAGCAGCAGAGTTGATGCCATCAGTGAAGTCAGCCCAGTTTGCCTTGCAAAATTTCAATCTCAACAAAGGTTTCCCTCAGTTGGCTGGATCAATGATGGTGTCATGATCAGCGAAAGGCAGTGTTGGGATCAGGTGAATCTATCCAGGATAAACTGTATCAGCAGTGGTTCTTGCCTTATGGCTTTGGCAAAGGCCAAGTGTGGATCGGTTTGGGTATTTAAGCGACCAGAGATGAACGAATGGGGCTCCTTTGGCCTGTAGAGGACCACTGTGTCAGTTGAGGAAGACCAGTCTGCCAGGAAGGTGCTGTCTAGGTTGTAGACCCTGCATCCCCCATCAGTGTGCCAGCTAGTGAAGTTGCTGGTGTACACAGCTGGGACTGAAGCTTCTGGAAGGGATCTTTGTTCTAGCTTTGTTGGAGAAGTCTTGTACATGTTCACAATAGTAATGTCTTCGACTTTGGTGGTGATCCACTCGACATTGGTATCATCTCAGCATTGATTAGCAGATGCCCAGGGGACATCTTCTATGGCAAATGTCGCCAGGCCATAGTGCATACTATTGGTGGGGCCAGCTAGCTAGTCCCCGGGGAGCTTTAGGGTGGTGGTGTTTCATTGAGGGTCTCCTGGAGTATGATGACTGTTACCTTGTTCTTGGTGACTAACAGTTAGAAGATGTCAAGCTTGTCTTGCTTGGTGATGGTAAGCCCCTCGACTTTAAATTGCATTATTGCAAAACTTTCGGCAGGTTCCGCCTGTCCTGAAAGGGACACTTACTCTCTCAGACTTAGGTGGCTGAGAGCATGGTGAAGACATTAGTGTGGCTGGTAAGCTACTTATATGGGAGGCTATGTAAATACTGTCTTATTCACCTCCAGGGGGTGGTGCTAAGGAGGTAGTGGCCAGATCCAGTCGGTATCAGGCTTGGCAGGATGATTTTAGTGCATGTACATATGAAAAATATTCCGCAGCAGTAGATTCTGACATTATTTCAAATATTTAATTTTTTATTCAATTGATGTATATGTAATTTTACTTCAATAATTTTTTTTATTTTTTTTATTTTATTTAATTACTCATCAATAATTTTATCTCATTTTTTTATGCATGAAAATTGACAACCAAAAAATGGGTATTCCTAGTGACCTGAAAAACTTGGAGAAGGATTTGGCAGCAACTCTGAAGGAGTGCAGTAAAAATGAAGATGTCACAGCCAACAGGAAGCAGGTCGTGCAGGAGATTACGGGCAGAATTATCGAGATACACAGGAAGACCCGCAATGAGGTGAGAGACTAGAAGGTCAATAGGGAAGAAGAGATAGAATAGCTATAGTCATAGAGGGAAGGCAAGGGGAAGGTTAAGGTGGGAATGGAGAATAATGGATAATAATAGTTTACCACCAAATCTTACCTAATTTTGCTAAACTCATTTTTTCCATCAAGTTCAGATTATTTTTGTGTTGCTATATATATATCGAAAAAAATACCACATCCTGTAACTTAATATTGCTGACCCCAAGAATATCAAAATGTTTGTTTTTGTATCCATAATTTCAAAAGAAGTCTGATCTCTATCAGCTGAGATCAAGGCCAAACTAACTGTATCCATGTCCCTGGCTCTAGCCGTAGCTATGGCTTTAACCCTGGCCTATTCTCCTGCCTTTAGACTTAAGCTATGCCTTACACATACTTTGCTGTAACCCCAGCCATTACCTTGGCTCTATTCCAAGCGGAATGATAACTCTTTCTTCGGAAATTATGGTGATATGTGAAATAAAAACAACATTTATTTATACCTGGGGTTGATGCATATCTGATTATCTGTTGATCGCTTTTGGCATGTTCCTTTGAATTATGACTGGAACAAATAACCTCCTACAATTGCTATTCCACAATTCTCCCTTTTAAAATAATCTATTTGCATATAATCTTATTATTACCTTAAACTTCATTCCTCCTTTCCCTCTCCCTCTCTTCTCCCTGTTTTTCTCCCCTCTCCTTCCTCCCTCCCTCTCCTCCATCCCACTCCTCCCTCCTTCTCTCTCCCTCTCTTCTCTGTATCTTAGTTGGACAAGGTTCACGACTTTGAAATCAAAACATTTGAAGAGAGCCAAAGGCTGGTTATGATAGAAGTTGATAAAACTCATACTCAGGTTAGCTCAGCCAGGCTTGGCTAATGTGCACCTGGGTATATATGATGTTGTATGGATATCTAAATAATGCAAACTTCAGTATCCACACACAATATGTTGTGCATGTCTAGTTAATGCTCATTACTTCTTACTCTCTACGCATATCTTATTTGACATGTGGTGCTGTCACATGTGTGTTCCCCCCATCCACTTGAGAAAGAGAGATAAAAGTTGCATCTATTACACTTACGCACAGTATATGAATGATGTGTAAACCAGGATTAGTTGTTGCAGCAGTTGTTACAATAAAGACAATAGTAACATATATCATAGCAGCAGAATAGCAGTAGTATATCAATATTAAAATAAGTTTCAAAAAACATAACAAATGATAATTAACAATATAATTTAAAAAATTAAAAATATATATTTTACAAATCCACAGAAGTTAGTGTTAGCACTAACCCTTGAGCTACAATAAATGAAGTCATAGCAATACTTCTATAATTCTCTCTTAGTTTGGCCCTCCTGCATCTTGGATGACTTCCGATGTGTCTGTTTTAAGTTTAAGAGGTATGTTTTCATCAACAGATGTCATGACTGACTTTACTATAATGATCTTGAGGCTTCTGAACACAATAACAGCTTTGGAGGGCAATGGGACTCATTTGCAGATATTCATTAGTCTCATCCTGTACAATAAATCAGGAATCCACTGGGAGCAGTAAAGAATGAACTCATTACATCTATTGACTGACTTTGTATTTCTTGGGCAGAGACTGTCAAAAAGATCTCAAGCATTCATATAAAGTTAGGGCCACTTTTGTCATATTGAATAGTACAGCCAATGATAGCAAGATGTCCAGTTGAAAGATGTTCTTTCTGTCAGTTTATTAGCCATAATTATTTTTATTCTGCAGCTTCTAAAAAACAATCTAAATTGGTATCAGGCTCACCTAATCTGGTCCAATAAGGAAAAACCCGAACAAAGTGTTCAGTACACACATAATTGTGTATTTCCCATTTTAAAAAGAGATATGATATCACTAGTGGAGCCAAAAAGAAGACAGGTGATTTGGTACAAGCTGTTACTCTCCTCAAGAATAGTATAAAGGTGTTCACTCTGCCTGAGTGAGAGTTAATGAAAACACCTGGAAGGTTGTTAGGACTGAAGATACACTGTTGAGCTTTGGCATTTATCTGGTCACTTATAGGGGGGAAAGAAGAGTCATCCAACAGAGCAAATCTACTGATGATTTGCAAGTAATCTATAAACATCTCTTCTTGTGTTTTTCCTTTTTTTTGAAATCTCCATTTGGTCTAGCAAAGTGACTTGCTAGGTTCAGATTCCTTCCTTTAGGAGCATTTATATTTCTTACAAGATGGATAAATAATCATTATGATTTCACTTGTTTGGCTAGATTACATTTGGGTGACTATCATCTGTTAGATTGGCAAATAGTTGAGGATGATTTGTAATCAAAATAATTGAACCCAAAATGGGTAGTTAAGTATTAGGGTCACCATACTTAAATACTGCCTTCTTGTGTTGAGACTGGATGTCAAAGCTTTATATCACATCAGTATATACAGGTAACACAAATGACATACTTGAGGGTAGGTTCAACCCACCAATACAAGATCAACAGGACAGAAGTCACCTACTTTTGGTGCCAAAGATGATGCAGTAATCGAAATTGTGCATCAAGATGGATGGATGTGATGGCAGTTGGTTTCGACAACTTGGGATGAATGAAGATTTCTGAGCATCCACAATCATTGACGGCTTGGAAGTAATCATTCGGGTCTCCATTGGTAGTGGATGCCTTGTGTAAGGAAGTAATAAAAAACAATTTTTATTAATATTATGAGGAAAGTTTGCAATGTTTCTAACATATTGTGGCAAACCACTTCAACAGACTTTATGGAAAAAAAGTTTTCCAATGGAGCCATTCTCCAGTTATTCACTCCAATTAGACTCAGCTTCCAGTCATTTAGTAGGAGGATTTAATCCATCCAGACCGAGCTGAATAAATTCTTACAATACTCATAACCATTCAAAGGAAATAATTCATTAAATGTATCTCAGGTATAGGTCTAAAACAATAAATGACAATGCAGGAGATAATGTCACAAACCATCAACCAGTGACATCTTTATTTTTCGAGTATCATATATTCACTTTAAACAGAGTTTAAGAACAATCTGCATCACGTATCAATGAAATTACAACTCACTTTAAATAGTATCTATTTCTCATCTTGAATCTATACTATAAACTGTGAATAATCTGACTGTCTGTTTCGTTTGTCTGTCTATCTCTCTGTCTGTCTGTCTGTCTGTCTGTCTGTCTGTCTGTCTGTCTGTCTGTCTGTCTGTCTGTCTGTTTCTCTGTCTGTCTGTCCATCTGTCTGTCTGTCTGTCTGTCTGTCTGTCTGTCTGTCTGTCTGTCTGTCTGTCTGTCTGTCTGTCTGTCTGTCTGTCTGTCTGTCTGTCTGTCTGTCTGTCTGTCTGTCTGTTTCTCTGTCTGTCTGTCCATCTGTCTGTCTGTCTGTCTGTCTGTCTGTCTGTCTGTCTGTCTGTCTGTCTGTCTGTCTGTCTGTCTGTCTGTCTGTCTGTCTGTCTGTCTGTCTGTCTGTCTGTCTGTCTGTCTGTCTGTCTGTCTGTCTGTCTGTCTGTCTGTCTGTCTGTCTGTCTGTCTGTCTGTCTGTCTGTCTGTCCATGATTCATGCTTAGATGTTTGTAGTTAGACCCACAACCCATATATATTTAGAATCAGTGTCACCAGGGGAACGTCATGAGTATATCTATATGGTCACACCCCTTTCTGTTTTAAAAAAAGGGCATAAATGCTACTTTTACCAGAAAGAATAATGGAATGGAGCTACAGGCCCAAAACTTTGGAATTCAGATGCAACTGGACTCTGCGAATAACATGAGGTGGGTCCCATCTGGCATGCTTCTTCCTCTTTGTGTGTGTAAGGCCTAAAAAATATCAAAATGATACTTCAGAAAAACACTTTGACCTGATTACTTGTTCACTTCCTTCTTTTAGTCTCCAACATAGTCTTTAAAGAAGATATTTTTTTTACTATAGCCCACCAAATGTCAGCCGAAAATCTGGTTATAGAGTGGTTTTTTCGCTAGAATCTTTAAAGTTTCAGTCAAATGACCATATATATAATATCCAACTGTCATCACACTATCTACCAATCATATTCTTCTACATTAAGCTAAAAACATACCCCCTACAACAATCAATAATGATACACATCCATATTACATTTTCTTAAACAAACAATCATGATACCGAACACATAACTCATAGGACATGATATAATAATTAAAATTCTTTATAATATTCCTAACAACAGAATGACTATAAGGTTCCCACAGGTTATTTTCCCGTGACTATATCACAAAATATAAAAGTACAGAATTTAAGATTCCAGGTTTCATTCAGGATCACTGCAAGTATAAAATGTCTGTACTAAATCACACATACGTGAATGAATATGTGTACCAACCCAACAACAAAAATGGATGTTAGTTTAAAATAACAATAATATCATACTTTGGCATATATATTTCTTTTATTAATTTATTTATCCATTTTATTTATTTGTTTTGTTGTTGTTTTTTTTTTGGTGTTGTTATTTTGGATATATGTACTGACATTTTGTATCACAACAGGAATTGAATGAACTGGTAGAGAAATTGTCTAATATGGATCGGTAGGCTACTCCTATGTGAAGCTACTTTGAGAAAACCCAACAATGCCTATAATTATTGATTGCATAATACTCAAAAGTTAGTGATATCATTTGTACAACATCACTCTTTTGCTTCAACAAAATATGTTTAAGTCAATGTGTTCTTTTTTTTCTTCAAAGCTTGAATTCACTCTGTATTTTTTAATGCACTGTATGTTATATATATTTCTGTATGAACCGATTCCACATATGAATTAATTATAGAAATTCCAATAATTTTGTCTCATAACTATTACTACTACCCAATTGGATAGCTCAGTGTAAAATGACTAAGTAAAGTATGATAGCATCTGCTATCTTTTATGAATTGATCATAATACAATATTATAAATTTCCCCACATTTATTCTGTTATATTCTGTTTACTCCTGCAGTTTAATCTTGAGAACTATTGAATGATGCAATCTGAATTTGTGGCAGTTTTAGTATGGCAACTTGAACATATTTTTATTTGTTTCTTTGTTCCAATTCACATATAAGATGTTTTAATATTTAAGCCATGTTAGAAACTGAAATATAAATAGGGATAAAGAAGGGGAGAAGGGAAAAAAGGAAAGAAAATAGGGAGGAAAAGGTTGGGGGACAGACATGCAGGCAGACAAGACGCCTCTGTCTGTTTGTATGTTTGTACCATCATTCTGGCCAAACCTGTTAGTAGATTTCTCTGAAATTTGGCGTGATCATGGGTTTTGACACAACTTAAAAGATGGGCTAAAAATCTGGAAAATGGTTATCATGATGATGAAAAATAGTCTGACAAATGTATAGAGCAAAGGACCTAAATTTTATATGTATGCATAACATGATTCTGGGAGTAACACAGGATTGGCTCCAACAGCCCACACCTCTTTCCTTCATTGTGTAATGTTAAAAATGTCCAAAATGAAACTTTGGAAATAATACTTAGACAAACCGTGTTAGACCTACCAAAGTCATCTGAGGTGTGTTTTAAGTAATATGTCCACACCCCTTTCTGTGTTCATGTCAGGCCAAAAAGGCCAAAAATGAGTGGTGACTTCAATGAACTAAACATTAATATTATTCATGATTTACTATAACTGTATTCAGAATTGCCCATCAGTTCATTGTTCTGTATGGAGGAATTCCTTCACCCCTTTATTAATTGATTTTTTGTATTTGTTTGTTGACCCTAGCAGAGATTTCATTCTAGCTTGTGTTGCATTGCCATATGGTGCGGGAGTAGTGTAGTCAAATTGATTAGTGGTGGTCAGAAAAAACCTATAGTATGTGTATCTGATTCCCTGGGAATAGCTGAACAGAAGTATCCACAGCTGGAGAAGGAGGGTCTTGCAATAGTCTTGGGAGGTAAGAAATTTCACAAGTATTTATTTAGTAGACATTTTTTCAAATATTCTCTTACCATAAACCTCTTTAGCATATTTTTATCACAACTGAGCTATTCCAACCATGGTTTCTCATTCATTCATATAACTAACTAATACTTACAAGCCAGATGAAAAGCATAGGAATTCATATGCACACAGTCACCTTCCTTTAGTGGTTGTGCCTTCATTAGTGCCAAAAATATCAGACAATGTCACTAGTCACAGCAACCCAGATCAAGAAAAAGATACAACATCATCAAGTTCTCTCAATAGTATTGTTCTTTTCTCCATGGCTGTCAATTCTCTTATAACGAGGAGTTCTAGCCTCATCAGCATAATTGAGATGAACTCTTAGTAAGTGATGAATGTTTCTTATGGGGAGTGGTGATACACCCAGTTTGTCAACAGACAGCACTCAGTCTGTTCCACTAAAGGTTTTTTAGTAGCTACATGGAATAAGACTCTAGCACATGCCTATGCAAGGTGGCCTGGGATAGAGAGTGACCTAGAGCATCAGGTCAAGGAGTGTGATGCTTATCAGAGGAATTTATGCAATTTCCACAGTCCCCACTACTTCCATTGTGTGGAGAGGTTGCATCCAGATTTTTCCAGAGCTTACCTAGCCAAGATGTTCTTCTTGATGAATTCATATTTTAAGTGGTTGGAAGTCATCCCTATGTCATTCACAACTTTGGAAACCACTATTGATTGTCTTGGCAAAATCTTTTGGACTCATGGCATACCTGAAGTTTTTTTGTCCTACAATGGCACACAATCCATTAGTGCAGGGTTCAGCACATTCATGAAGCATAGTGGTATCTGTCATCTTAATTCAGCTCCATGTCACCCTGCAACCAGAGGGATGGCAGAGCAAGCTGTTCAGACTTTCAAGAATAACATGAATAAGGACACTCAAGGAACTTTGCAACATGAGTTGCTGGCTTTCTATTCACATATCGGCTCATCCCACATGCAAAAACTGGTGTTATTCTATAGAGTTCCTGTCAGGAAGAATTCCACGTCACATTTGGATCTCCTCAAACCAGCCAAAAAAAAGCAGCAGTTACAGAAGCGGCAGCAGACAGGCAGACAGACAGAGAGGCAGAGAAGCAGGCAGGCAGTCAGGCAGGCAGAGAGAAAGAGAAAGAAAGATGGGGCATGCCTTCCTTAATGTCTGGCTGCATAAAATTGTAGCTCATGTTCTAATGCATTCATATATGCTTAATACATTGATCTGTTGTGTGTGCTTGTGTGTGCATGTGTGCGTTTATTAAGCTACACCCACATAATCTGGTTGTTCGTTGCACATCCTCAGGCAAGCCAAGGAGCCATCTCAGCCATCGAGTGCTGGGGCATCTCATCTATAGAATGTGTAGAAGCTGCCAATACAAGTCAAAATGGCAAATATTACTAACTCTATATGTTCAATATCGTAACTTGCCCAGATTGTGTGCGTTATCAACTGTGTCCATTTTCATTCCAATGAAGTAGAATAGTGGAACATAATTGAATATGTAGTTGTGTTCCTTGTATTTGAAAATGATATGTTCATGACTACTTGTTCTTGTTTTTCTGTTTATTTATAAATAAAAAATACATAAACAACCAAATTTAATTTAGATGTGCTGCAGTTTGCATTATATATACTAGAAATTTACTTATCAATGGATGGATACAACAGTTTTGTTGTTGGTTTCAATTTTAGTGTGTGTGTATATTATGGTGAGTGGATGTGTGTCTGAAATGGAATATATTGTGTGAGTGTATTTTTTCATGAGTGCTTGTGTTATGTGTGAGTGTGGGTTGGCTGGTTGTTTTTTCCTCATGATCCATTATACATGGTAAGTAAAGTATTGGTTGAGATAAACATTATACTATCTTCATGCTTGAATACTTAAATATATGTTAATACACACAAGTGCTAATGCAAATTCTCTGGCTGCCGTTAACACAGTCATGCGCACCTAACATAGTCAGTGCGTGTGTACTAAGCAAACACTACGAACCAATGTGAGAAAACTCCTAGAAACAAGCTGCAAGAGGACTGACTTAGACTCTCAGCTCATGGGTGTGGGCACCTGAAGTACCACTTAAACATTTAGCTGATTGGCAGGCCATGGCCAGTGAACTTGCACCCCAGAATACTCTGGCTATATTCATGCTCATGCAAGTTCTCTGAGACCCTGCACCTTCTAAGTGTCTCAATACTATATCATTCTAGCACTAATTCTGCCTACTTGGTGCTCACTTATCATCAATAGGTGTACACATAGGTGACTGTCATTTATTTGAAAGATGTAACCAAGGTAGCATAATCTGCTTTGGAAGAGCATTGAGGGAGTTTATGCTGCTTAGTTATTCTCCAGATGGTGGTGTGACATTTTTTCTCACTCGTGGATATCCCAGGATTTCTCCTAAGACACTGCATCACGTAATCTTTGTTAGCAATGTATTTAGGGTTCATGGAGGGCTGAACTCTCTAAGTAATAGAAAAAGCCCATTTGAACAGCAACATTGATAAGGCGGAGCTTGGTACAAGTCCTGATCTCACATTGGTACAAGAGGATACAGCACAGGTAATTAAAGGCTGAGGAAGCCATGCAGGTTACTGAATCAACCTCAGTCGCTGTGCCATAGTTCTTCTCCACAATGGTGCCAAGGTACAGAAAATTTGATGCTTACATTGGAAGTTTTAATTTTCCTGCACTTTATAGTGAGTCCCAAATCCCTACAGATTTTGGATACATCATCCAGCATTAATACATCATCCCATGACTTAGCCACTAGGGCAATATAATGAGCATATTCTTATCAGAGATTGTGGTCTCACGCTTTAGATTTTCGATTGCCCACTAAATTCATATCATGGATGTAAACCACCCTCATACCTCTGCCCTGCAGCTAGTCATTTCCAGTGCCATACATATAGCCACATCAGTGTGGATTGAAAAGTGTGGCAGCCAGCACACAGCACTGACAGATACCACTTATAACAGCAAATTAATCTAAAGTCTCCCCATAGTACCTGTCAGCAGCCATCGAATTCTCACGTAGCATGATTGAAGTAAATAGGTTAGGTTGGAATGCCATAAAATTACTACAACATAATCCAAAGGAAGTATAGTTCACATAGCCATAAACTCTTCTGACTTCAATGAAACAAAATGAGAAGGGCTTATGGAACTCCCTTGCTTCCTCAATTAGGATTCGCAGAGAAAATAACTGGTTCCCCCAAACGCATCCCTTGATGGAAGCCATTGGAAACTATACTGGTTCTCATGGAGGAGGTGTTCAGCACAAGGCATGTACCAATTTAAGATAGACCCAGAAAATATCTATACAGGATGTTCAGGAGGCACTATACCACAATTGTTGTCACAGATAATACGACTTCCATTGTATTATATTTGTATCAGAAGTTGCTTCCTTTAGTAAATTGATACTATCAGTGTTTCCAGATTCATCACAACAATCTTTAGCCAGCAGATAGACTCTACACCTTCCAACTTCCATGCAACAGTTGTCATTCCATCCAATTCTGGAGTATTTCCCTTCCACAACCGAGTGATCACTGCAACGATTTTCTCCTCTGTTAGTTATTAATAGTTAGGCAAATACTTCTGCTATCACCAACAGACAGTATCTCGCAATGCCTAGCCAACAAACTTCCAGCTAGACCAAAATCAGTTTCCCACTAACAGTATTCCTGCTCACTAAGAGCAATAATTGAAAGTGTAGTTAAACAATCTTAATGACAAATTAATCAGCAAACAGGATCAAATAAAGTACTCAAATAGGGTACTAGTCTCAAACTAATATACACACTAAAGATTCAATTCAATTAGAGTTCAGTTGTAGTTCTTGCTATTTCTCTTCTCTCACCCTCTCTCCCTTTTTATGGGAGCTGCCACGCCGTTCCTTGCCCTGAGATGTGGGTCAATCAGTATTCTCCAGCTCATTTCCTGATGCCATCATTTCTTCTAGACAGTTCTCTCCCAAATTAGATGAGTAGCTCCATTTTGGTGTCCTGACCGCTTGTGGTGAAACTAGAAAAGAATCTTGATCTGGTGGTTTTCCTGTGGTGACTTCTTCCAATGGCTTTACAATCTCTAATTGCTCATTAGTGTTGATATCATTTTTAGAGCAAATATAATTTTTGTCTACAGTCAGGATAGCTTTCCTGACATCTATCACACAACTTCACACACACATCATCACTCAGTGCAAAAGATGGCTGAAGAACAGGCAAAGCATCCAAAGTTGCCACAGCTTTCTTTGAAGGATAATCAGGCTGTCCTGCTAACTGAGAGGCAGGCTTCTTTTTTTGTATTTCTTTCTTCTACCAGTAAGAATAATTTAATTTTTTATTTTATTTTTAGCATGAAAAGCACTCTATATTGCGGAGTAGTAGCAATTGTCAAACTTGGAACTACCACCATCAATATTATTTTTTTAATAGCATTAGTAATCTATGGTAAAGCATCAGTTCATGGTGAAGCTACAAGCTATTTGACTGGTGAAGCTGCAAGCTATTTGACTGGTGCAGATAAAATTTGGACTTAATGTTTAGTAAGTTTCAGCGCAATATTTTCGGCAAATAGCTAATCTTGGTTTAGTAATGATGTAAGTCTGATGATGATTTGTCATGAAAACATTCATACAGTTTTTCAGCTGTGAGAAAGTGAAAATCTGGTAGTCTACTGCAGCTATTACAAAAATAATTTGGCACTTTAATTGTCAGTTGTTTGTATTTTTTTTCATTTTCAATTTCATTCATTTATTTGATTGAAATTAAATAACCACTGTATCCTATTTCTCTGCTCTTTTGTAGCACAGTCACTCTGACAGAAAACTTATTTTTAAAAAAACCAACAACTAAGTTTTATGCAAATGCTTTTATTTTATGTGGTATGACTACATCACACTGAAAGTGGGCCTATCAAACTGTAATTCTTTATTTATTCAGTCAGCTTTCTGTCCATGCACCCCAGCGAGATTGACCACATCTGATTCATTCCCAGCTCATCCCTCAACAGTGTCACTTGCATGATATTCATTTAAAAATAATATCAGAACATCAAACAGTGAAGGTACCATGAACAACCTCCAAACAAAAAATATATATATTTCAAGACCTACTGCAGAAGATGAGAAGCTAATATATCATGGATTACTTCATCTTTAAAGGGAAATCAGTATAGATTTTGCATTATTTGCAAGAATCATGTACCATTCAGTGAAGGAGGCATCAAGGACATCAGAAAGCATGGTGAATTAGCTGATCAAAATAAATTGGAATTGGTTGTTGGACAACAACCTCTGATGTTCCAACAACAACCTTTGATGTCATCATGGGGGAAAAGTGAGAATTTAGGATTTCTGGATAAATAAACCTGGCAATACTGTATGCAGAAGATAAACTTTACAAACATGCACTGATTTATAAAGTTTTCTGTCTCTGCGGCTTTTGTCCTCAGGTATATATTTTTATGACCCCTTCCCCCCTTAGTAACCCATTGTGGATCCGTCCCTGGCAATGGAAGGGTTTCAAGTTGCATCAAATATTCTAATTCTACGTGAATAATATAGATTGAAAGTATGTACATCATAATTTCTATGACCAAAATTACATTGGAGTTTTATTGGAGGACATATTCTTGCACTATATTATCAGCATAGGATCATTCATAAGTTCATTTTTATTGTTAAATACATGATGTTCTGTGCTTCTGTCATCCAGGAGACTTAACTATTATGGGGGATGGGCCTCCCTGACACCACCGCCCCCCCCCCCCCCCCCCCCCCCCCCTTTGACATGGAGTTAAAGTAATTTTTAAACATGAGCTCCAAACATTAAATCATAGTTAAGCTGGGTTTTTTTTGGCTTGAAATTTCTAGTCTTGTTGAAATTTCTATGATTATGGATATGGTAATGGGTCTCCTCACAAGCCAAGCCTTCTCCTTAATAGCTTAACCATTGCTGCTGCTCAGTCCCTCTACTCCAGATATCATAGTTCTGAATGTAACCATCTTCCCTAACTTTCAGCTGCTCACAAAGACAATAGTTAGATATCTTTAAACACTTTTTTTTTGGTTTCTAGAGTAACATGAGAGACTGATGTTGTCTTTATCCATGTGAAATATCCTTTAGGAGTAGGTTGGGGGGGAGGGGATATCTTCTCCTTCCATAGGATGAGTCCTTTCCTAGTCCATATAAACCATTGACACTACAGTATATTCACAATTGGTAATATAATTGATTGATAGTATGACACTACCAATCAACAATACTACCAATTGGTGGAACTCTAAACACTGTTATTCTTGGAATGTCAGAGCAACCCTAGCACAGAGGTATGGAGTATACAGGGCAGTAGTCAGGAGGGGTTTTTTGGTTGCCTGGAACACTCCCCCCCCCCCCCCCCCCCCCCCCCAGGACCAGCTTAGGAGCATTATGATCCCTGGATAAAGCAGTGCACTGGTGTTCCTACCTACCCAACTAATCACAGGAATCTTTTTTTATTATCATTATTACTAGCATGCAATTGCGGTCTTTGGCCGCATTGCTGGCTATGCACATCTTTGGTGGTCTGTGGCTACAAAATTGTCTTAATGAAGGACATGTTTTATGGGAGAGCATGTTTTTCTGGAGTACATGTCTTTCAGGATAACTTGTCTTATGAGAGCATATGTCTTAAGGGAGGTCATGCTTGGTATGAGGGAATGTCTTATGGAAGGTCATTTATTGGTGGAGTACATGTCTTCTGGATGGCATATCTTACAGAATGATTT
Source organism: Lycopodina hypogea (assembly GCA_963969325.1). Lineage (NCBI taxonomy): Eukaryota > Metazoa > Porifera > Demospongiae > Poecilosclerida > Cladorhizidae > Lycopodina > Lycopodina hypogea. The sequence continues at coordinate 5,953,434 of OZ017792.1, forward strand.
GTTTTACTGGAAGACATGGCTTACCGGAGGACATATTTTACTTGAGTATATGTCTTATAGGTCATGTCTTGCAGGTCGACATGTCTTACAGGAGTACATATTTACAAGAAGGCATATCTTACAGGATGATTTTATCCTACAGGAGGACACATCCTACATTCAGACAGGTCTTACTGGAGGGTATAACTTATAGGAAGCCATGATTATATCAGGGCATGTCTTACAGGTGGAATGTCTTGCAGAAGTACATGTACTATGAGTGAACATGTATTATTGAAATACATGATTTAAAGTAGGATATGTCTTACTGGAGGGCATGTCCAACATGAGAACAGGTATTATAGGATGGAATATTATGCAGGAGGGCATGTATTACTGGAGGACATGTAGAAGTAGATGTCATGTCTTTCATGAGAATATGTGCTATGGAAAAACATTTCTAGTAGGTGGATATTTGGGTGGATATGTCTTGTGGGAAGTCCTGTATTATGGGAGGACATGTCTTATGAGAGGTTGTCATAGAGGACATATCTTACAGTAAAACTTATGAGGCTGGAAATGTCTTACATGATGACATGTTTTGTTAGGTTTTAGTTAAATACAATCATACTTTTTTTCTGAAGTTATTTTGGTTATACTTAATATCTGGTATCTGTGTAGAAACTGCAACCAATTATGCTGCTGTGAGTTTAGGCAACTGGTGTGTTTTTTTTTTGGGGTTTTTTTTCTCCATTAACATTTAATTTGCTCTGAGACATGCTTTCCAAGGATTTACTGTATGCAATGTTCTTTTTATGAATGTAGGTATAATTTTAACATCAGCATGATTTTTAAAATTTTTTATAAGTCAATAGTTTTCATGCAAGCTTGACAAACATACCCCTCAATTATGGTGTGCATGCACCTGCTTTAAAATTGTAGTTGGAATGAGCCAGACAGTGATGGTGGAAGGTCCAGCTGTTACCACACTCCACTAAGATTGGTTTAAATTCTTTGCTGGGATAAATTTTATATTAATATTATGTCTGTGGCATTTTTTTTTTTTTTTTTTTTTTTATAGCAATAAACTCTTATGACCCACACTTTCTGCTTTCTTCTAACACTGTTCTCCCTGTGAACTCTTTGATAGACTTTAATTTGGTTGTAAAGGAAGTTAATTTTGTTGTACATGAATAGTAATGAGTGGAGGTGGGAGGGGGCAAATTGGGGCAACAGAATTTTACATCTCCAGCTGCTCCTACAAAACAGATTTTTTTTGGTTCTTTTTTTTTTTTATTATTTTTTGTACAGGAACTTAATTTGGTTGTACAGAAATAGTAATGAATGGAGATGGAAGTGGGGATGGGAGCTTGGAATTGTGTACCTCCAGCTGCTCCACTAAATTGTTGTTTGTTTGTTTTTGCTACTTCTTTATGCCACAGTTAAAATTGTCTGCAATAAATTTGTTTGATGTGAGATTCAGTGCTGTGTCCCTTTAATAAAAGGATTTCATGGAACACTACTTCTGAGTCCATCAAATTTTATTCTCCCATTGAAATTACTGATAAGTTTTTTTTCCTCAACAGGTCATGCAAAGTTGAAATGATGAAGGTCTCTTTGAAATGGTAGTGTATGAAAGCCTACGATTCTCTTTGTTAAAAATGAAATAGTGGACATGAAACATGATGAGCCTTTTTTTGGCTTTTTTTTTTTTTTTAGTTCTCCACTTGAACAATTGGGTGTGGAAAAATAGAACCTAGCCTAGATTACTTTCCCTTACCTGTAGGTCACATCTGCAATTTTCAACCAAATCC
>OZ017792.1:5955426-6063527 GCA_963969325.1 Lycopodina hypogea
GGCAACGCTAGGTATGTCTGCTAATATCATATAAATGGTTAAAGAGAATATCATACAATATATACCATGTATATGTTAACCGTAACATTGAATCCATTGGTAGTAATTTAATGTCGATATGTATGTAATGAAGTTCTCAGGAAAATATACATTACCAGAAGTCTCAGGAATGTCCACAATATATTCGTTCACAATATACAAAAGTATACATGATAGCATAAAAAACATTCATTGAAATAACAAAATTAGAGTTACACTCTGCGTACAATAGCATTCCTTTAAGCATTAAAAAAAAAAGAAAAAAGATTTAATTGTTCAAATAATAATGCTTCTTCAAAGAATGCTGAGAATACCAATTATGATCATTTCAACAGCAGCTGCAGCATACGTATATCTCAAACCCTGGGGAAAGGGAAAGAAATAATCATTCAAAATTTTTATACTTTTTTTTATTTTTTATATATATATAAAGTTTAAGTATATTGAGTGACCTGACTTTAATATTGAGTGGCTCACTTTCAAGAGTATAGTGGCATTATACAGAGTGTGGTCACACTGAACACTCATAAAAGTCTGGCTCTAAACCTATTCGATGTCAGCAGTTGCTGTTGATTGATTATAAAAGATATATATGCAGATTTTCCAATGCAGTTACGAAGTTTTCTAAATTGCTTGTTATATTATGTAGGGATCTATTATATTATATATATTATATTATATTATTATATATTTATTATTTTATATATATTATAATAGTGGAATGGGAAAATATTAATATAGATAGATAGATAGATAGATAGATAGATAGATAGATAGATAGATAGATAGATAGATAGATAGATAGATAGATAGATAGATAGATAGATAGATAGATTTGAAAGGGAAAAAAAGAATATGAAAAAAAAAGAGGGTGAAATGGGAAAAATTAAGGGACTAAAGCCCAGCCCAGCCCAGGATACAAACCTCTGACTTAAAGCTTGGAGACCTGTGCCTTAATGGAATGGCCGTGGTTTCTTATGCTAATTTTTTGCACAGGGTACTATTTGAATTCCTATCTTCTTTATACACAGAGCATTCCCGATGAGATCAATCTATATACTCCCAGTGTTACCCAAAATATATCGAAAAATTTGTGGTGATTTGAAATTCTGTTTGGAAGGAGTAGTATTACTTACAGACAGACACTGGCAAACAATATAGTGGGATATATATTACAGATTTAATGATTCTAAGTCAGCACTTGGTAATTTAACAGGCATCTATCAATTGGTCCACATAATTAATAAATGATGTACCTACTTCCTGGTGTAGTCTCTACTATAAGAATATATATTTTTTGATATAGCTACACAACTTTATATTTCTTGAATACTAATATCTGAACTTTCGGATCATATCATCACTTATGTTTTATAATATTCACTTGGGCATGGCAATTAAAGAATTTTTGTTGTTGGGTATTTTTTTATTTTTTTTTAATATTATTTTTTGGGTGCACTTTATATTATATTTGTGAACTACAATGGAGCCTCTGAATAGCAGACATGTAAGAACCCACTCATCTGTCCTTTGTAGAGAGGTTGTCCTCTATCTAAGGTCTGCCCAAGATCAACCACTGAATATCTATTAATGTCATAGTAGTAATCTCTCATGTTACTACAGCTAATTGGATCAACATTAATACTTCATGGGGAGAATATACGAGGACTATTTCCTTTTACTATAATGAAATGGGGGGGGGGGGGGGGGGGGGGGGGAAGCAACAAAGGCAGTGATTAGAATTGAAAAATAAGGAACTTATTAACTGAGTGTTTACACCCTGTTTCAAGATTCAACTGGCATGCCTTCTTTGTTTTTTTGTTGTTGTTGTTTTTTTGTTGTTTTTTTAATTTATTTATTTATTTATTTATTTATTTATTTATTATTTTTTAATTTTTTTTTTTAGAAACAATAGCAATCACTGTGTTGTTTTTGCACAGAGAGACCAACAAGGGATTCTGCTGCAAAACTGTGAACAAAATTACTGATTTTTGCCTGAAAACAATATACCTACCAGCTGTAGAGACTAAAATCCTACATTGACATGCGAAAAAAACTAGCGGAGAATCTTACAGAGTCATCCACCTCACTAAACAAGAGTAAGAGCCTCATATATCATTGTATCTTTATTCTTGACTTTTATTCATTCAATTTCATAAAATGGTTGGGGCATGGTTTTACAAAAAGTGTGGGGGTGTGGCTTTTGTCCTTTCTGAAAGGTCCACTTTCAATGGATTTATTGGAAGCTGACCAAACTTTTGTCCATTGTTAGGAGTTAGGAGGGTCCACTTTCAGAGGTATTGATCTATTTGCTCTTGTAGGGAATCAATCAGTGCCTTACTGTTTGTCCATTGTAGAGAGGTTATCCCTATTTCAGAGAATCTGTTTGGGGAGATTGCACTGTATTTTTTAATATTTCCAATATATGAAAGAAAACTACATTTCAAATGAGAGTTTTCTTGATTTTGTCTCTATAGCTGGAGTGGTGGAGATTGCTTACAAGCACATGATAGATCCTACCTGATGACAGCTCTGCTAAAGTTCAAAATTAACCAATCCATTTGTTTACTGCAAGCATGGACACATTCTTCAACACAGCTTTATTCATCTTTAGAGGTTTTAAAATTACTATCACAGATATTTCCCATGATCTAATAGTTAACACTAAAAAATTATAATTATTTGAATAGTTAAACTAAAGCGAACGCCCACTTTCAGTTGAGCAAGTTACATAGGTTATCATAATTGAGTTGGCTAAAAATTACTCTAATGATGTCCAGATGATTTATAAAAAGCACAAAACATTCTAGAGAATATTTCTGTATTTCATATCTATCAGCAAAACTTTTATACAGGAGGGGGGGTGAGGGGAGTTTGGAAACACTACAAGGATCCATACATATCTTCTATCATGGATATTTATATGCAATATTGCACATATAGAGCTTAAGTTTTACCTTGGAACTTGACTTGGTGGTGGCAGCAGTAGGAACAGTGGTAGGTAGCACAGGCTCCATGTAACGCAAGGTTAGTCTGTTATTATCACCAAGGATTGTGTACTGTGACACAGAAGTGGTCAATTTGGTTTCCATCTCATCAGATGTGGTCACAAACGCGACCCACATACACTCATCTGTTTTCTGGAACCCATTGAGTTGGAGGATCTCATAGCCAGTAATATCATCATAGCTGGCCGAGAAGCGGTAAGAGATTCCGTATCCCCGCACAGCCTGTTCCATCACATTTAGTGCACTGCTTCCTATGGGCACTGTGACAGAGATTATACCAGGTGGTGTAGAGTTAGTGCAGATGAAATCGGGATACTCAATACTGTAAATGGTGGTGTAGCTATTAGGAAGGCTTCTCTCATAGCGAAAAATGACAGAGTAGTTATCAGCAACATAGTAGGATGAGATATCAACACTTGGTCTGAATTCTTGTTCACTGGGAGATAGAATGTAAAATACCCAAGCACAAGGCACTGTAGCATATGTCCCATTCAGAAAATCCACTATGTAACCACTAATTCCACCTTCAATAGAAAACGAGGCTACATACTGATATTCTATACCACTTGAAATTGCCGATTCCATGACATTGAGAGCTGTGCTGAAGTATGGAACCGAAACAGAAACAGGCTCTAAATTAGTTCCACCACATTCTCCATTGTCTTCATTGTACTGGACGAGGTAATTGACAGAAACTTGACAATTTACCTGAAAAAAAGTAAAGCTGGCTCAATTATCTATAGATAACTCATACACACATGCTCAGTGAAAGGTTTACCTCCAATATTGGGTCCAAAAGAATACCATTGTTATATTTTGATTGCCAAAAATATTTCAACCAATGAACTAGATGAAGCTCCAAAAATAGGAAGTAACAGAAAAAATTCTACAACATCGACATTAATTTTGGTGCTAGTTAACTGTACTAGTACTACTAAACCATTATAGTTTTACTATTAAAATATGATTATTAAAGAAACTTAGTAGAAACCTTTAGAACACACCTTATTTTAAGCACTGTGCATAACTTATGAATATAGTATGTTTCCTTTTTCATTTTTTTCCCTAACAAGATTCTCTTCAATTGTCAATACACACAAAACCAAATTGTTGATCACCTTGGCTCTCTAAACCAATCTAAATGTTTGCTTGAAAACAAGTCCAAGATTAGCAATATTTAGTAATAGAAGCCATCAACAGCATACCTTCAAAATATCAAGGTATGTTACTTACATAATAAAGACATACCTAGCTGTATGGCTTAAAAGTGGGTATTGATTACTCACATTCATAAGATGAAGCCCATATATATATATACAGTACATATATATATATATATATATATACAGTACATATATATATATACAGTACATATATATATATATATATACAGTACATATATATATATATATATACAGTACATATATATATATATATATACAGTACATATATATATATATATATACAGTACATAAAACCCAGATGGTTTAATTATTCATGTAGAAAAGTTCCAGGCCAGTTACAATGGAAACAAAACAACACAACCACAGAACACTGTAACAAATTATGCGTGGATATGAAAGATAGAACCTCTACACTTGAACTGTGTAGAGTATAAAATATTACGTTAATAATTAACATTTACAAAATAAAATATCATTATGTATTATCAAATCAATGTGTAACACAGTTTGTTGTAACATGTGTTTACAACTAATGACTGTGTGGAAACCCAAACGTTGCAAATCTTACCACAACTTTACCCTCATCTTTGGTGTTTTAAACAATTATTTTTTCCTGGTCTAAAACACTATATTGCAAAAATATTATAGCAATTATTTGCCACAAGTCCTAGTGTGCGACTTCTCCTGCTCTTTCTCTTGTTATCCTCCAGTGGTGTAGTGTAAATAGGTGCCAACTGTTGTCCCAGGTGAGGTTATCCCCATTTTTTAAAATCATTTTTAGGGGTATGTGGCGGGTGAATCTGTTCAGGGAAATAGTCATCCTTGCCCCTTAATGCATGACTCTGTGGACCACTGGCAGTCCTCAGTGGTAGTGTTGGTTCTCCAGCACGACCAACCCTCCAATGCATTGAGCCAGGCACCTTTTGGTGCAGGTGGAGGGTTGCCTTTGGGTACAAATTTTTTTTGCTCCCCCCTTCCCGCTAGTCAGCTGCCTTCCATCTACACCTGTGCCACCTAGATGGCCTTCCATCATCAGTGCCTCAAGGGAAATGGCACTGGATTCCCAGCATTCCATCTCAGGAAAATGTGCTCCCCTCACTAGTTGAGGGTGAGCCACCAGGTTAGCTGGTGGAGGAGCTCCCGTTAGTTGTCGCCCCCGCCCCCCTTGGTGGGTGTGGTAGGAGTATGTGCTGACTCAGGCAACCCACAGGAATTTGCCACCCTGTGACAGCTGTAAGCTGGGGGCTAAGAAAGAAAGAAAGAAAGAAAGAAAAGATGATCCCCAACGAGTGACAGACACAATGTTTAAATTTTTTTTCCAAAAATGCTCAGAACTGGGCTGTCTGATAGTTGGGCAGATGATTCTTTTGAAAATATTTTTTGAAGGCATGAAGCCAGAAACAATTATTGAATTTAGTGCATTGAGTGCTAACTGACCTTTGCCAAAGCATTGTTCTCAAGCAAATCTTTATAAAAAAAATAATAATTTTCAATAATTTTTTTATCTTACCAGAAGAAATAGATTTTCTTCTCTCGATTTCTCTCTTTTTTTTCAGTTTCTTTTTTTATTATTTCTTTTTTTTTTTATTTATTTATTTTTTTTATATGTTCTTGTATATAATAATTTCTATCCCCCCCCCCCCCCCTTGACTTTCCCAAGTATACAAGTATCTAATCCAAAGCATGCATTTTTTAAATGCATTTATCCTTGTGTATTTGCGCATCTTTGTGAGCACAGGAGGGAGGTGAATGAGAAACAGGAAATTATATTGCACTGGTTAAACCTTCAAGACCATTGATAATTACACTCTGGAATAGTATTTCCAGGAAACATAGATAATCTGAATTCTACTCATGCAATAGTCATTTACATACCACAAATTTATATAAACACAGAAACAGACATTTGTGAAATAAAACATGGTTGCACAACTATTTATATTTTACTATAAATTTTTTAAATAAATAAATAAATAAATAAAATTAATAAATTAAAGAATAATAAAACAAAAAATTTAGAGGTGATAAATGACCACCATTATTAGCTATGCTAGCTAGACTTTTAAATCCAATGCTAAAAAATTTTCAATTATATGCACTGGCAAGAATCTGCCCCACCTCAAAAAAGCTTACAGCTTCTCCATTCAGCCTGAAAATCAGCAAACTAGCTTGCTATCTCATTAGCCCGTTAGATATTCCCTACAAAAAGTTGATATAAGTAAGGCCACATCTATTATACTAGTACACTCATCTGACTTACCTGCCCCGCCAGAAAAACCAATACGACCAGCTCTAGCAACTTCATCGTCATCGCTCCACCACAAACTCCTCGACTGAAGCCAGGAGGAAGGCCACACCCTAAATCGGTTGGGGTAGTATTGCGGATAGCATTGCAGGAATGTGTTTACGCTATGTGCTACCTGTGTGGCTATTAATTATCATATTTTGTGACTGAGTAAAATATTTTGTGTCTGGGTAAAATATTATTTTAGGGCCAGATAAAATATTTGATGAGTTAAAAGCGGAATATAATAAGAAAGGTTGGACTTAATGGGGTGCAGACTCCGGAGATACAAATACAAACACTACTTACATGTTATCATGATAGTTTGTTGGCTGCTAGTTGTTTTTTAGTGTAACTGTATGTATTTTTGCTGCAATTTTCAAGAGAAACTGAAAGTGTGTGTGTGTGTGGGAGGGGGGGGGGAGGGGGTGTGGTGTGTGCTTATATTGCAGCTTCAAGAGGAATTAGAAATGGTTAAGTGAATGATGTGACTTAATATAATTGACTGAATTATGATTAGCATAAGTGCACCTGGGCAATCCTTGGCATAATTGCATGACCCCATAAAATCATTGTCACTATTTGACATTTGTGTGGTCTCTATTGCTATGGGTGTGGTTTGTGTTGTTTAGCAGTACTGATCTGTACCTATGCACACAAAAAGATTACATGATATCATTGTTGCTTTTCCTTTCAGTTAATTCAATATTTCTCTGTATCATGGCAACAAAACTCTACCTACATGCACCTCAACAGCTGGGAAATATCATTCCATGAGAAGAGCTGAAGGGAAATATGTTATCATGAACCCAAGTGAATAAATAATACTTTTTTTTTTAATTTTAATGAAAAAAATTTGAAGATGCACAATTATACCCATATAGCTAGACCTTGAGTGAAAAAAAACTCTTACCAATTTAAATTAGCTGCAAATGAAATAATTTCAAATGTCCAAATGGAACTAATTCCAACTGAAGCACTGTTTCAACACTTCTATTCAAGAGTGTTTAGCCTAAAGTGAAGTCTTTGGACTGCATTTTTCTTTCTGGATTAAGATACTAGCTAATTAACTGATTATGGTTCCCAAGTGTTATGTATTCATGATGCCAAAACAAATCAATCATTGCCTTATTTAATTTCAGATATATATGATTATGGTTTTATTTTATTTAAGATCTCTCTATTTTGTTCTTTTTTTTTCAATATTTATTTATTATTATTATTATCATTATTTAGCTTATTTGATCCATGATGTAGTGTGTGTGTGTGTGTGTGTGTGTGTGTGTGTGTGTGTGTGTGTGTGTGTGTGTGTGTGTGTGTGTGTGTGCACATAGTAAGAAGTCACTTGTCCAAACAATCAACATCGAAACTACACCCACAACAATGCAAGCAGGTAGACAAAAAGACAGAGTAACAATTATTAATAGGCACAAACATAACCAAATAACCAAGGAAATCAAGATTACAATTTAGTAAGTAATGAAAGAACTTTAGTTAGTGAACTACCCTATAAATGAACTTGTGGTTTATCACAAATTGGTTGGAGGTGATTTCAGGCCATAATGAATCTTACTCTAATAGGTCATTTTAACACTTAATCCTGTACATAAACCTTTTTCCTGTACATAAACCTTTTAACTGTTCTCCTACACAATATAACTGAACATAATAATTCAGTTAGTTTAATATTACATTACATTCTCCACCTCACTCTTATTTAAGCACATTAAAAAAATAAACATGCATTCTCTAAATTGAAAAAGAAGTTGAAATTTTCACCTTCAGCCATTGTTATTTCAACTTCTATATTTCATACTTGCCTTTTTTGTCTTTCTTGCAGCCAAATCATTCATACTTTTATGTAAGTTTCACCCCCCCCCCCCCCAAAAAAAAAAAAAAAAAAAAAAAAAAAAAAAAATCATATTTGAATTGGTAAAAGTCCTTCTCACTTCTGGTCTATATAGGTCTGTTTTTCTTTCTTTCTTTTTGTTTCTTGTTATTGGTTGAATAAAAGATTCAGTGATGCTGGATTCGATTTACCCCATTGTTCCATCTAACCATCAACCATCACTGCATTGCTATGGGATATCTACCAAATTATCAGATTGACTTCAGATTAAAGAAAAATTATTCATTAACCCATTGCACTGACCCAAAAAAAGAAAGAAAAACAAAAAGGAAAACAAAAACAAAAAAAAAAAAAGAAAGAAAAAAGAAAGGAAAACAAAAAAAAACAAATATTGAAATAACAAAACTTAGAACATATTCAGCCGGAGTTTAATTCCTGCTTACTTAACGATAAAATGATTTTGCACATGCTCAGCATGGTACAGGTCATGTGCAGACTGCATCAACACAAGCAAGCATGATCTCAGGAGGAGAGACATTGCCGGTTCAACAATAAAATATTAATAAATATCATTGTAAAACAAAGAATAAAAATTAATAAAATAATATATTTGCAGGGGGTTTTGTGTTTGTTTAGTAATGCAATAATGATAATAGCAACAATAATGAAGACAACAGTTTTTACAGTAGTGGTAACAATAATAAGATATCAAACAAACAAACAGCTCTGACTCTAATCATTGCTAAGAGATTCGTACTGTCCCCTTCTCTTCCTCCCGATCAGTGCTACAGTGTACGCTGAGAAAATGATGATGAGCAGAATGGCTAATATCCCACCCACCACTATGGGCACCACCAACTCCTGCAGCTTGATGTAATCCTCTAAACAGATCTTTCCTGCAAATACACAACAACATCCATTGTGTGTGTGTGTGTGTGTGTGTGTGTGTGTGTGTGTGTGTGTGTGTGTGTGTGTGTGCGCGCGCACGATAAAAAAAAATACATCAAAGTTTATTACAACACTCAAAAAAAAATTTTTTTTTTTTAAACTGTCCCAAGGCCTGTCCGCACTGTACATTAAAACCGGTTCACCTGTCTCTCTAAAGCAGTCCACACTAGAACAGGTTCCATCACACAGGTTCTGTGTGAAGCCACTTGAAGGGTAGGCTTCAAGTGGCCTCAATAGTATTTTATATATCAGTTTGTAGTGTGGAGACAGGCCTTGAGAAAACCAAACTCAACCTACGATTCACTCTGGTGTTGTTGTCCAGGTTACCCGGGAAGATGACGGACTGGGACAGTTTTATGTTGGAGCACACTACATTTTTGTTGGTGTCATTGAAGCAAGGGGAAGTGATGTTGTTTTCGGTGACGTTGCTTTCGGTGATGTCCTGCTCAAACCACAACATCTTATCTTCCTTGCAGTGGTAGTACTTGTTTTGGTGGAAGGTTCGGTTGAAATACTTGTGGGTGGAGGACGACGTAGCATACACCTTGTGGCCTGCATCTGAGAGTCGAACGACAGAAACAGCATTTAGCTTACTAACAGCTATTACTAGAATAACCATGAGTGAATAAATAGTGACATATCACCCTCTCTCTCTCCTATGGCCCCCTCTCCCCTATCTCTCTTATCCACCCAAATCTCTCTCTCTCCTTAGGAGTTAACTAGATTCTGCATTCACTTGTCAAGCAGCAAGCATGCATACACATGAAGGACGTCCCCTGGTGTAATTACAATTTCCCCCCCCCCCCACTCTTCTGAACTGACTTCACACAGTAACATTCAAATAGAGATACTTTTTATCTGAGGCAATACAATACTGGCAGACGTTAAAAAGTGATGATGTTCCAAAGCAAACCAGACTACACCCACCATGACAGGAACAAGACCAGATCCTGGACACCCCCTCCCTCCTTTACTAACCATGCTAATTGCAGGCCACAAATTGCCTTCCAAGCATGTGGTTTAATGTACAAATACAGAGAACTAACATCTGATATGGTGACCAGGGTTTTATATAGGATTTTTTCTTGGGTGGTGGGGGGATTGTGCATGCATCCTGATGAGCCAGCTGTCATGGCAGCTCTGTAGTGTGAAATCCAAATGAAATAAATATAGTGACTCCCTCTGTTACAGTAGCTGATCTTGTCCTATAGGATATGTGAAAATTCAGATAAGAGAATACACATGCATACAACAATGCATGTATATTCCTGACTGCTTTAAGTGTGCTGTTTCAGTTATCAATAAGTATTAACTTCTCATAGTGACAGATAAGAACCAGCACTAGCTTGGTGTGCCCTATTTAGACCCTAGAGTTAAAAAAAGAAAAGAAAAAAGAATTCACACCAGCTAGCATTGCTTACCATGAGGGATAGCTAATACATAGCTTACTATTATTCTAATATATGAAAAAATTTCACTTAGATAGTCCACTATTAATACTGTAGAAACAATGCCTGGATGAGGGGGTAATTGAGGTTGGTATAACAGAGGCTTTACTGTAAGACCTAAATGAAAACACCTCAAATTTCATTGATAGAGAATGTGTTAAGCACTTATGAGCCCACAACTAAGTGTACCTATGTACCATGGGGAAGTGCTTCTAGGTGTCAGAGTGCAAAGTACACTTCTAGAACATGAAGCGGTGCTGTGAGTATAAAGGCCTGTCCACATTGCATACTAAAACCGGTTTCGCCCGTGTCTGGAACGGGTTCCACGCACCCATACTACACCTGGTTTCATCCCAATGGGTTGCATCCAGTTTCACCTGAAACCTTCAGAAGGGTAAGCTTCAAGCGGCTCAGATTTATTCAACACACCTGTGGCTTTATTGTTGATGTGCTCTATTAGGAGTTTAGCTACAACAGCTCTCTCCCTCCTCTTTATCCTCATTCATTCGATGACATTGTGGAGAGGAAAAGACAGAACAAAGTAGAGCACCAGAAAATAAAAACCCCTGTATATATAGGGGATAAAAGAAAACCAATTAATATGCCCAACTAATTATTGAGCCCACGCAGGTGATATGGAGCGGGTTCAGCACTATGCTAATATGGACACAAGAAAACATTTAGAAGCGGGTGTTGCTGGAGAGAGGTACAAACCCGTTTGTAGTGTGTACAGGGCTTCAGAGAAAGAGCTGAAATTGCTCAAGGAAGATGGAGAAGATTGGTGCTCGGAAATAATATCTACAGTTAAGAAACTTGAAGATGATCAGAGTACTGTCAGAAGAAAGAAAAGAAAAAAAAAAAAAAAAAAAAAAGTTTTCCTTTATTCATAATATTTGATATGTGCATCTTTTTAGCAAAGGGTCATACTACGAGTTAGTTGATATGGGAACTTTTGCTGGGGGTGGGGGGGGGGGATTCCAGGGGGTGCCCTCCCTCTGAATGAAACCCAGGTGATGCAATATACAGTAACATAAATTTTGATATACTAAAGGGAGTGTCTGTCCAACTGTCAAAACGAAAATTTACAACACAATTTCCATGTCCACAACTCTCATTGATGTAGGGCTACTATCACATGACAACTCTTCATGTGCTTGTTGTAGAACCGCTGTTGACAGTACACAAACTTGCAAGTAAATTATGCATCAATACATGGAAATATTGACTGGAGATAGTGTGAACCTTTTGCCTGCAATTTCCAGTCAGTCAATAAGATGATCAGTACATTGGTTAGCTGTGAAAGAGTGGGTCAGTGGGTGGGTCAGTCAGTCAGTCGGTCGGTCGGTCAGTCAGTCACTTAGTTAGTCTGCCAGAAAAGGTGGGAATGAGGTGATTACAAAAATATAAACAATTGTTGCCATTTCATTAGCAACACACACACACACTGTACATGACACCAGCACAGCAGGCAAGAACAAATTGAAGTTCATAAAAGTCATTCCCTACAGCATATGCTACAATGGCAGCTGCATGTAAGCAGAGGGTTCACACACACACTTAAAATATCAGACACTTGCATTTATGTGTCCAACGTGTGTACTCCTTTGGTATTTAAAATTTCAAAACACTCAATTATTTTATTAATACTCACAAACAAACATGAATGATTGTTTTCAACTGACACCTGGAAGTAAGCACGCACAGCAGCTTCTGCAGATGCCATTTTCTCTGTCTTTTGTCATGGAAACAGTCTCCCCCTCAACTTGTGGAACTCTTGCAAATGTCCCAGGTTTTAAGCTCCCATAGTCAACCTCTATACCACCTGAAGAAGCTTTACTCCATACTTCTTAGCTTGGCATAAAGCAGCAAGTGAACTAACTATCTGCCATGGAGTTTCAGCACAGAGAAGCATAAACCACACACTACCACTCCTACCAACAGATGATAGCACAGGTTCTTTGCAGGCCACACGCAGAAGTGGCCTCACTTTTGACACTTGACAGGCACTACTCTAGGATACACATAGCCCTAACTCAGGATACCTCCTGGAGGAAATCCAGCTAACTCACCAGTTCTGGAGGCATTAGGTCAAGACTGACTCCAGCTCAATGTAGCTACTGCAATGGTAGATGGCTCAATGTATTATTATTGAACAGACATTTTCTTTCCAAGAACAACTACTACTGTCTTAGAATATAATCAAATATCTAATGGTCAATGATAATAATTTTCCCTCCTTTGACACCCCAAAATGGAATTTTCATGGTTAAAACAAAGTCAATTCAATTAAAGGAACCAAGGACTGGAGTAAAGGTGTCAACGATGAGGTAGTGGGTATGTATGTGGCAATAATCCATTAGACAAGAGTCACAATTGGTAAGAAAAGGACGCAGGAAATGGCAAAATAAGAGTTAACTTGAAATTAATGACCCTTACCAAAAATATTTGAATAAAATCAAAATAATTTCAGTGTTGAACAACTTCAAGTACCATGGTATCCAAGAATATGTGAAATGAATACTAATTGAAATGATGATCCTTACCCCAAATTGATTGAAATTGAAACATTTCATTATTGAATAACTTCAAGTAAAATAGCACTAAAAAATGGTCTAATTTAGTGTTGCTTTGAAAATCATGATCCTTACCAAATATTAAAGAACAACTACAACCATTTTTTGTGCCCAAAATTGACACCCACACAGTAATTGCATCAATGCGCATGTCATTCAATAAATCGTATTTAAATAAAGTTACTATAAAAACACAGCATTTACCCGTCAGCAAAATACCTTTTGGATAGAAGAATGTGTCGTTGTCAAGGTCAAACTCGAGCTCCACCCGAGTGAGGTACCATTGGCTGGCCAGGACAAAGTCGAAGGTGGTACTGAAGTTGGTGGTGTTATGCATCCAGCTGAGGGAGATAGAGCGGTAGGAAGTCCGGCAGTAGCCAGAGATCTCCACCTGGGAATTCACCGGCAGTGAGAGATGCTCACTCTGATAGAGAGGGTGGGAGTAGGGAATAGGTCATGTGATACACTGAGGTGATATATATATATATATATATATATATATGGTGGGAGTAGGGGATAGGTCATGTGATACACTGAGATGAGTTATATATATATATATATACATATATATATGGTGGAAGTAGGGGATAGGTCATGTGATACACTGAGGTGAGCTATATATATATATATGGTGGGAGTAGGGGATAGGTCATGTGATACACTGAGGTGAGTTATAGATATGGTGGGAGTAGGAGATAGGTCATGTGATACACTGAGGTGAGTTATAGATATGGTGGGAATAGGGGATAGGTCATGCAATACAGTCAGGTGGGCTGCAGATATGGTGAGAGTAGAGGATAGGTCATGTGATACATTCAGGTGAGCTATAGATCTGGTCACAAGCACACCATGAGTGTATGCACATCACTATATTTAAGGAAACAATCTAATCTAAGATTATCTGTATTAAAAAGATAAGGGGGTGGATTTAAGTATAAACACTGAAACATTTTAAAAAAAAAGAAGAAGCTTTCACTGTGTGTGTGTGTGTGTGTGTGTGTGTGTGTGTGTGTGTGTGTGTGTGTGTGTGTGTGTGTGTGTGTGTGTGTGATCTGTGACAGAACATCTTGGGAAGACGGGAAGAGAACAAACTCATTAGCGATAAGCTCAAGATGAAACACACAACACACTTGAGAAGCTAATCAAAATAGTGCCACAGTAAACATCATCCAATACCGTCTGGTCTGGTATACAATCTTATTCGTGAGTGGTTCACATACACAGCTAACAGGTTTTATTTCCATTTATCACCCTACTAGAATAGGGGCAGCAATTTCAAAATACATTCCTTTAACAGAACTATTCCGTACCTCGTACAAAATAAGAATATCATCCAATACTATTGTGGCCTCAGCATTTGGTACTAAGTGCTTCTTACATTATTATTTGTTGAGAAGCTATGCCGTGTCCCTCAGTGAGAATTGGTTGAATTTTTTTTTTCCCATGGATTTTACAGCTTAATTTATTCCTTTCAATCAATTCATTTAATCAACAGCTCTTCTAGAGAAACAGCTCTTCAAGCTCAAAATCAATCTCAATCACTACCAGTTCGAGGCCCTAACTCCTGGAACAAGTCAGAGTACATCTTTGCTTCAATATCAGCTCATCAAATACATGTTGTTGTTTCAAATTCTTGAGTCATTTTTGGCCTTGTTGCATTGGTTGAGACAATGCTGGGATGGAGTCTGTGGCCTTCTGGGCAGGGAAGAGTAGTGGATAGTGTGTGTGTGTGTGTGTGTGTGTTTGTGTGTGTGTGTGTGTGTGTGTGTGTGTGTGTGTGTGTGTGTGTTCCAGCCCAAATCCCCACTCCTACCTCGTCTATACTTACAATGAGGTTGTTGTTGTTATTGCTAGAGGAGTTGTTGGAGTGGTTGAGGTATTGGTAATAGATGTTGACGTCCATCTTGAAGGACACAGTCATGCACACAGCACCGTCAGAATTAGACAGTCTGTACACATGGTCCTCATTCACCTGGTACCGCCCAGCTGGAATGGAATGGGGTCATTGGAACAGAACATGCCATTATGCCAATATATTGGTAATGTAATCACAATAATTAGATTCACTTGTAATTGCAGTAAGAATGATAAAAGGAAAAGAAAATATAGAAAATGATATAATTGTACCAAAAAAAGAAGGGGGAAAAAAAAAAGTTAAAAAGGGGAGAAAACACACACTCAAACACACCCTGGCTGGCTGATAATCATAAAATTGATGCCTTCCTAAAACTGATGGAAGATGAAGTTAAGCCTATAGCTTCCTTGGGTTGAAAAGGTTGGGAGGTGTCAAATTGCACCCCACCCACCATCACATACAGCACCAGCCTTTATACACAGAGGCCATACTTGCACACATAACCTTGTAGAATAGTACCTTTCAAACTTTTGTTATTGAAAATTTCACAGAACAAGGACAAAACCAAATGACGGCAGCACATCCAAATAAAGTCAGTATTGGCTTACTTGTATCATACTTGACTTGTTCATAGAGGCAAGTGAGTTATAGAGGCAAGTGAGTTATAGAGGCAAGTGAGTTATAGAGGCAAATGAGTTATAGAGGCAAATGAGTTATAGAGGCATGTAAGTTATAGAGGTAAGTTAAAGTAAGTTATAGAAGTTAGAGGCAAGTAAGTTATAGACAGGGTCTTTTTGGAGGGGGCTGGGGGGGGGGGATTTTGTGCCCCCCTTGAGCATTCTTTTGTAAAAGCAAATAAAGCACATTTATACAGCAATACATCTAGGTTTTCTGTTCCAAATATCAACTACACTTTCTACAATGTCACATGGAAGTTTTTTTTAAAGGGTGTTTCTAACATTTACATGCATATACACTGGCACATGTATGCCCCCTCGCAGACGGCTATCTCTATTTTCTCTATTCCCCCCCCCCCCTTAGCAATTTCATTTTTTAAAAACTTGATAGAGGCAAGTAAGTTATAGAGGCAAGGAAGTTATAGATGCATGGCCAGATGTGAAGCTGGATACATGAGAGCAGTACAAGATGTGCTTCTTCTACTGACACATGCATATCTCACAAAAGTTACTATTAATTGCAACATATAAGCTGTGAGCCTGGTTGGATGATGCAGTGAAGATTATAAGACAATACATTGTTTGAAATATAATTACTTTATACAAGTGAGTAAAATAGTTTCCAAATATGGCTACGGTCAACCTCCCCATTGTGGCCTCAATCGTGAGTCCTGCAGAGAATGCGAGAGTTCAACAGCCAGCATTCTGCTGCCATGACCAATTTAGGTGTTGTTGGATAGCCTGACCTGTTTGAGTGGTTTGTTCACTTCCTTTTCTTACCCTGCTGAATCTTCTCTCAGTTGTTGTAACCTTTTGTTGCTTAAACTCATCAGGCTGTCTACAAAACTTGTTTTCTTTAAGTCCCTCCCTGGCTCTGCACTAGATGCAGTTCACCTCTTTCTCTCCCTCTTCCCTTTATTAGATAATAATTTTTAAAAAATTCAATTTTCACTGGCCCTTCATGCAGTAAATGATATAACTGGGTAATCTTTCTGGTAGTTAGAAACTTTAAAACTCTGCAACTGGTCCTACTTCAACAGGTGCATCTATATATAATCACTAAGGAACCCATGAACTATAAGGGTACAATAATGCTTAATTTTTATTGCTTATTAATATTACATATATTTTTTACTTGCCTGTTAATATTATTTTGTTAGTCCGTTTGTTTTATTCAAAAAAAAAAAGAATTAACTATTCCCAACGCCTATGACGGTTATCATACAAGAAAGGATCTCAGGCATTTCCGTCCGTCCATCTGTCTGTCTGTTCGCTAATTACTCCCACAGCTTTAGACTGATGTTAATGGGGGTTATTTTTTTTGACATGTGTGGCTAAACTCTGCAGAGACAGTAGTACGAATTTTTTTTTTGAAAAGTGGCACCCCTGGGGAGGAAAAAAGGAATTCAAATTTTTCATACAAAAAAAAAAAAAGCATTAAAAACCATGGCCCAATGGTTAAGGCACAGGTCGCATGAGATGAAGGTTAGTGGTTCAATTCCCCCTGAGACAGTTTTCCCCCTTTCCTACATTTTTTATCGCACAGGTCTCCCAAGTTGAAATGAAATGGTACAATCCCTTGACTGGGCTTCCCCCCCCCCCTCCTCCATTCTTTGATGTCTGAAGTGAAGTCCAATACATGTAAGACAAAACAGCACTTGTGCTCCAGTCTGTGAAATCAACCAACACCCACTAACAGGTTCCTACAAACCACAGAAGCTCAAGCTTATGAGAGTCTTGCCCATGCAAACTCTCTAATCTTCCTCAAGGGAAATCTAAATCTTCAGACGAAGAAAATAATGAAAAGCCTAGCTTACAAAAGAATGGCCGACATTACATAAATAACCAGGCAGCAGCTATCAGCTATTGCCCTACAGTATCCACAATTTAAAAACAAGGAGATAAAAACATGAGAATCAAGGGAAACCATTTCTTAATGTTGATGTGGTAAAGAATATAGAATATTTCAAACCTTTTCATTCACACAACCTTGAAGAACTTGTTAAGATATGACATAGCTAAATATTTGGTAGGCAAAAAGTATGGGCTGATTTCTGATTATAAAATATTTCTGTAGAAAAGAAAAAAACAATAAATCAAAATAAAGCTCATATTATTTTTGTTAGGTTAATTATCACTATAAAAATTTCTTCCCCTCATCATTATTCCTATTTTTCACTTAATTAGATGTGTACTACTCTATTATGCAAATATTTGTTGGCGGGGAAGAGGGGAAAAAAACCATTGGAGTCTAGAATATTTTCATGCAACAGTATTTGCTGTGTACTTCATTGGCAAGGTAATAATTTCATATACACACCAATTACCACCAATTATAACATCATTTATAAAATCCCTGGAAGGGAAGAAATTTCATTTTTCCAGGGGTGTTCAGAGGAGAGAGGAAGGATATCACCCATACTAGTAGATAGAGCACAGTTACATCTGCACGTGGACTACAAATGTGACAGCCATGAATTCAATCCAACGATGGATTGAAATATTAGAGTTGAGCAAAACAGTGACAACCATGAACAGTTGCCATAGTGACATAAGACACACATTAGCTCAATTTCGAAAACCTTACAACTACTGAATAATTTAGGTCTAGCACCATGAGAAAATAAAATTACCACCTACTCCAATCCCATAGTCAGTCATTGCCAACACAAGATAAATGACCTGTTCTACACTATCTGGTAATACCACAGATTGGCACTAATGTACTAGAGTGGTCCCTAACGGTAGGGATTATCACCGTCAAAAAAAAAGCAAAAACTGCTGAACATGGACACCCAATTAAGCACATGGGTCAAGCATACTATTCACACCCCCCCCCCCATCATCCAGGGCTAGGGGTGCATGATTACATTTTCAAAAATAGTTCTTTAAATAAAGCCTTAGCGTACCCTTGTGGTGGAGACTTAAATATAGCGTGTATGTGTTCTCTCTTCTTTTTTTTCTTTTTTTTTTTTTTAAGCTAACATTTTTCTATACTTTACCCATTCAGTTACTTGACCCATTCAGTTACTTGACCCATTCAGTTACTTGACCCATTCAGTTACTTGACCCATTCAGTTACTTGACCCATTCAGTTACTTGACCCATTCAGTAACTTGACCAGGTTTCATTTGGGACCACTCTAATACAGTTGTGCCCCATAGACTATAAAGTATGAACTTATACACAAGATTCTGTCACACCATTGTGTTTGCAGAGGACCTTATTTGTGGCATTAGGTGGATAATGAAAGACAATGCCTAGAGCAACATACAGAGAGGTTTGCTTTACCTGTTGCCAGAATTATTACAATACTAAAATAACAATTCATATGGCCCAATTTCTAGTTTTACCTTCACAATATTGGGCGAGTACTAGAAGAAAGGTTAGGAGAATATTTCCCAGCTCCCCCATGGCAGACCAATGCTGAAAGGCTCACTACTTAAGGAAATTCGAACAGAACGAGACCAGGCGTAGACAGTTTAGAGACGCTGAACCACCACTCCGATTATCTAACGGCCTGCATCCCCCTACAAAAACTTCACTACCATAGCAGCACATGCAATGCGCGAATAATTGTAAGAACTTTTGGTCTATCCCGTGTCCATTACGGAGAAGTCACTGTCACCTGATAACCACGTGGTAACCTAACCTGTTACGCAAATAATCGCGTGATATAAGCACCAAACGTGTAGCCGAGTACAGTTGCATTTTCACTTGCTTGCTGTTTGGAAGGGTCAGCTCCTCTTCGGCCTATTGTATAGGAGGAAGAAGGATGAGTGAGCTGTTGAGGGTAAAGAAATTAAAATAATATCATGCCCATTCATTTTATTTCAGTAACTGAGGAAATGAACGGGCTATATTGTGAAGTTTATAGTGAATGTTTGTGTGTGCGCTTGTTCAGGTGTGCGCTTGTTCGGTATGCTAGTAGCTAGGTAATCACTCGTCTGTGGGAAGTGTATTCGCTGTGTCTGGCTAGGCCTGTCTGGTGGCACTCTGTACAATTGGTACAGTTTGGGTCCCTAAATATCTATTTATACCAATATATTCTTTTTTCTCTGAATATAACCATGTCTGGTCTATTTTTAAATTTAAAAATTTCATCAGTTGTCACCTGGTGAGTGAAATAACATTCCACTTGTGTTTTGGTAAAAGTAATATATTTTTTCCAGCCTACTTGTCTTCGCAATGTTCACACATCCTCGAAACTGCTCTGAGACTTGTTTGACTTGTTAAGGTACAAATTTGTGACTGGAATCAGGAAGTGAGAGAGCTTTTCCATTCATGAGCACTATTTCTTCTCCTTTAGTCATGCCTAAAGCCTGGTTCACTTTGTGCACACAGCATAGTCATAGCAGCATGTTCTGTGTGTTGCGTAAAATTAAAACTTGGTTCTATTCTCCCGTTGTGGATGTTGTTGGTAAAAAGACACTAAAATATATTTTAATAAAAGTGATTTTAAAGGTAAAATTTCGTGTTCACAGTGCACTCACGTGCAGCCTGTGTTACTACTACGTCTGCAATATGTACACTGATCCTAGCCCTTAAATACCTTGCTGCTTAACAGGAACAGCAATTTCTTTGATGATGTAGAAAGCTTTTAGTTCAGAAGACATTGTTCTATAATGTGACATTATTAATTCAACCTGTATCCATTCATGTGTGTTGGAGAGTGTGGTGGTCTTCCCCTGTTTTGCAATACCAAATTTTAATATGGCAGCCAGAATAGTCTGGCTAAAATCTACTTTTTAGTTGCAGTATGTATTTTAACGTCAGCTAGTAGAGGTAGCTCTCAGGAAGCTTTAACGAATCAGAGTGGTCAAATTTTGCCATAGGAAAAGCCAATAAACCGGTTTGGGGGGGGGGGGGGGGGGGGGGGGGCAGGGGTAGGGTTTTCTGTGTACCAGTACAAAAGGATCCTAATGGGATGGTTGTGGTTGTCATGGGATAGTTTGTGGTCGGTCAAGCACACCACAACACAACTCACTACACTTTGCTCTGCTTTAGTACCATTCATTATGAAGCATCCTTACAACTCACCTCAATATGAAAGGAAATAATAGGTATAATTAATGACCACAAGTAATCTTGTGAGACCACGCCACTTTTATTGCCACTGGGAGGTGTGGTTTTGGCCTTGGCCCTTGCAAAGTGCTTGCTCTGGTCCTGTATGAGTCACTTAAGACTCCACATAATTTTTTAATTGATGTTCATAAGTTTAGAGGAAAATATAGATAGGCTAAAGGTTGCTAGGGTGGGTGGCAACAGGTGTATCATCACGTGAGGAAGATAGTGTTCTAGCACATCCCAATGATTCATACGTGGTGTGAGGAATAATAATTTTAAAAATTAAGGAAAAGAATAGAAGTTGCAAATGAATGTCCTTGTGAATTGACAAGGAAATTTTGCATGTGAAGCCCCAGCACTGATGAACAAATGGAAAGTCTACATTACCGATTGGTTACCAATCTACCAGGAAATATGCTGCTATAATAGGAAGAGTCGTAAATGCTGAATTAGTACAGTAGTATATACATCAACCACCCTGCCACCTCACATGATATAGTTCATGATTCAATTCCCAAACATTATTGGTAGGAGGGGGGGGGGGGGGGGGTAAATATCATAAAAATAATGAAGACAGTAAAACTATCCATCTAGACTCCAAAAATCCTTTACTAATTCAGGTCTGCATGTCAAATGTTGACTCATGCAAAATAGCTTTAATATAGCCTGTTTCAATCGGTATGAATCATTTGGCATAGATACTATTTTATTCCTTTATTTATTCTCAGGTCAGTCAAATATAGTGCTTTAAATAGAGAGGAGGGGAGGGGGTGAAGAAGAGAATAGGGAGTTTTTTTTCTTGTACATTAATTGTCATACACATTTTCATGCACGTAAACATACAATGTACAGTAAAGACAAGAATAAAGATGTGGCTGGTCTAATTAAAGGGCATTCATCTCTCTCCCTTTTCCTCCCCCACAGGAAGGAATAATCTCCAAGTTGAAGGGATACGATGCTTACATTGGTGAGTTCAACATGTTTTACATTTGAAGATTACATGTGCTGTGGTGTAGTAACCCATTGGAGATTACATGTGTGCTGGTGTAGTTGTAACCCAATGGAGATTGCATGTGTGATAATGGTGGTCTCATTCTAACTTTCCTCTTGTGTAAACATATTTCAAATAAATACTAAATCAATTTTAGTCTCTAATTTATTTTATAATATTATTTCATTTTGAGTTGTTCTATTTTTTAACAGATTAGATATTGATTATATTTTTAGCACATACTGTGACTGATTGCCTCTTGTAAGTGCTATTAAAGTTTGCACTTCTCACATGTACACTTGTCAAAAATGGTGCTTCTAAAAGCAATTCAACCTGATCACATATACACTTTTGTTTTAAAAGTCTACAACACATCTTAAAAGTAGACATTTTTGTGACTACAGCCCACTAAAGGTGGGTAAAAAAAAACTGCCTTTTTTCTCTCTTTCTCCCGTCTAATACCTGATAAAAAGAAACTTACGAGTTTGGGCCTTTTTCAATTTTTGTACTGTGCTCTTTTCTTTTTTTCCTCCCTTTTTTTCCATCTTAGTGTCAATGATTGTATTGTCTGTGTTACTGTCTACCTGTGTAAGTATTATGCACTGTTGTTATATCACTCAGGTCATTATCATTACTGGGCTGAAGGCAGGCAGCTTATTTAAGGGAGCCAGCTCTGAAGCCCAGTAATTTAGCATACAGCTTGAAAAAAAATTTTTTATCTTGATACAGTAAATGTCAACTGGGAGCCTATAAAGTGAAAATGCTGTTAACTAAACAAGTCTGACTTTTGCAGTGTGACGCTTCCTATTAAAGAGGCTTTTTTTAAACTTTAGTAAAGAATCTTATACTGCATATGAGTGCAGTAACCACAGCACTTGCATAGCAACATACAATCTGATGTTCCATGTCTGATGCATTAAATGCTTGCCAACAACAGGTAATCTGCTTATTTATTTATTTATTATTATTATTTTTAAGATGGCAGTCCATTAATTGTATCATGTCTGTTTTATTATAGAAATTAGTGCCTATGTTTGTATTATTTGTGTAATTAAGTAACTACTTGTGTGTAAGTATTGTGCACTGTTATATACTCAGTTCATTATCATTCCTGGGCTGAAGGCAGGCAGCCTACTTCAGGGAGCCAATTCTGAAGCCAGTAATTCAATACACTACTTTAAATAAATGGTTATCCCAAACAAGTAAACCTGTTAACTAAAAACCTATCAACAGAAAATTTATCGACTGAAAACTTTTTAAAAAAATAGAGAAAAATCATGTCACCTGAAAACCTGATAGATCAGTAGCCATCAACTCAACTGAAACTTTTTTGTCAGCCATCAAATGGAGCTACTATTTAGGGCAACACACCAACTTGCAGCCAATCATGCCTAACTATATACAGGTTACTTCTGCAGTGTGATGCTCCCTTCCAATTAAAGAGTGTTCCTTTAGTAGTGGTAAAGAGGCTGATGATGAATATGAGTGTGGTAACCGAAAGTACTCAGTAACACACACACACACACACACACACACCACACACACACACACACACACACACACACACACACACACACACACACACACACACCACACACACACACCACACACACACACCACACACACACACACCACACACACACACACCACACACACACACCACACACACACACCACACACACACACACCACACACACACACCACACACACACACACCACACACACACACACACACACACACACACACACACACACACACACACACACACACACAATCCATGTGTTCCTTCTATCCGATACATTGAATGCTGGGCAACAACGAATATCTCTGCTAGTATATAGATAGATATACACATATTGTGTTTGTTTGTTGTTTTTTTTATGATTTTTTGGTATGTTGTTGTTTAAATTTTTTTTTTCTGTTTGTTTATTATATTATTAGACAATGAGCTGCCGGACTACATCATGGTGATGTTAGCTAATGGAAAGTCCATCGTTCAAGTCAGAGAAGACCTTCAACTCTTCCTTGGAGAAGATACGGACGGGTTTACATCCTGGCTGCAGAGAATTATGGCCAATCCTACTCTGCTGCAGAAGACCAGTGGCAGCGAAGGAGAGGGGCGTAGCCAACAAGAGGGGCGTAGCCAACAAGAGGGGCGTAGCCAACAAGAGGGGCGTGGCAAACAAGAGGGGCGTGGCAGAGAGGAGGAGCATGAAAGAGTTGATGGGCATGGTCGAGATCGTAGAGGTAGCCGAGAGGAACATGTGGAGAGAGGGGAAGTAAAGAGAGGGGAAGAAAGGAGAGGAGAGGAAAGGAGAGGAGAGGAAAGGAGAGAAGGAGAGAGGAGGATTGCTGAAGGAGAAGGTGAGGACAGTAAGAGTCATGGACGAGGAGGAAGGAGGAGGGATGACGGCAGGGTTGAGCAAGGAGCGCAAGAGATGGAGGAGGAGAGAGGGAGGCGAAGAGGAAAAGACATTATTCGAAGGGAAAGCAGGGGCCATAGAGATGGTGTGTACTGTGTAATATGCTTCTATAGTTGTAGGCATGAAAATATTTTCCAAGTCATGCTCTTACTACTCAATGTGTGGTATTCAATCATCCTGGTCAATTATCAGATCTCTTTGTTATTGTAGCTGTTGTATTATTGTTGAACTATAGGACGCCCTCCAGCTGGTCATCCAATCAGCACCAGAAAGAGAAGCAACACAGAAACATACTCAGATGAGGAAGATAGGCCACCATTGCCCAAGATTTCCAAAATGAGGTCTGACAGGTACGACCAGGAGCGAGAGAAGGAAGATTCCGCCAGGTGCCGCAGAGACAAGGGCAGGAGGAAGTCACCTGAAACCCAGAGGTCACGAGGAGCTGCACGGAAGACAGTCAGGGCACAGGTGAGAGATTATATAGAGCAAATACTATAATTAGAAACTATTGTTGTGGACTATTATTAGGTACTGTTATTGGATACTATTATTAGAAACATGGGTATATATATATTCATATCTGTGGTATGTAAGTTGTTGGAAGTCAGTTATCCAGATGTATTGGTCGAGGTATCCCATTGTACGTCCTCTTGATGGTTTTGCCTATCTATCTATCTATTTGTGGATCGAAGGAGCAGCTTTTATGCAGTGTGTCTTATCCCCCAACAATACCGGGGGTCAAACTGCTCCAACAAACTGACATCCGACATTTTGCCGCAAACAACAACAATTTTCTATTTGTGTATAACGTTAGTCCTATCAAGTTGAAATTTGGCATTAGCACTTGGGTTGGATGGGGGTTCAAAATAATCGTATTTGAATTACAGTATTTTGGCCTATCTATCTATCTCCCTGTTTTAAAATTACTCCCCTACTCTCCTAGAGTATGTTTACATTTAGTACGTTTAATGACCAATCGTCTGATTACAGATATAATTCCTTAACACTGAAATAGATTAATATACACAAAACAATGACTAATTGACATTACAATGGAATCAATTAGTCTCTGCAACAACAAGTGGTCATCAAAATATCAGAATCAACTTCCCTGACATCTTATAATTAGTTGTTTTATTTTGTATTCTTTTTCAGCCTGATTCCACTCGAGACCAGGATCTGAGGGAGCTAATTGGTGGGCGGAGGCACAGTGAGGCACGATCATACCTGCGTAGGCGGGAGTTGGCTAGAGGGAGAGGAGGGGGGAGGGTGGAGAGTGAGGGAGAGGAAGAGGAAGAAGAAGAGGAGGTGTGTGCACTCACCAACACCATTGCCAGTGTGGTGAGGCTGGTGGAAGGGTGAGTGCTCTTAATGGGAGATTACATGTGTCACATGGTGAAGTGTGAGTGTGTGGTGAGGGCCACATGTACCACATGTATTTAATATATCCCTGCACTGCATGAGGCAAACATGTTGTCATGGGGATGGGAGATTACTTGATGTGATCACATTCAAAGGAACAGATGTCATTCATATATACTAGTGTGTGGGGGGGGGGGGGGGAAGGGTGTGTGTGGGTGAGAGAGAATATGTTTGCAAGTAAGGTTGGGTTGGTGGGTGAGTGTGAATGAAGGTATGGGTGAGAGAGAAAGAGAAAAGTGTGTGTGTATATATATATATATATATATATTGAATTTCTTTTTTTTTTAGTGATTTTAATGCATGTACTTTCACTTGTTTATCCTTCCTGTCACAGCTCCAAGCCAAGACGAACTGACGAAGGTGGGAGTAGACTTCTCCACAAGGCCATTCTTGGCCTAAACAAGATGGAGAAGACATCTCCTGCTTTCAGCAGAGGGCGGGTGTCCAGCAGAGAGGAGGATATCCTTCTTCCCCACTCCATGCAGACCGAGCATACTCATAAGAACATGGCTGTGATGAGGAACCTGACCCACCACCCAGGTAGCCCTAAAACTCCGTTAGTTCTTTAGTAAGCTTGCAATACGGAGGGAAGGGTGACATGCTCAGTAGTGGGGTAGGAGGAGAGAGAGGGCAAATATGGCACTGTTGTTACTCATAGTTTCTGTGAGTGTCAATATGTCCCCCTCTTGGGAGACCCCTCTATTGAAAGACCACTCTACTGAAAGACCACTCTACTGAAAGACCACTCTATTGAAAGACCACCTCTCTTGGGAGACTTACTCTCTTGTAAGACCACCTCTTTTGAGAGACCTATTTTTGTCAGATTTAGGTGTGGTCTCTCAAGAGGACTCTGTAATAAGCTTTCATGAAGTGGTACCCATAAAAAATCTAGGGCATTGTAGAGTCTATCTTTAAGAGAAAAGGTACCCATTTCATTAATTATTCATTAAAGGTGTGGTTTTCTGTGGGGTTTTTTTATACTCATTTAGTTGCACAACATCTGTAGAAGCTTCTTTCTCTTTTTTTTTCAAATATGGAGCAATATGGATGATCCATTGTTTAGTTGTGTGTATTTGAGGAATATGTGCTATGGAGACCATGTGGATTTCTCAGAGTAAAAAAAAAGTTTTTAGTTAATGTGGACAATGTGGACTTTTGGTCTGTACAAATCATTCTGTAGCCATTTCTTATTAGTGTTTAAAAAAACCCAGCTATTGTAAGTGCTGAGACATAGTAAAATTAACTGTTTTACCACTTAGCAATAAGAAATTTTTAGGTCTCTTTTATAAGTGTTGTGTGGCTATCTGACCACTTAACACACTAGGTGGTAACAGAAACCTCTTCTTCAGTGAAGTGGGACCATGCAGCTTCTTACTAGATGTGGTCAGTGATGGTGAGGGGGAATTTGGGGATTTTTTAGTGGGCTGATTCACATGTCATAAATAGAGCTGGGATTTCTAGGTGATTTCAAAAGGTGAAATAGGTGGGGGGGGGGGGGGGGGGAGGGGGTTTAGGTGAAATAAAATGCAAATATGTCATTTTTTAGGTGAAACCTAGAAATGTTTGAAGTCAGAACATCACATCACATCACAGCAGCATTCTCAGCAGAGCTCCCTCCAACTACTAAGAGTGGCCATAATTTTATGAAGGTTCTGCTGGATCAAGCTGTGTGTTGGTCATATCCAACTTGTACATTTAGAATGATTGTTCTATACACACTCTTGCAATTGGAACTAACTTAAAAATGAAAATGCTGAACCGATGGGGAGGGGGGGGGGGTGAGTAGTTGCTTTTTCACCCAGCAATTCAGATTGTAACAATTCAGATTGTAGCAGTCTAGTTTTATTGACATCACAGCTACAAAAAAAAAAAAAAAAAAAAAAAAAAAAAAAAAAAAAAAAAAAAAAAAAAAAAAAAAAAAATCTTTAGACAGTCTTCTCATCACTGGGATTGCATAGATCTGATGAAGTATGGAAATGGTGCTGTTCTCCAGACAATGATGAAATTTTGGTATGTCAAGCTTGTTTCAGCAGCTCGGGAGGTCTCACAGAGCTCCCTCCCAAGGGTGGTTGACCTTGGCAGTGACTGGAGTGGCAATGAGCAGGTCTTTCCATTGTGCTAGCACCATCTTCTTATTTCCCCTTTCAATTCACCAGTTATCTCATGTGACTTAGACAGGACATGCTGCTGAAGCTGTGATATCTGTGTAGCCGTGAGATTTCTCACAATTCTTGCAGTAGCACATCTTGTCCCTCAAGAACTTGAAGGGGGCAACTTATTCCTTAAATTCTCTGAGCCGATTTACTATTGTACCAGTAGCAGCCATTTTTATGCAGAAGAAAAAGGAAGTTATCACAGTACAAGTAAACTCCAAAAGATGTGGGTTTTGTTCTAGGGTTTGATGATGCTACTTGAAAATGAGATCAACAAATTCAGCTGCACTCTGTAAAAATAATACAGCTGTTGAATTTTGTATTTAATTTATCACCTGAAATTTATTGGTTTTTGGCTCCAAATGAATTTTCTTAATGTAATTTTCATGGAAAACAGTGTTTTAGGTTTTGGCAATAAAATTAAGGGTAGGAGGTGAATGACAACAAAGTTATATAGTAAATATCTCATGAATATTTTATTAAAATGGGTGCATTCCCCATAAAATATCTTCTTTAATGTGCTCTATTAAGAAATATATGAAGGGAGCTTTCAAGCATGACTTGCACATGACATTTATAATACTATATAGCTTGGTGTTATGTAGGAGTCTAAAAACCACATTGTAGATACAAGGTTATACCCATGTAGACCAAAAAAGGTGAAAAATTTTACCAATTTAAATTATACTAGTGCTGTATGCCCGGCCAATGGCAACATCAAACAAACAAGATTAATGCCACTCTATACTCCATTTCCACCCTTTTGTGGTTCATTTTACTCATGGTTAACTGTGTGCAGCTTCTATCTAGCAGTAGCTGTGGTCAGTATTATTGTCAGGATGACGCAAGCTAACACTGTTCCACTAGTTTGGCTCAAAGAACTGACTCCATCATAACAGGATAGCGTGCTGATATCTGTGTCCTCTTCTCTACATCCTCTAATGACTGCACATGCTGGTATCTATATCCTTTTCTCTACTCCCTCTAATGACTGCACATGTTTGTCTCTCCACACCTGTAGAACATCATGGAGTGTCCAGGCAGGACATAAGCTCCACCCACAGCCATCAAGACGTGGAGGTGAATGCACTGGAGCAGGAAGAAGAGGAGGAGGAGATGGTGGTGGTGGAGATTGGTGGGGGACTAGGGGACGAGTTTGACCAGGAGAGAGATGAGAACAGGGCAGCAGGCATGAGACAAGGTTGTTTGTTTGTTAATTTGTATGTTTGTTGATTTGTTTGTTTGTTTCTTGATTTGTGTGTTTTTGTTTGTTGATTAGCTAATTTGTGTTTGTTGATTTTTCTTACTTTAAAAAATTTTCATTGGTTTTTTTTTTGTTGATTTGCCGGTTTGTTGGATTGTTTGTTTCTTGATTTGGTTGTGTTTTTTTTGGTTGATTTGTTGGTTTGTTTTGTTGATTTGTCGGTTTGTTTCTTGATCTGTTAGTGAAATGTCTAATACTTGCCATAGAATTATGTTCAGTTGGCAATGTTTCATACACTACCATGTGGTTAGGGACTCCCCCTGTTATCATGATGTTATACATTGATGAGACGATGTCCGTCAATTTCTAATGTTTCTGCTTGTGGTTATGATCATGTGTTAGAACTATAACCGCAGCCCTGACCATGCCTTCACGGTGTGGCAGCACAATATAACCATGAACAATTCTTACTTCTGAGTCAGAAATAAGAATTGCTCATGATTGTATTGTGTTGCCACACCATGAAGGCATGGTCAGGGCTGTGGTTATAGCCTCCAGCCCCCCCTCCCCCCCCATGGAATATGTGGTGAGACAAACAATGGTCCATACCAACCACTGTTAGATATTCTTGGACATCTTTTGTTGTGGACGTCTTGATTTCTAAAAGGACATTTTAAAAATTGCAATTTGAGGCTCCGTATGTGTGCATATGTGTGCACGCTTTGATTCCTGGTCAAGGCTGGGTGTTTTGTTTTTTTGTTGGTTTTGTTTTTTTGTTGGTTTTGTTTTTTTTTGTTGGTTTTTTTTTTTTTTTTTTTTTTTTTTTTTTTTTTTTTTTTTTTTTTCTTATTAATTTTTATTTTACGTGCGAATAAATCATTATTATGTCAAAATATTAAATCGTAAGTGTGCGGGGTTGTGGGAGTTTATTTTAAAAATATATATATTATTATTCAACTTTCACTCTGTTTAATTTCATACCTTACCTTTTCCTCATTCTTGTATGTGTGTTTCATTGGTTGGCAGTGGGTGAGCACCAGAGAGAGGAGGAGGAGCTTCAGTGTGGTGCTTCTGATGAAAGAGGCATGGTGAAGGTCTTCACCTCTGCCCTTCATGGCGTAGGGAGTGGTCCCAGGGCCTCTGGTGGCAAGGACGGGCATAGAGGGGTTGACCTCCGCACCGTAATCACCAAGAGCAGAGAGGGCCAGGGAGATGGAGGGAGGTAATGGTCAGGGTGGGTGGAGTTTCTTGTGTAGAGTAGGAGTTGTGGCTATAAGGGATGGTGTTTGGTAAGGGGTTTGGATGGCTGCCCAGTCAACATGTTAGCAAGATGTGTGTTGTATGTCTGCACAAGATATTCAGTTATTACTGAATCTGTCTCTAGTCCCATATATACAAAAGGAGATGTCTCTGTGTATGTTTGTACCATCATTCTGACCAAATCTGTGCGTGGATTTCTCTGAAACTTGGCATGATTATAGGTTTTGACCCAACTTAAAACATGGGCTAAAAATTTCGGAAAATGGTTACAATTGTAACAAGAAATTGCCAAATATAGTATTTGGCCAGAAAAACCCTTGGAGGAGCTACAGTTCTAAAACTTGGTATGCATATACAACTTCACTCTGAGAGTAACATGGGCTGGGTCCCACCTGGCCACACCTTTTCCTTTCCCTGTGTAAGGCCAAAAATGGTATTTTAGCAAAAACACTTGAACCTATGGAGTTAGACACATGAACCCATATATATTTGGAATTAATATAATCTGGGGAATGTTTTAAGTACATATATATGACCACACCCATTTCTGTTTTTATGTCAGGCCAAAAATGGTACTTTGACCAGACAAACCCTTGGAGCAACAGACTTAAAACATGGTATGCATACACAACTTGACTTTGGGAGTAACATGAGTGGAATCCCTCTCGTTACACCTCTTCCCATTGATGTGTAAAGCGAAAAAGTGCCACAAAAAAAAAAGGAAAAAAAAAAGAACTGAATAACGCTTGGACCAAAGGAGTTAAATCTATGAACACACATTAATATATGTTTTGATTCGTGAGTACGTTTGTGTCTAGGCATCACAGCTGAACACTTGGACTGAAATGGCAAAATTTTCGGCATGTACTCTCCAAGAACCCGGGTGAGCGTTATTTAACACGTGGGCATGGTAATGGGTGTGGTTTTGCCCTACACTCACAGGAAGTTATTTTGGCTGATAAAAGTTAATCAGAAATCAATCAGGCAAAATTTGGCGTGTGGTTTCCAAATACCGAGGAAAGCATTATTAACCAAATGTGGGTGTGGTTTTGCCATAGCCACACACTGCAGTTTGTTTTGGCTATTAAAAGCTAATCAAAGGACCAAACAGACTGAAATTTAGAATGAGGTTTCCAAGCAAATGATGAGCATTACTAATCCCATGTGTGTGTCAATGGTGTAGTCTGTTAATTGCCACACCCATAGGATATCATTATGCCTACCAAAAACTCACTTGTGGACTAATCAGGCTGAAATTGGGCATATGGAGTCCAAGTAACTGGGTGTGGCAATGTGTGGTTTGGTATTAGCCACAGCCACAGGAAGTTGTTTTGGCTGCCAAAAGCTAATTTATGTACAAATTGGGTCAAAATTTGCATGTGGTCTTCAAGTAACTGGGTAAGCATTATTGACCACATTTGGTGTTGTTTGGTTATAGCCACACCCACAGGAAGTTCTTTTGTTATCAAAAGCTAATCAAAGGACCAACTAGGCTGAAATTTGGCATGTAATTTCCAATGAACTGGGTGAACGTTATCAAGCATGTGTGGATGTGATTTTATCAGTGCCACACCCACAGGATTTTTTTTCTTTTGGCTGCCAAAAGCTAATTTATGGACCAATCCAGACAAAATTTGGCATACAAACCACAAGTGAGTGGGTGAGCGTCATTAAGCATGTGGGTGTCGTTTTGTCATAGCCACACCCTTCAGTAAGTAAATTGGGTTACCAAAAACAAATTTATAGACCAATCAGGCTAAAATTTGGCATATAGACTACAAGTAGCCAGGTGAGTGTCACGTGGGAGTAGGTGTGGTTTTGGTAAAGCCACACCCGCATGGAGTTATTTTGGCACCAAAAAAAGTTAATTAAACCACTAACTAGGCAACATTTTGGCAGGAATTCTCCAAGTAACTGGGTGAGCATTATTGGCCACATTTGGGTGTGACAGTGGCTGTGCTTTTATCATAGCCACACCCATTGGAAGTCCTTTAGGCTAGAAATACTAATTTAAGGATCAACCGTGCCGAAATTTTGCATGTGTTCTCCAAGTAACAAAGTGAGCATATTAACTGCATATAGGTGTGTCAATGGGTGTGGTTACGTCAAGGCCCCATCCACACGAAGTTGTTTTGGCTACCAAAAGCTAATTGAAGGACTAACCAGGCTGAAATATGAGTAGCTTTTATAAAATCCTATATTGACATTGGCTGGGCAACGCCGGGTATATGCTGTTAATGTCTGTTTGCTCTAACTTTGCCGCGCGAAAAATCGCTATAAAAGTCTTAATATTAACTTATTTCTGATATTTCAGATATCATCCAACTCCGCCTGAATTGTTTTTGTTTTTTCCTATGTTACTCCTAAAGCTCTTCGAAGAAGGGGTCAGCATTTAGTTGTATAGATCATAAGGAAAGTGCAGGCATTCTTCAGATCAAACGGAATGTAGCTGGACTATCGTCCCTTGCCTAATGGCAGGAAGCAGAAACTGAGAAAAACTGATGTCTGACAATTAGCTTCTTGTTAGTACTGCCTTTGTTGTAGGAGAACTCAATAATATGAAGAAGTTCCCACAGACAGAACCGGACTCTATTAAATATTCCATCTGTCTTTTCCTTCTCAAAAACAAATGTACCACTCTTCGTATTGCTTCATTACTGAAGGAGTCTGTATTTATTTCAATCCTTGAAGTGGTGTGACACTTTTATCAATAATAAAATGTTTTAATCATTATCCAAGAACTCTGTATGAATGTTACTGAGACACTTGATATATGCCAGTTGCCTCAGACAATCCATCAGATATATCATCCTTTTGTTTGAGCATCCTTTCTTCTTTTTTTCTAAAAAGAAAATAAGCAAAACAACAAACTCTGACTCCACAATATATATTGTTTCATTCATCTACAAAGCATCTTTCCAATTTCATTTTTTGGAATGATATTGAAGTCCTTGGAGCTGCAGTTATTTTCTTGACCCATTGCTAAATTTATAACACAGATATCCTTTTATCATAACAGGTTTTGTATTTAATCATGTCGCAAGATTAAGCCACCAGATTAAAG
The DNA here is from genome assembly GCA_963969325.1 of Lycopodina hypogea. Lineage (NCBI taxonomy): Eukaryota > Metazoa > Porifera > Demospongiae > Poecilosclerida > Cladorhizidae > Lycopodina > Lycopodina hypogea. The sequence continues at coordinate 5,988,877 of OZ017792.1, forward strand.
TATCTGTCTATTATCAGCCCTGGTAGAAAGTACCAGAAATAGAACCATAGCAAATCTCCAGTTGCTTCTGCAACTTATTGTATCCCCAAAGGGAACACAACTGCACTACGACTTACGCAAGGAATTATTTTTAAAAATATGGAAAACTTGGAAGATTTCGTTGGAGTTGTAGCTATCTGACTTTTCAGTGCTTGGCTGTTTGGCGGGGAAAGCTTCAAATACCTTATCCCTAAAAAATTTAGCTGGTACTGATCCTCCCTGGCAGCAAGGTCAAAGTGAATAGAGTTTAATAATCTCTATCTATTAAAGCTTTAAAATTTATTTTTCTGTTAATTTCGTTCAGCCTGAGGATGTTACTGTAGCTATATGGAAATGGTTACCTCCACACAGTGTGTGTTCTCCTCTCCTAATGTTGAGATAACCTCAACAAAGAGGGGAGGCCAATCAGCTACACTACATCTGAACTGCAGACACATTAGGAGGAGAGGTGGAGGCCATTCTGTCTGTGTCAGGCCCCCGCCCTGACAGTTTCGAAGAGTAAGGAAAATTATATGGTTGGCAGAACTGGAAACATTTCCCAACTTTAGTCATATATTTGTTGTTTGGCAGGGTTTCTTTCAGAGGGGCAGGGGCGGGGGTTGCATTCGCCCCCTGTAGGCTCACTCTTGCCCCCCCCCCCCCCTTGGAACTGGCAGGTTTGTAGATGATAATTCAAGCCTTATGTATGGTTAGTGTTATTGATTGAACGGATGATACACATCATACAACCTATACAATTATTCTTCTAGATTTTCTGTACCACATATCTATAATATTTTCTAAGTCACTCTCAGATAGCTTCTCGGGCGACTCTGTAGCTATCTTTATCAAGTGGGACAGACTTTTCTCACCAAGACGGCTTCTAAGGTGAGTCTTTATCATCTTTATCTGGGAGAAACTTCGCTCAACCGAAGCAATTCCAATCGGAATTGTAAGGCATATGCTTGCCGAAGTGTTCAAGTTTGGAAACATGCTGGAGAGTGTTTCATTGGTTACAAGCTCATGTAATTGAGATGCCATGTCTTCCTGTGTTTTTTTTGGCTAGATAGTGCTTTAACGTCTTCCATTCAGCTTTGACTTCACTACACACCAGTCCCACATTCTCATATTCTTCATCTTCAAGAGACGCAGTAGTCTTTCTCCCTCTATACTGATCTAGCAGCACCGTCACAGAACCTTCGCCATATACTGTTGATACTCAGAAGTGTCCACAGTAGGAGTTTTCTTAGGATCATATATGCTTAATGCTGACACTATATCATGTGAACAGAAACGACTCGAGATGTGGCCCTTTGGAGTTAAAACAAAACAATTTTCAACACCCTTGGAAAGTTTAAAGTCAGAGGTGGTGATATTAACATCCATAGCTTCCTCCAAACTCTCCTTCATGTCCTGTAGCTCAAGCACCTTGTTGGTGGCTGGACTCAAGGCATCATCCAGTGAGTACAGAGTTGCTTCCACAAGAAAAGATATAACTGTCAAATCAAGCTTTTCAGATTGAAGAGTCTTGCTAAGTTTTGCTGCTTGAGGCAAGACATAGTCGAGTAGATACACAGCAGATATGGTTGACTTGGAACTTGGAGCTTTGCTAATTCCCAATGCTTCTGGCTGGTGTGTTTCTTCGTATATGTTGTTGAGAGTTATGACAATGGCAATGTAGTTCTCCTTCACAGCTTTAATACATTGCTCATGAGCTAGCCCGCGTGTAGCTGAAGGCTTGATCTCTTTCAGCTCTGGCATGTTAAGCACTCGCTGTATCTCTTTTAGACATTCTGCTCATTTCGGTGCTTATTGGAAAAATTCCAGAGAGTAGTAAGTGCGATATACACATGCTTGATTCCAGGGGTACTATTGGCTGCTAGAACTTAAGCAAGCTGAAATAAATGAGTGGCAGTGCACAAAGATAGAGTGAGGTGAATTACTCTTCAAAAGGATTAGTACTCCCTTGTGTTTCCCTGAAAAAGTGACTGCTCCATCAAAGCCCATGCAAATTAGCTTGCAATCTGCACTCCATTCACCTTCAAACAATCAACCAGAGTCTGCGTAAATTGTCTGGGCATCTGCCTTCTTTAGATGGATGATCTCGATGAAATGCTCAACAGGCAGGCCATTGTCTGCTCAACGACACACAACTGACAGCTCTTCTATTATTGTAATATCAGCACACTTGTCTGCAAGCAAACTCGAGTAGTGAGCATTTTGTAGCCTTGCCAGGAGTGATTCATCAGCCCACATGTGCCAAGTGTGTCAACAGAGTCATCTACTGCATCTTTTGAGGTGTAATGAGCATTTGTCCTCTGCTTTGTCGACAAATTGTTTCAAGTTTTCACCTCCACAAGCCACAGTAAGATCAACAAGGTCCCCAAAGTTAGTGGCGTGAGCCGTGTGGTTATAAGCAAAGAAATGTGCACTGTAGAAGAAATTTGGTGGCCAATCTATTTTCAGCCTCTCACTTTTTTCCAGTTGGTGCATTTGCTGACAAAGAGAACCTTCACACAATGCAGAAGAAGCAGCTGTCTCCATTTGGTAAGCCAGAATATGTCCTTCACTTTCAGCATGTTCCTTCATCTTTGCTGTGGAAGGTTGCACTGACCAATGGATTCAGTAAGCATGCCAGTGTGGCTATGCTAAGGCACCTTATTATAGTGTATGTAGTTACTATAGGTATGTAATTAGGTGTACCTTCAGGGGTGCAGAGTTTGATGCTGTCTTCCCATCCATGACATTCATCAGTCTTTAGTGGAGCATCAAGCAGTCCCCTCCAGGAGGAAGTACCTTGACCATCTCCTGCCAACCAGGAACGTAGGACATCATCTGTGCTTGGTCCATACTCCCCTGGATAATCCAAGTGATCCCTCACACTGCCTCCAATAAGATTGCCCACTCCTGGGATATGGGTGTGTTTGCTGTCCAGGGTCAAGATTGGCGCTACATGTGAATAACAAACAGTCTATCATTTTCACAACACATAATTAAGGAAATCAACAACTCTTAAGTCTTTGTTGTCGTTACATGCACAAGACACAAACTGTAGATACCTCGACCCTCTTCTGCCAACCAGGAACGTAGGGCATCATCTACATTTGGTCCATACTCCCCTGGATAATCCAAGTAATCCCTCACTCTGCCTCCAATAGGATTGCCCACTCCTGGGATATGGGTGTGTATGCTGTCCAGGGTCAAGATTGGCGCTACATGTCAATAACAAACAGTCTATCATTTTCACAACACATAATTAAGGAAATCAACAACTCTTAAGTCTTTGTTGTCATTACATGCACAAGGCACAAACTGTAGATACCTCGACCCTCTTCTGCCAACCAGGAACGTAGGGCATCATCTACATTTTATCTATACTCCCCTGGATAATCCAAGTGATCCTTCACTCTGCCTCCAATAGGATTGCCCACTCCTGTGATATGGGTGTGTACACTGTCCAGGGTCAAGATTGGCACTACATGTGAATAACAAACAGTCTATCATTTTCACAACACATAATTAAGGAAATCAACAACTCTTAAGTCTTTGTTGTCATTACGTGCACAAGGCACAAACTGTAGATGACTCGACCCTCTTCTGCCAACCAGGAACGTAGGGCATCATCTACATTTGGTCCATACTCTCCTGGATAATCCAAGTGATCCCTCACTCTGCCTCCAATAGGATTGCCCACTCCTGTGATATGGGTGTGTATACTGTCCAGGGTCAAGATTGGCACTACATGTGAATAACAAACAGTCTATCATTTTCACAACACATAATTAAGGAAATCAGGGGTGTAGAGTTTGATGCTGTCTTCCCATCCATGACATTCATCAGTCCTTAGTGGAGCATCAAGCAGTCCCCTCCAGGAGGAAGGACCTTGACCATCTCCTGCCAACCAGGAACGTAGAACATCACCTGCGCTTGGTCCATACTCCCCTGGATACTCCAAGTGATCCCTCACACTGCCTCCAATAGGATTGCCCACTCCTGGGATATGGGTGTGTATACTGTCCAGGGTCAAGATTGGCACTACATGTGAATAACAAACAGTCTATCATTTTCACAACACATAATTAAGGAAATCAACAACTCTTAAGTCTTTGTTGTCATTACGTGCACAAGGCACAAACTGTAGATACCTCGACCCTCTTCTGCCAACCAGGAACGTAGGGCATCATCTATATTTGGTCCATACTCCCCTGGATAATCCAAGTGATCCCTCACTCTGCCTCCAATAGGATTGCCCACTCCTGTGATATGGGTGTGTATACTGTCCAGGGTCAAGATTGGCACTACATGTGAATAACAAACAGTCTATCATTTTCACAACACATAATTAAGGAAATCAGGGGTGTAGAGTTTGATGCTGTCTTCCCATCCATGACATTCATCAGTCCTTAGTGGAGCATTAAGCAGTCCCCTTTAGGAGGAAGGACCTTGACCATCTCCTGCCAACCAGGAACGTAGGACATCATCTGCGCTTGGTCCATACTCCCCTGGATAATCCAAGTGATCCCTCACACTGCCTCCAATAGGATTGCCCACTCCTGGGATATGGGTGTGTATGCTGTCCAGGGTCAAGATTGGCGCTACATGTCAATAACAAACAATCTATCATTTTCACAACAACAACCCCTAATTAAGGAAATCAACAACTCTTAAGTCTCTGTTGTCATTACATGCACAAGTCACAAACTGTAGATACCTCGACCTTCTTCTGCCAACCAGGAACGTAGGGCATCATCTACATTTGATCTATACTCCCCTTGATAATCCAAGTCATCCCTCGCTGTGCCTCCAATAGGATTGCCCACTCCTGGGATATGGGTGTGTATGCTCTCCAGGGTCAAGATGCCGCTGGTTGCTGTCAGACGTGTGGACGACAGATCTCAGGACTATAGGCTGGAGTGCATGCTCTGTGAACTGCATTGGAAAAGGATGAAAGTGAAGGAGTACTTTTTATGGATGGCAACAATGCATTTAGTTTCTTGAACCGTCAAATTGCACTTTTAAAACATCAGACAACTGTGTCGTCTCCACTTTGCCACCATTCTAATCAATACATGCGGAGATCTCACTGAATTATTTGTTGGTGGCAATGTTATTCTTTCTGAGGAGGGAACCACTTGAGGGCACTCACTTGCCATTCCAAGGTATGCTCTTCCTCCATCTTAATTTGCCAGAGGTTGTCATCCTCTAGTAGGCCATGGAGTCAGCAGGCCTCGCGATAGATTAGTCACTTCTCCATTGAATGTTTTGAAGTCATGAAAGCATATTGGCTCTCTGATGGTGGGCAGAAGCAATCCTCATTCTCAGGATGCACTGCGCAATGCCCTCCTTGATATTTATTTGTCTTTGGAATTTCTTCCCCTCTGCATGTTTTTTCTACATCTTTGGTTTTCCAATGACTTTAAATTGGTACTTCCTTGTAGACTAGGGCTTTTGCAAAAGAATCAATTTAGCATAATTTGAAGAAGGCAGTGAGGATGGTCTGTGGTGGAGTAGTGGTAATCTGCCTTGCATTGGTCTCTGTGTAGCACACTCATTGACCATTTTCTAGGTGGACTCCCGTAACCCATGCACGGTGATTTACTGTTGAGGTGCCCACAGGGACCATGGATCATCAGTGTTTTGACTATATGAAATAATTCAGGATCCTCATTGGGGTGTGGTGACTCTGCTGAGATGATTTATCTATGTCGTCAAGCCTAATCTGGTCTTTGCACCATATAGGTGTGTGTGAGTGAAGATTGCCATATTTCTGCCACTTGAAGGTATACATGTTGGCGTTGAGCTCTCCAAAGATATTTCCATCCTTTAGCAACACATGACTTTATCATATTTTGTTGAAAAAACTTGGGCTATAATGTCTTGTCTCAATCTTCTTGTTGTGTTTGTTCCTTCCAGTTCTGTCTCAATCTCCTCCCACCTGGAAATTGAACGTGTTAAAGAGATTGAGTCTGCCAAATTTGCTCACAAGTCATAGCATCCTGAGTGTGTTCAGTCATGTAGTGTAGGCTGCCAATAAAGCTTGATGGAACTAGTGGCTGCCCAATGTTTTGTGGATTGATGTTATCATTGATGAGTGCATCCCTAAGTTGCACATACTGTTCAGCTCTCAGTCTGGCTTGATTTCTCCACAGTTAGAGTAATAGATCTGCTTCAATCTTTGCACATACATCTACCATAAGTTGGAAAGTGAGTCGATCAAATCTGAGGAGGTGGTTGAAGTGTCCTCCCCGGACCATGAAAGGGTAAGAGTAGAAGTCCTTGCAGCTGACAGACTTGTTGCTATGGTCATGACTTCCTGGTTCAACTTGTTGCGAGACTTAAATTGTAACCATGCTGGCCGTTCCTAAACTTGAGAGGTTACTGGAATGAGTCGTAGGCTCGGTGTGTGTCTGAAATTCTGTCAAGATGACCACATTTTAGCCTCAGGACAATGTCCCTGTTTTCATGCTGCTGGTTGTTGAGTATGATGACCACCTCATCCACTAATGGTGCATTGTAGCAGCGTTCATGTTCTCTTTGTGGCCTTGCAGCTCAATTATTTACCAGAGCATACTTAAATATGCTCACATAGGCATGCTTATGATGGAGCATTTCCTAAAATTCAGTGACAGTGTTCATTGTAGTTCCCATGAAGTACACTTGAACGAGCTCGTTCAAGTGTACTTCATGGGAACTACACAAGAGGAGGCCAAGCAACAAAACAAGATTGTTGGTGGAGAGCTTCAAATGTACTAAAGCTGTCTTTTTTTAGGGAGGGATGACATTCGAAGAAACATAATTATGTGGGTGTCCCTTTACCAATTATTCAAGTAGAAAAAGATTATTCTACTTTAAATTAAAGCACTTGCTGACATATCATTGACTAGCTCTTAAAAATAGTCTATACCTCAAATTAAAGCATACCTTGAACCCATGTCTTCAAACTGCCAAAACCACGCACAAATCAAATAAAGAGTGAGACCAGGTCCTTTCACTTCCTGCTGTCCGTTTAAAGGGTCGGGGTCCGTTTAAAGGGTAAAGGGTCTGGCAACCTCTTTACATTCGCTAACACTTATTTAACATTTTTGTGGCTTTATTGTAGATTTACACTATTAGGAGTTAGCTACTAACAATTCTCCCTGCCTCTTCTGCCCTTTTGTGCTATAACAATGCAGAGGAATTGGGCAGAATAAAGTTATGCTAAACAACGAAAATAACCTGTATCTCTATTAGGTTGAGCTGGTTCAGCACTTAGTCTGAGTGGATGCAAGAAATCCTTAAGTACTTTGTGTTCAAGTGGAGAGAGGTCCAAACCATATTGTATTTGAAAAGGCCATTAGTGCAAATTTAACCATTTTTTCATGAAGTACACTTGAACGAGCTTAGGTTCCACTTTTGTTAGTTGAAGTAGTCCTCCAATTTTGTGACAGCGCTGGCCCTGAATCTTGAATGTGGTGTAAAATCCTTGGTTGGTCAGGTTATGCTCTGTTCCGAAGAGGTCATCTGGAATTCAGAATTGTGCTTATTGAGATTACTTCTTAAAATACTTGGCAGCTGCAGTGTTTTGTTTTCTGTAAGTAGCCCCTTCAGGATCAGTGGGGGATCCTCAATGAGTGGTTGACTGACTTTCCCATTGGAGCAGCAGAGTCCTGGTGGCTGTTCCCTTTCTATGCATTGCAGTGTTGGCACACCTGCCGTCCTTCCAACGGTCATCTTGTGATTGCTTGCGTAATTTTTGGCAGTGTTATATTGGAAACGGCCAGTGGGGAAGGAAGAGATCTGGTCAAACCCCATACTTCATTTGTTTTTGTATAAACTGTAAGCGGAGTCCTGAAGCTGTGGCCCGAACGGTGCACTATAAATGTGAGATCATAACTCCTATTTTTAAGTGCTCGTGAATGGTATGAAAGCAAATTCCCCTCCCCTCTGGCAGTTCAGAGGGTAAAGGGTTTGACTGGCGAGGCTAATTCTAATTAGTTATTACAATTGTTGGAGTGGTATCTCACCCTACAAACCATGCTATGTGAAACACTCTGTCACTCTAAATACCTTAAATGTGATCAGTAAAACTGAAGCACGGGAACCCTGTACAACCAAAAAATATTATGTGCGTATCAGTTTGTGGGCTTCCATCCCTGAAGAGCTTGTAGTTTGTTTTTTTTTGTTTTTTTAAGTGGTAGTACAAGGTCTATTTGATATACATATGAATTAGCTGTGCAAGTATTTTCGTATTGATTGCGATCATTATTTCCAGTCTTATCTGACCTCGTGGTTCCATCTAAATCCATCGAAGAAGAGATTGTACTACCTTTTTTGTCTTTTCTCTGCTTGTTAGTAAGAACCAAGTTTAAAAATTTCAGAATCAGAAGGGAAAAACATTGTGTCAACATTTTTGTGTTGTTGTTATTTACTTGTTATCGTCAATCTTTCTGTCTCTCCGTTTTCTAATATTCCGCAGCACCAGATTCGTGGTGACCTTGGGAGACATGGGAGCTACTTTATCGAGACGTAACCAAGTGCAAGAAACACCTCCGGCCACCTCTTCAGTGGTGAAGAAGAAGAGTGCCAAGGAGAGGCTTGGAACTAAAGTGGTTGTCCCTGAGGAAGCCATGATGATGGAGGAGGTGGCAGTGAAGGAGAACATGGCGGTGGGATTGGTGAAGGTGAAGAAGGCGGGGGAGACAATTCAGGAAGAAACTGGTAAGAATGAACTACCAGAGGATGGATTCTCTACCAGGGGTAAATTAATTATCCCCTAGGGGCAAAATAACATGGCATAGGGTAATTAATAACATCTCCTATTCAAAACCTTGATTAATGTTGCCCAACTGGACAGATATCTGTGCATCACTGCTGATTTTGGGTCAATTGTGTTTAGGGGAGAGAGAATTACCTCGTGGGTGATGTATGGTGATCAACAGATACTACGAATGATGGGGAGTGAGAAAGGCACAGATTGAAGTGGGAACACTCCTGTTGGTACACTATTCCCCCTTCTTGAGAGCCTACTCTTAAATCCAACAACAAAAAATGTTCTTACAACAACAAAAAAAATTGTCTTCCAATAGAAGTAGGTTTATACAGCAAATAAACGTCTAGTATGAAAATTGTGGTCTCTAAAGAGAGGTGGTCTTCAGATAGAGTAGTCTCTCAAAAGAGGGACTACTCTACAGGTAAAGGGATGGGTGGATGAGGGGGATTAAGGTGTGGAAGTAAGTAGAGTTGAAACTAGGAAACAGTTGTGGAAGTTGGTGTTTAGAAATTTAAATATAATTGTAGGTAATATTGAGTGAGGGTGACATCAATTTGAAACGTGGGAGGGGTGGAGAGAAAATGGGCACTAGTCTGTAAAGGTAGGAAGAAATGGTTTGGTGGGTTATACTATTGCGTGGCTTAGTTGGTGATGTGGTGTCTGGTGGAATTGGTTTGAGGCTGTGAGCGAGACACCAGCAGTTGGGGAGAAACTGTTGAGCTAGGTTTAGTGGTCGGGAGGAATCCCCATTTGTTGGCTTCTCATTTAATGAATAATAAATTGCAACAAAATGAATTTGTTTGAACTTCAAACAGACAATGTGCTACACTTCAAACTTAGATGAACTCTACTTAGGCATAACAGAAACAACAAAAATGTCTGTGTGCTGTGCAAAAGGTGATTGGATTGATGAAAGCAGGTAGAAAATGGCAAGGTAGAAAATGGCAAGGTGAAAGACAAAAATCTAAAAATGGGTGCTGAGATAGAACAGGAAAATACATGATTAAACCAACAAAAATAATAAGTGTTGTACTTATACCTCCCAGTTACAAAACAAGTATTCTACTGTATAACTATGAAAGCTGGATCTCGATGTATATTATTAATGGGCTGTAGCTCAAAAAGGTGGAGCTTGGTTCCTGGCATTAGAAATTGAATATAGATTTTTTAATATTAAAATACATTTGATTTTATCAAAGAGTTGTCTTTGGGGGGGGGGGGAATGAAGATCTCCTGTTGATAACAGGGACAGCAGCAATTTTATTACACCTAAACATTATCTTTGTAGTAGTGTGATAACCATGGTAACTGTATTCTCTCTCTCTCTTTGCCCCCACCCCAGGGGTGCGGGTGAGTGAAGGTCCCAAGGAGAAGTGTCGTTATTGGCCCAACTGTGTGAATGGGGAGAGGTGTCTGTACCACCACCCCACCATCCCCTGCAAGCTCTTCCCAGACTGCAAGTACGGCAAGAACTGCCGCTTCGTCCATCCCAAGTGCAAATATGACTCCAGGTGTGTGTACCTCTGTCTTCCCCCCCCCCCCCTTCCCGAGGAGTGACCTTATGTATGTGATTATCTATGAAGCTGTATCATAATTCAAGTGTTTGAAGTTCACGGGTCCACTGTTCTGGTGTGACCCATGCTAGTGAAGTGGATGAAAATTTATCAATCATTCACCGAAATTTCAAAGATGGTCTGATAAAATTAGTGTGTGCAACCTAATGTGCCATTCTTATGACATTCTGATCAATAATTAATTAGTGTGTGCAATGATGTGGTTAAATGTTAAGTCATTATCTAAGTGAGGCAGGAAGATCTGGTCGCTATAGTGGCATGGCTGCAAACATAGTAAGTGGAGGTGGGTGTGAGGAGATACTTCCCTAATGTAAGTATCTGCAGTATCCTCCCACCCTTGACTACCTTGATGAAGCTAAGACTGGGGACAAGTTTGATTGGAAAACAGTTGAACTGCATGTATGCAATCACTGTGAGATGGAATCATGGTTGATAAAACTGTAGCAATGAGAATATTTTGGCTTATCACTTGGAACTATCAAAACTGACTTTAGTTGACATAATAGAAACATGTGTTGTGTATTTATTGTAATTAATTGTGTTTGTTCATTTTTTGTTGTGTTATTACTTGTTTGTTGTTATTTTTTTGCATGTGTAGATGCACTCGTAGGAACTGCTCTTATCTGCACACCGCTCCTGGACATGTTGATGTCCCTGTCCCAACACCAAGTAAGCATCTCTCTATGTGTCTTGTAGAAACCCATTACTTACCACATCTTAGAGTGCCTTCAGCTTGTGACCCAGGAGGCTATGTTGCAAAGGCAAGGGATAGGATATTCAGAATATCACGTGTACTAGCATTGTGTGTTAGACCCATTTCAGAATACTTTCTCCTTCCTCTCCCTTCTTCTCTCTCTCTCTCTATATATAACCTGGTGTACTTAAACCCCTTATTCTCCTGATATGGTCGCCTCTCATTGTCTCTGTTCTGCAGTGTCTCCTCTTGTCTATCCTCCTCCTGTCCCTCCTCCCATGTACAGGCCACCAACCTTCTCTCCCAATGTAAGACATGTGGAGATCATGTGATAACATGTGGAATGTATGTGATTGACATGTGATGTCATTGTAAGGATAGTGTGAGTTAATGTAAGAACATGTCATATGTTGTGTATATGGCACCTGCTAACACATTAAAACATGCTAATTACATGTAAGATACATGTAATAAGGATGCAACATTCATGTAATAATACACCATGTATTTTGGAAACATGGTGTTCATAATAAAGAGGAAATATACATGAGCACTCACAAACAATGAATAAATATGCACATGGCATGTAATGCATTAATTGGGTTCATGTGAGGAAGATGGTAGCTCATGATCACACACTACAACAAACATGATCAGTTTTCTAGTGCTGCTATTTCACCCAAGTATTACCCACTAATTTAACCTCCCCCCCCCCATCTCTTTCCCTATTGATGCATCTAGCCCTTTATTGTTCAATACATGAATTGAAACTAATGTTCATTTAATTTTGTTTTCATTGCTGTGAGATAAACATGAATTGAAGAATGGCATGATTAATTAATTATTTTATTTGTAACTTATCGGCAAAAGAACAGAATATATTGAGAGGAGAAATCCTCATTATTTGGCAATATCTACTCTTTGTCTTGCCTATAGAACTTAAAACTTAGAAGCTGCCCATGGTACGAAGTACCATGATGGCAGTGTCCTGGATGAATCCAGGACCAATGGCAATAAACTTAGCTTATGATGGCATCACACAGAAATGTTGGTGTCTGGTCAGATCTCCTTGTCTTCGAAATTTCCTTCCACAGGCACAACTAAGTGTTCTTAATTCAGATTGCTTGTTAGCTGAACAGGTGTTCCATCGCCTGGATGTTGAAATTTTCTCTACACCATCTAAACACAGATGAAACCACCCCTTCCTGTCCTGGCACAACTCATACCATCTATCATACACACCAATTGCCTGCAAATCCACTTTCAGAACATCCCTCCACCTCTTCTTTGCCCCGTGGCATGGTCTCTTCATGTTAAGCTCCCCAAACAACAATCTATTTGGAAGCCTTTCTTCATCCATGCGACCCACATGACCCAGCCATCTTAAACGCTGCTCCAGAATGATATCAGAGATGGAGTGCTGCAAGCCAAACCTATGTGATAGGTTATGAGATGTTAATCTTTCATTCCATTGTTGGTACCTCGTCACACCCAGGATTGTCCGAATACAACGGTTATGAAAAGAATTCAAACGTCTTGTATGCACAGCCTTCATTGTCCAAGTTTCAGCTCCATACAGTAATACAGCTAGAACAACTGCCCTATACACTGCTCTCTTTGTGGCCAATGAGAGGTCTTTGTTCTTAAATACTGGCACCCTCAAACATCCAAATGCTCTAGCTGCTCTAGCAATTCTTCTAGTCACCTCACTAGTGATCTCCCCATCTCTTGAGATGTTAGCACCCAAGTATGTGAAGTCCTGGACTACATCTACAGAGCCACCCTCCACCTGCACTGGTCTGACATCACTCTCATTCAATCCCTCACCAACAACCATCCCTTTTGTCTTCTCAGTACTCACAGTCAGCCCCCATTCACTTGCCACTTGCCACTTTCACAAACTCTGCTGCTACTGACTCAAAACTATCCCGAGGGGTTGCATACAATGCCACATCATCAGCAAACTGGGACTCAGTTACTCTCATCTCACTCAATCTAGACTTAGCTGTGCGGTCCCCAACCAACTTCCTACCATGCTTATATAACACACTCACTCCTGCACCACTACTCCTATTGCGCCAATCAGCCACCATAGCACTAAAGTAGATATTAAATAATGTGGGTGCCAGGGTACATCCCTGCCGTAAGCCATTCCAGACCTCAAACCTATCAGTTACAGTCGAACCCACTCTAACCTCAGCATGCATCCCCTCATGGAAAGACTTCACAACATTCAACATTTTTTCTGGCACACCATACTTCTCTAGGACCTTCCATAGGGCTTGCCTGGGCACTGAATCATAAGCCTTCCTCAAGTCTACAAACAACACATACAATGATTCACCATGTTCCCTCGCTTTCTCCACAAGCTGTCTAGCAACAAAAATCATGTCTGCACAACCACGTCCTTTCCTGAACCCACTCTGTGACTCTGGCAGAATTTTTTCAGCAATCACTTGCAATCTTCCCTGTACAATTCTGCCTAGTACCTTCCCTACCACATCCAACAAACTTATTCCACGCCAATGGTCACACTGCTTCAGGTCACCTTTCTTTGGGATCGGAACAACTACTGCGTCCTGCCAGTCTCTCACCACTTTACCTTCTTCCCACACTTTCTGCATCAACTCCAGCATTTTATCCCACAGATCTACACCACCATGGAGGATTAGTTCAGGAAGGACACCAGACTTTCCTCCTGCCTTTCTCATCTTCAATTTGGTTAGAGCCTGCATCAATTCCTCTTCAGTTGGTGGCATATCCAAATCCAAGTGTGGTGGGAGTAGTGGCAGAGTGTCAATCACTTCATCATTGAATGCGCAGGGTATGTTAAGTATCTTTACAAAATGCTGATGCCATCTGGCTCTTACCTCCTCGGGACCCTGAGTCAAACTTCCATTTTCTTTCATGACAGCAGTGGGTCTTGTTGGTCTTCTTCCAGCATGAGCCAGCTGCAACTTCCTGATACTCTTCCACCTTGTGCAACCATCCTTTTTTGCAGCTTCCCCCTCCTTGGCAACCCTGCATATCCATTCTTCCTTAGCATTGTCCACTGCAACCTTTACCTTTCTCTGATGTCTCCTAAACTCTTTCCGGTTGGCTGAAGTATTGCACTGTATCATCCTCAGGTGAGCATCATCCTTGGCTTTGATCAGAGGTGACAACAACTCCTCACTATCCTCAAACCAGTCTGGTTGTTTCCTCTTCCCTCTACCAACTACTTCCTCTGCAGCTGACACAATACAAGACTTCAGAGCATCCCAGTTGCACTCGATGGAATCTCCAGCTCTGAGTGGTCTAGCCAGCAAATGTTGCTCCAACACTTCACGGTATTCATCCCTCTTGGCAGGAGTTTTCAGTTTATGGATGGCAAAAGGCAAAGAAATCTTCTCTTTTATTTTGGCAGAACGAGGAACAGTAACTTTTAGCTTAGCTCTTACAAGCTTATGGTCAGTCCAGCAGTTTGCTCCCCTCATCACCTGCACATCTCTGCAAACAACTCTCTGTTCAGCCCTCATCACCTGCACATCTCTGCAAACAACTCTCTGTTCAGCCCTCATCACGACAAAGTCTATCATGTGACATTTCTTTGTTGCTGGGTGCGTCCAAGTTCCTTGATAGATTTTCTTCTTTTGGAACCAGGTATTCATGATTGAGAACTGATTTAATGCACAGAATTCCAAAAATTCCTCACCCACAAAATTACGCTCACTCAAGCCATGCTTCCCTATAACACCTTGCCATAGATTATTCCCTGTGTCCAACACACCCACCCTAGCATTGAAATCACCCAGCATAACAAGGATATCATTGTGTGGAATCCTATCTATTGTATCCTGCAAATCATCATAAAACTTGAGCTTAATGCTTGGAGGTGCCTTAGCTGTGGGTGCGTAAGCACACACTACTGATACATAAGTGCCTGATGCCTTTCCAGACCATCCTCCCTTTTTCTTTCCTGTGTGTACCCACTTCAATCTAGCTGATATTATTCTGGAACTAACTGCTTCCCACACCTCCCCTGCATTTTTCCATGCCACTGTAGCTTTTTCGTCCAATGCTATTCCAACACCCTCATTCCTACTAGCTCTTTCCTGATCCCCTGGCAGAGGACGACCAGAGTGCAGAAAGGTATATCTACCCACTGGCCACACATCCTTTCCAAACCACTTTGTCTCTTGGATTCCTGCAACAGATACACCATATTTCCTCAATTCTCCCATTAACAAATCTATCTTCCTATCAATCTTCCCAGGCTTGCCACTATGGTTACCATGTTTAGCTACACCCATTATTTGCTTCCTACAGACCCGCTCATCACCTGAACACTCTACTAAAGTACGGACATTCCAGGTAGCTACTACTAAACTATTTCTATTTCTCTTTGATTTCTGCTTCACATTCTGATCGTTTGTCACAAAGCTGTTCTTTATTACCATTCTCTTGTGCTGAACTTTCTTAACTTTGGTTCGCAACACCAAAGAAAGTGAACTGCTATCAAAATCTGGACTACTCCACACGATTATAGACAGCTGCTTGTCAAGACTAGCCCCAAATGTTTATAACAAATGAGGTACTTGACTAGTTGGTAGGGTTTGTAGATAATACAGGTAAAACAAATGCAGTGGTAAATGAAATTAACTTATATACAAACCTAATGTTAGATGAAACTAACTTATATTTGTAAAATGAAATGACAAGGTTAAAGTTCTGAATTGAACTTTACTTATAATAACTAGTACAATTTGGTGAAAGATAAATATAGCAATCATACAAAAATTCAAAAAAAAAAATTTTTTTTCTTTTTTTTTTTTCTTTTTTTGTGCTGAACTTTCTTATCTTTGGTTTGAAACACCAAACAAAGTGAATTATTATTAAAATCTGGACAACTCCACAGATTATAGACAGCAGCTTGTCAAGACTTAGCAACAAATGTTCACAACAAATGTGTTACCACGGTTACCACAATGAGTTACTTGACAAGTTGGTGAGGTACGTGACAAGTTGGTAGGGTTTATAGATAATACAAGTAAACAAATGTAGTGATAAATGAAATTAACTTATATACAAAGTGCTAGTGTTAAATAAAATTAATTTATATAGTACTCACTAATGATACCTGTGCAAGTTTAAAATGATTTCTGTTGTTATGGAAGTAGCCACTTGAAAGAGAATTTTAAGACTAGAATTATTCAAATTTCGGACTACCAACAGACTTCCAATTAGTTAAGTACAAGTGAAAATATCTGTAGAATAAAATGAAAAGGTTAAACCAGTGCCAAATTAACTTAACTTATTATAACTAGTAGAACTTGGAGAGAGGCAAATATAGCAACCATTCAAAAGTTCCTTCCCTACCACATTCAAAAGTTTCTTCCCTACCACATCCAACAAACTTATTCCACGCCAATGGTCACACTGCTTCAGGTCACCTTTCTTTGGGATCGGAACAACTACTGCGTCCTGCCAGTCTCTCACCACTTTACCTTCTTCCCACACTTTCTGCATCAATCCAGCATTTTATCCCACAGATCTACACCACCATGTATACACACACACACACACACACACACACACACACACACACACACACACACACACACACACACACACACACACACACACCTGCTACTATCCACATATTCCTTTAATTTCTTAAATATAGTTTTCTGTAGCTGTGAGATACATATGAATAGATTAATTATGGAGTTTAATTAATTAATTAATTATAACTTATCACAAAAACACAATAGAGAAGGACCTAGAGCCGTGATTCTCAAACTTATCCCAGCCAAGACCCCTTTTCAGACATGGCCACCATTGCAAGACCTCCTTCCATATATTAAATTTAAATGCCATGTAATAAACATATTTTACTATTTAACTACTACGTAGTGTACATGTAGGACTACATGCTGGCCACAATATACAGTGAATTAGGCCCTACAGGCCTATGTGTACATGTTGTACTTAAGCCACTCCTTCACACCAGTGATTCTCAACTATGAAATTCTGGCCTGCTCCCCCCCCCCCCCCCCAAATCAGCTTCAATGTCTTGAGGCCCCCTGGACGAGGCCCCCTGGTGACCAGGGCCCACAGTTTTTAGTGCCACTGATCTAGGTGGTAATACATTATTTGACTATGTATCAACTTCCTGTTATCTTGTTACAGTTTGGCTATGCAGGCGTTGGTCATTCTCCAAGATCTCGGGTCTTCCGTTATCCCAATAAGGCTGCTCTGACCTGGAAGCCGCCCTCCCATATTAGGTAAGGATTTTCAATACTGAAAACACTCATTTCCAAACTAATGATTTCTAATGTGCAAACTGGGCTGAGAACAAGTGCTCCACTTTCTTAAGTTAGTGTATTAGTTAGGTAAATGTGCATACCTCTGTGGCTAAACTGTACTCCAAGTTTGATGGTCAAAGGAACGTCCAACGGATAGGAACATAAACTGTCTTGTGGTGGAATAGGCAGCATTTTCCCCCTCATGTCACAACCTGCTACATGCAGTACACAACACATCTGTTTTTTCCACATTGTGTGGGCACATTCAGACCGACAAGAATGAAAAGTCAAGAAATCAAAGTTCTTTTGACATCTAGTTTGTGGATGTCTTCCTAACTTAGTTTCCCCCCTCCCTTCCAGGTGGAAGTATCACTGCCAATGACTAATCAGAATGGGAATGTGGAAGATTGAATAGAGTAGCATTATTTTAATCAATTTCTAGTTCACAGGCTAGCAAAGTTGTGAGTTTGAATGTACATGAATTAGGATGGAGGTTTACAGTGAGGATCTAAATCAATGGCTCTCATTTAGCCACTTTGCAGCTCTTTTCCTGACCCTGAAAACAGAGGACACAGAAATGCTGACCTGTGTGTGTGTGTGCGTGCTTGTGCATTTGTGGGTTCGTGTGTATGTGTTCAATGTCAACTCTTGGGCCTGCTCTCTACACAGTTATCAGTTTAGGCCTAAGCCAAACGCTGAAGTTAGAGATTATTTTTATATTTTGGAATACAGCATTTTTGGGGAAAGATATGATAAAATTAGAATGAGTTTAATTTAAATATATCTGTGATGTTATGAACTGACTGATTTCCTCCCACTCCCTCCATCTCCCACCCCTCTCTCTCCTCCCTCACTCTCCTCTCTTCCTCCCTCTCCTCTAATTGGTCTGAAGCAACAGGAAGTTTGCAGTGGATGAGCCGACATTTCATTTGCCAACATGATGATGATGATGACGACTTCACACTCAACCTGTCCATGACTGTGTGATCATATAAATATACATTATAAAAGAAGTTATCTTGTATTGTTGACTTCTGTGCTGTTGACCACTATGTGAACCCATTTTAAAACAATGGAGTGCAAGTGATTTCTTCCTTTCTCTTAATACAATATATATATATATATATATAGTCCTGGTAAAAAAATATATATATATTCAATTGTTATGGATTAGACAATGTGAGCTGATTATCGTGTTACACCCACTTTTAAAGAATGGGGGGAAATAATTGCAAACAGCAGATTGTTAAGCATGCAGGGTGATTTTAAGGTACCACATGCATTTCCCTTCATCCACAAGCTGTCCTTACTAACCATCATTATTATCGGTTGGATATCTGCTGTGATGATTCTGGCTTTGATGGCTGGACAATCCTACAGTACCTTCAGAAATCTTGCAGGAGAGGGTATGGATGTGAAAGTGTCTGCTAGCTTTACTGATTTGCATGTCTTGAAGTTTCTCAGTGGTGTTACCACTAGAGTGGATTTTATTCTGTATTGTAGTGGCAGCAAAAGCAAGAATCAGTGTGGAAGGACAGATGGTTAGGCAGCAAACCCACTGTGGGCCATGTGGTTGGAAATAGTCTATGATTAGGAAGATATATTGTCTTAAAATAGCCAGTCAAAAGGAAAAGGAGTAGTAAAAAAAAAGAAACTGTCTCACAATTAGACCATAATAGCATATTAGACCAGCGTGAAAAGGTACAGTCTTTACAAAGGACTTTCAGTTGAGTATGATCCAGTGACTGAATACAAAGGGGAGGGGGGAGCTGAGCCTGCTAAAGTGCTCCCAACTACAGAATATCTTCATGGACTAGGCAATTGGTGGATTTATTGAATAAATATGGAATTGGAACTACATCAGACCTTGACCTGATAATGACATGGTTTAGATTGGTGGTGAAAACTGGTTGGCAGTATTTTCTTTCCCATTATGACTATCAATTTGGTTTGATTAACCTGAGGGAAGGCATCATGACAGGTTCTCCTTTGTTACTTCACTCCATCTTGTTGGAATAGGCCAAAACTTCATTACTAGTACTGTTCTGTAGCAAGCTGAAGTTTTTAAACAATATTGATACAACATTTTAAATAGGAACCATGGGAAATCTTTTTTTTTTTTTTTTTTTTTTTTTTTTTTTTTTTTTGAGATCCCATTCTAGTTCTGTTTTCTTGCTTAAGAACATCATTTATCCGTAGTTGAATTGGTTGGACTATGATTTGTGCTAATTTAATTCGACTGGTTTAGTTTGTTTGTCACACTTATTTCCTTTTATTTAAACTTAAAAAATAAAAAAAAAATTGTTCATTTATTTAAAGTCAATTAAAATTAAATTTATGGATATAGACCATGTTTAATCCAATCTATGCCTGACTACTTAACTAGTACCCAAACAGTACACCTCATCAAGTGGTGGATCCAGCATGATTGTCCCAGGAGCTCTTCAGTCACTGCTGAGACTGAAAGAACCCTGGTGATTAGCACTGCTACCCCTCATTCTTTTGTGACTAACTCGAAGGAATGGTGTAATTTATGATTCCTATCTGACAAGTGTCAATTCAGTTCAACTAAGGACTATAATATATGGAGTCCAGAACCGAATACCCAATGCTGAAAAGCCATATTCCTACTTTCTATCAGCAATGTTCTACAATGCTTCTTTCTGGGTAGCAATTGGTCAATTAATTTCAATGAAGGAAGACATTCCAAAGAGGTTTGCAGATAGAGAAAAAAAGGGGGGGAAATCCACTTGCTTGATAATTGTTTAAAATGTAGATTAGTTTGTTCTCTATCCTTAGAATGAATTAGTTACAATTGTCCAGGAGTCGGTGTAGATAGCTAATTATCATAATTTGACTGATTGATTTGTGTATCTAGGTGGCATCAATCTGCACATGGGGGAGAAATTGCTTGTCAATATCACTAAACCTTAATTAAAGTAGCTGCCCTATTCATGAGTTTCGATCTCTTACTTTGGTTAGATATATTTTTATATTAAATAAAGGAGAAAAAAGTCTTTTAGTTTCCAAAATCCACAGAATTCACCTCTTAGCATCTACTTTTAAAAAGTTTCCTGAGAAAGTACGCTCCTAAATTAGTGCCCTTGAAGGGAAAACTATGTATTAAAAAATTAACAATAAAAGAAACAAAAAAACAAATCCTAATATTTAAATAATCCTTCCACCCAAGGGGAGGATAGTAAGAAAAATGTTTTACTAGACTTCCAACAATAACCTCATTTCTTTGTAAAATGAAATTAAAATCTTAAATTTTAATAATCACTGTAATCTGTGACTGTTATTACTTCAATAGCAACAGTTTTCCAATTCAAGTTTCACAGTTCAGAAGAAATGTTCAAATAGGGGTGTGGTTTTGTGTTGTAAACTGGAAATTCCGAGGAACTGATCAGCGAGATTAGGTAAGTTGTGGTAGTCTTCCACACACTGCCTCCCTTTAGCTAATTGACTTCCCTTGATCTAGGTACTGTGGGTGTGGTTTTGATGATTGATTGCGCAAAACTCACTTGCAGCCTATCAACACACTTATTAGCTTACCACGCTGGTTTCAACACCGATAATGGAGCTGAATCTTAGAACTGGTAGAAACCGGCACTCAGCAACCTCTGTATTCTGAAGCTAGCTCGCTATAATTATTAATTTGACTATTATTATTTGCTTAGCTATAGTTGATTGCTGAGTAGCTGCAGAATTTCCTCTTTTTGCTTGCAATAGCATCATCAACCCATATCAGGTAACGTGAACTTGCATTGCAGTAGATTATTTTTTAAAATTTCTTTTTGTTTATTTGTGACATTTTTAGTAGCCAGCTAACTAATTTTTCAAATGCGCATGAAATTGTAATATTTTTGTTGCCATTAAGATTATTTTATTAGAACAATTTTTTTCTCTCTCCATATTTTCACTGTGATATGGTTTCTTATTGCATAATTTAATTATTAAACTATTGTATATTTTAGTAGTGTGCACTATATGCAAAACTTTATGTATACAGTAAACCATTCTAATAAAACAAATTACAATACATTTGGCTGAAGTTATACTTATTATTTATGTATTTTTTTTTTTGGTTGTTTCTTTAAATTATTTTTTTCTAATAATGTTTTAAACAACTCTCTCCATTTCTAAGCATGAAGTTATTGCTTCACATCTGTTGAAATAACATTTTTCTCAATATACCTGAATCATTAAGTAACTGATATAAACATACCAAACTACATTATCTTGTTCTTTCCCATTCATTCCACTTGCAGAATGTGTTTGCTGTGGCTTCTGCTTGTTTTGTGTACTATTCACTGTTCTAATACAGCAAGACAAATATGTGACAACCATTCTCACATATGTGTGTATCACCTATCATTCCGTGCATTTGTTCCTTGCACTGACTGGAGCAATGAAGAGAGTAATGACTGTGATGTATTAATTTACCCTGCCATGATACAAGCTGTGGAAGAAATTAATTCAAATACAGGTATATTCATGAACGAGGAACTTGAGTATTTGAATCTGAAGATAGATTTAACTCCCATTGAAACCAAAGTAAGAGAGTGGACATAGATCATACACAATGACATGAGTGGAATGGATATTACAATAATGAAGTATTTTATATATTTAGCACGTTTTAATGAACTTTTTCTTCATGCATTTCATGAGTCAAGCTGATAAATTAGTCATGTACAATGAATTATATACAATACAAATATTCAGGTATTATGCTCTTTCCTATTAATAAGCTAACTCCTTTTTTTATAAAGCATTCTTTTAATCACCACATTCTTTCATAATACTTGCAGTTGCATTGTACCTATGCACCCAATCTTTGGCATATGAGTGTAAAATTAAGTGGTGCTCACTACACTAGCAATAGTATTAGAATGCAATCTCTGTCCTGTTGTGGTGAGAGCTGCTCTGCCTTTGATGGTATTTAGTCTTTTGATCTATATTGGTCCCTTTGACTGCTATCACCAGTACACAGGGGTAGATCTAAGATTTCAGGGAGGGGGGGGGGGGGGGGGGGGGGAGTTCATAAGGGGGGTGGGTTTTGAACAACTTCCCTACAACAAGTACATTATATTTAAAACTACTGATTTATCTAAACTTGAATAAAAAAAGGATCAGAAATATCTTCTAAACAGAATCCAGCAAAGTTTGAAGCAAATGTGGTCAATTTTTAAATAAAAAATCACTGCTTATATCTTCTTTGTGCACAAGTTGAAATTCAATTTTAATATTCATCTAATCTAGAACTGCTTCAGTATATTTATTATATTGTACAATGAAATGTTAGGTATATATCTGTTCAGGTCACCAATGGAAATACAATCGTAATATTCATCTCAACTATATAAAAATGCTAGTCTCTTTTATTCATCCTCACATAGATTTATTATGTTGTTCAGTGCAATGCTAGCTGAAGAAGTGTGTACGATAACCCTGTATGAAACTCTCTACAATTGCCTCAGTATTTTTTTTTTTGCCTGTGTGTAGTGCAAACTACTTTTGTTAGTGTTACTAACCTTCTTTCAGATATTGTTGCTTTGCCCTTATATTTCTAAGGGCAGAGAGACATTTCTTCTTCATATGGCCTTATAGCTGGCCCTAACCCTTGATACATGACCTATAAGAACAAGTTCTAAGATATTCAGAATTGATATCCACATCAGCATGGGGCAATGCCTCCATCAAATTTTGAGATAGTTGATCCTTTCCATTGCTGGTAGTTTTCTCGGAGTGCAAGAATTAAACTATGTGATAGAAAAAATCAGTTACACTGGAAACATTTGGCTATCTAGCTGAAAAAGGGTCTTTAGTGAGACTTATAAGAAATGTGGTGAAAAAAACAAAACCCTGCAGAGCTGTATAAAATATTGCCACTCTGAAACCTCTGTGAAGGATTCCATCATCAGATTTACAGGCTTAACCTTAGATAACAACTAGTCCCAACCCTGAAACTTCGCTATTCACTTGACCCAAATTTTATCTGAAGAAGCCCAATAACCTGCTGCTTCATCTTCCTCTGTGATGCTGGCTTCCATTTGGATAATTGCTGCTCCACAACGTTTCAAATTTTTTATTGACAGTTTAAAATCTCAATAACACCCCCCCCCCCCCCCCCCCCCTTGATAGCCCCTGAGTGTATGTATTAATTCTGTAAAGTGTGCCCCTCAAAGTTCGTATAGCTGTTGAGGAAGTCATTTAATCATCCCTTACAGGCTCAGGTTGCTTCGCCTTGGTTATTCACTGGAACTGTGGCATAAATAGTAATTGTGAAAAATATTAAAATTGAGGATAATTGATACCAAATACTAGGTGAATATACCCAACCATTTATATGTATATATATATTTTTATAGTCATTTTCAATATAGGACTATCAAGTTTTTGGAGGGAAAGGTGAGGTGGTCAAGTCTTTTTACAATGCCAGCAGATATTTCTCAGTGAGAATATAATTTATGGCACATTGGTAATATAATGTTTCTAGCTGAGTAATAATTCTGTAGGAGGAACCAAACCTTTTATATGAAAAAAAAAGGGGAAAGATTATTATGATTCTTTTCCCTCACTATTGTAACACATATTGAAAAAAAAAGGAAAGATTATTATGATTCTTTTCCCTCACTATTGTAACACATATTGACCTAACACATTTAAGGATGCATCAGAACCAAACCAGAACACAAGAAGTTAGCATTTTTGCAATATATATATTTTTTAAATTTCAGGCATATACAAAACATGCCACACATAAGCAGTGACAATGAAATGTGCCAAGAAATATAAAGCACGTTATTGTAGCTAAATAACTGTATTGAAAGGAAGGGGGGGGGGGGGGGGAAAGGAATCTTTTCTCGCAAACAATGCTACATTTAGAAATACTCTCATTTGGAGCTATTGTTTATTGTTACAACTCTTCTTGCAGAATGAGCTGGCCTACACTGTGTACTCCTTCTTCACTGAACACTTGTTGAGAAGTGATTCTATTGATGGTCTTGTGGGACCAAACAGTAACGCTGTGGCAGAGAGGGTTGCATACATCTTCGGAGAAAAGCAACCCACCATTATGGTATGTTAAAATGCATGTGTATTATAGATAAGATTAGATACTAAGTAATGTTCCGTGTCAAGGCATTGGTCCCACTAGTTTAGGTGTTTCGTTCTTCTGGATTAACAATAAACTATGGCATCCTACCAGCTGTCACTAGTTACGGCAACTCTCTGAGGAGATGGAGATGATGACACTTAAAAAAGAAATGTACGTCATTTTTTATTCAACGTAGAAATGGTGTATAGGAGATATATAGAACAAGAAGCCATCCAAGGATGGAATCCCACAAACATGCCATAATTTCATATTTTTTCCATTGTACAAGGTTTATATGATTCACATTATTGCTGACTTCTCTTGGTTCATTTTTGAGTAACTGAGTGTTTTTACATAGTATGGTTTGTAAGGTAAGTGTACCACTCAAAAATTATAATAACGAGTTAGGAACGATTATTTGTACTTCAATTAAGTAATTGCAATTTAGATTAGAGAGTGGACAGACGGGCAAACAGACAGAAATGTACACATATGCAATGCATAAACAAAAAAAAAAAAGTCTTTCCTTATGTGGTTGTAACAAGCTTTAGCTACACAGCTTGTATAAATGCATTACTAACATACACACATGGACAAGCACACACACACACACACACATGAACACACACACACACATACAAGGTGGCAAGGGCTAGGGGTATCTATTCCTTGGTCCATTACATACCATTGAAAGTTAAAAATATATGATAATGTATACATATAGAAGATATCACACTGTTAATTAGATTTAATGGAATTCCTTGACCTTAATTATAAAATGCTGCCAAGTTGATCAGAACTCAAACTATTGAGGTTCACCACACTATATCCACTTCAATAACATTGTGTATTTGCTGTATGAAAATACAGCGGGGAGCTATGCCAAGGTATGTTTGTAATTTGAGTAAAAATATTTTAAACATAATTTATTGATTGAATGTGCACCGTAAACATCTTAATAATGCATTCCTTTGAAATTGTTACATCTGAATATATTCAATTAGGAACAAATATAGTACATACACCTGATTGATCTTATGTATGAGAGAATAATCTAAATGCTAAACAAAATTATTACAAAAGAAGATTTGATATTAAAGCTACTCAAAAAAATTATGTCCAAATGGAATAAATAGGATCAGATAATGCATATCTTTTACCGTATCAGTGTTATTCAACAGCATACAATTAAACTGCATTTTAAAAAGTTTATATTTAGACAGTTAATTTGAAATCTGTGGATATGAAAATGTTATGACTCCCTACCACATCATATGATAAAGCACAGAACACACTCAGGATCAATCATCCTGCAATTTGAATTTAGCTCTTGAAAAGAAGCATCATAGAAGTCACTTGATGCATTATAGATGTGTTTCTTATCTCTTTTTGGAATAAGGGTATATACTGTTATGGGAATTGAAGCATTGGATTATAGTGTCAGTACTTAGTTTCATAAATTATCCAGGGAAAGAAGTTCAACAAAAAAATTGAACGGAATCAAGAGTAAAAACCCTTCCCCCTAACCCCCTCCCCACATTCTGAGTTATGCAGGCATAGCAGCTGACAACTCGATAGCTTTGATGTATCATTAAACCGTAATAGGTTTGAATTTATTTTTAATTTTTACTTTCATTTTTAATTTCTTTAGTTGAGTATAAAAGAAATATGTTCACCACATTTTTATTGTCAATTTTCTTCCTATAATATTATATTGAAAGTTGATAAGCTTAGCAATAGCACTCGACTGAAAACAGGATTATTATTTGTCATATGGTCTGAAAGAGCTTTTCCCCATGCATGACAACTGGTATGTAGTGTAACTTTTGATAGTTTTTGGCACTATCCTCTTCCTTTGTTTCCTTTCTGATATAAATCTCATCACCAGATTTACACATGGTGGATTGAATATTAATGAATAATAGTTTTCTTTTTGACACTAGAGACTATGTGGTGCCATGAATCTTCTTCCTTCTTGGAGCATCTGATTTCATGAATCCTTTATGTGTTCCTTATTAATTTTGGTCCCAAGAATCAAATTCTGCAGAGTCACTATTATCTTGGCTGTGACAGGTGGGCTGGCCTTAGCAAGATTTAATTTTATATTTACAGACAAAATTGCATCTCATCTTTGTAAGTGGACTACTCTATTTAGTCTCTTGTATTATTTATGCTTATCCAATTCCTGGAAGAAGAATTTCTGAAGCCCTAAGCTATAAATAGCCAACAAAAAATAGATCAATTCTTATTAGCCAGCAAGTGAAAATGATCTTCTTATGTTATATGTGTAATTATTGCAAACGTCTCAGATAGATCCAATGAGGTAGGAAACAACTAATCACCATGACACCTATTCAATGCGCACTCCTTTTATCATACCTATTTTTTTAAACATTATTCTGTGAGAAGAGTGGAGGATTAACATATAAACATTTAAAATCTTTAATTAATCAATTAATATATTTAGCATTCTTTCACTTTTAATTTATTAATTTACCTTAAAACAGTTTAATTTAAGTTTTAATATTCAATGGAGTGATTAACTGGTTTATGAAATGGTGAATATATACTGAGTTATGTGGAACAAATTTAGAAAAAATTCAAGTTGTAACAAATTCAATATACAAATGTGTATCTTGTGCAGGTTGAAATAACACGTACACTGTTACTTCCTTATTCATCAATATAGGTATCATATGGAGTAACAGATACTGTCTTCAATGATAGAAAAGACCGCTATCCATATTTTTATCGAATGACTCCCTCTGAAGAAGCCATCAACAAAGTCAGACTATGTCTGATGAAGGCTCTTGGTTGGAAACATGCGGCTATTTTGTCATCCATCAGCAAAGAGTACAGAAGAGTGAGAATTGTAACATAATGTTTCCATCATCTTTAAGTGGGGGGGGGGGGGGGGGCTACAGGTGAATCCACAAAAATTAAGGCATTTCAAATAGTGTTTACTTTCCCCCCTTTTCTCTGTGTAAGTAGTTTTGATACCAGATTGTAGCTTGTGTGTTTTCAGACCAAAAGGAAACATCCCTAGAGGCATATTTTCTTAGAAAATAGAGCCTGTCTCTCAGAACAACAACCCTAATTTCTATTTTGATATTGGTCCAAGTTCATTACATGCAAGAGTTCATAATTGGTTGGCTTCTTCCTAAAGCACTTAGTAATAAATTTAATAGAACAGAATTGGCAGCTGCTGAAGTGTTGATTAGTTAAAGGCACCTATTTACACAAACCTAACTTCTAAATCACCATTAGTCACCTGCTTATAACCACCACAACTATACTTCACTTGCAGCAAGATAAGATCTGATTTGGTACAGTTGGCATGAAGGGTAATTGAACTGGAATAAAAAAATTTTTTTTGGTCTTATCTTGTCCTTGATGCAAAACCTGGAATAAAAAAAGTTTGAAAATTTTTGGTCTGATATTCATGAAGAATTAGCTTAAAAAATTTACTTCATATGGAGGTGCAACTCTTCAATGACGTCACAAGGGGGACTGCTGCAGCAAAAACTCATTGAAAGTGATAAGCTACTTCGACAAACTTCAGCACTTAAATCCAGGAGTGATAGCAGCACATTGACACCAAGTGAGATAGCAACTGCAAAAGTGCTGCAAAAGAGCTATGGAGTATAGAATCTTAAGGAATAAGTGAAGAGGTCTGTCCTTTGGAAGAGTGCAATGACTTCTCATAACTCTAGACCCTAATGACACTGCTCTTCAGCTTCGTCCAGCTCTGATACAGGTACAGAAAGAATGAGGATCAAGGACTTTCTGATTTGTCATGATAAAATCAACTAATTATAAACACTTTTTAGCTTTGGCCGCTTTTGATGTGGAGCTAGATAATAATAGCTAGCTATATAGCTACACAAATGAGGATTACAGGCTTTTTGATTTGTTATGGTAATACTTGCTTGCTAGCTATATATAAACTGTGTAGTTGTTCTTTTTAGACTTGGTTATAACATTCATAGCTTATATATTATATAAGGTTTGATTATTGTGGCTGTTACTAGCTGTAAATGTTATGACCCAGTATAAAAAAGAACAATTACCTGCTAAGCTAGCTACCTGAATCAGAGATGAATGAAGCTGAGGAGGAAACAGTGTCACTAGGCTCTGAAGTTATGAGAAATTATTGCACTCTTCACTTATTCCTTCAGAGAGCTGGGTCTTCAGATTAGCTACTCCAGCAGTTGCTATCTCTCTAGGCATCAATGTACTGCTACCACTCCTGGACTTACCCACAGAATTGGGCCTCCTGATTCCAGGAATTGTTAAGTTTGTTGAAGTAGCGTACCACATTCATTGAATTTTTTCTGCAACTTCCCTCTTGTGATGTCATTGAAGAGTTGCACCCCCACAGAAAGTAATTTTTTTTTTAAGCTAAGTATTCTTCATGAATATAGCTGGGACAAAAAATTTCCAAAAAATTTTATACCAGGTTTTGCATCAAGGACTACATGATAAGACAATAAATTTAAAAAATATATATTTTTTTCCAGTTCAGTTACACTTAAATTTTGATTAACTTTTAATCAGGGGCGGATTCAAGAGTTTCATGAAGGGAGATTTATGGTCACCTAAATTATATATGAGTCATTTGGTTGTTCAAAAGAGTAAAACTTTACTTTTATCCATATTAAGATAAACCTGGAAGCTAAATATTTCAATTTTTGGAGTTTTAACAACCAACAGAACAAAACACCATGCAAGACAGACCTCTCAGAATATTAAAATTGTGCCAGCTTCCACAACTGTATCATTAAGGAAATACATTTACTAAACCAGTCTTCATCGTTGTCATCAGCTGTCCCTTGTAGTCCAAGGATGACAATTATTAGCATTTAATTGGGTTGGCGGGCAGCCTCTGCTTCCTTTTGTCATCCATGCATGGCTGCTTCTTCCTCCAGGTGTCATGTTTCAAAATTGGCGAAGGCAGTGTTGGTGGTGTGGTGCCCTATGCGCTTGGTCTCACCCTAAACCAGTATTTATATAGTGACACAAACACACACAAAAATGGAATTCAATTATGAAATTATGTATAGAAAAGTAAAAACTGTGATGAATTGCTGTAAGATCACAAAAAAATATATCCAAATTTAATCAAGTTTTTAATGTTTTAATATCAATTTAGTGAGCTTACCCTGGCCTCCATATTTCAGTCTCCAGAATATAAAATATTGTTTGTACAATCAATTTTATCATGCAACAGTCCAGTAAGCCTAAAAAATACAGTACTATGAAAATCCTTTACCTTTATCAGTATATTTGGGACACTGACAGAAGCTGACTCTCCCATTCCCCCCCCCCCCCCCCCAATCCTAAATTGATAATTGCTGCACTTAAACAGCAAGTACACAGAACTGTATATTGAACTGTAGAAATGCTATGTTTAAATATTTAAGACAGACAAAGCACGTAAATTAAGCAATAATTAACACCTGCTGGACACCTAGACACCGATTCAGCTCAATGGATTCACTTTATGCTGTATGCTTTTGAATTAAAACATGGCATTTGGGATGGAATCATCTTCATGTTAAAAACACTTGGCTCTCGCTGTCAAAAGCAATTAGGCAACATCTGTGGACACCATGAAGGTATGTCAATAGATTCCCTCAAAGTTTTGATCCCACTGCTTCCTAGTTGTCATGTTTAAGAAAACGTGAAGGTGAGAGAAACGCTTGATGTTAATTAACTTTGTGGCTGTGTTAGTGTTTGTTATTGCAATGCTCTGTTATGGTTGTTGTAATCTATTAATTATAGGCTGCTGAAAACTTTTACAACTTGGCTAGAGCTGCTGATATATTTCTAGATCATGTGACCTTCTATAATTATACTGCAAGCTCTATCTACAAGGAGTGGGTGAAGAGTCAAGTTAAGGTCATCTTTGGAATATTCGGGCCAGAAGAAGCTAGGCTGGTTATATGTGAGGTATAAAAATATAAAACACATAGTATGTAAAATACGCAATATTTAAAACACACAGCATTAAGCAAATATGTTATGTTTCACTCAGGGCATAATATTGAAGTATATTCTTATTCAATCCTTATATAACGGATGCCAGTATTGATTGTGGTGACTTCCCCCCCCCCCCCCCCCAGTCAAAGCAACTAAGCTGACTTTAGTCGGCACATAAAATCATATGGAACCACTATTGCAGACACTTCTAGACTAGGCCTAGAAAGTATTACCATTGCATCCTTGATTCATAGGTTGAGTATTAATTCATTAAAGTGTCACTATGAGGAAGGGTCCTGATTTTATAGGAGCCCCATTTTAGTGTGCAACTTTTGAGAAGATCGGTAGTATTGTATACATTAATACTCCTAAACCAGTGTATTCACAACATGCTATGTTGATATATATTCCTACCCTAATATTTGTGGGTGGCTCACTGATCATCCACTAACTATGGTAGTAATTATTGTGTTGCCCATTTATCCATCCACATTGCACGTGCTGTAGATGTCTAGAGAGAGCCGCACACTCCTGGACTACACTCATGTGTGGTTACTGCCACAATACTCCTCCACCACCTGGTGGGAGTTGGATGATGAGAGTATAGCTCAACTGCCTCTCAGACAGCGCTGTGACAACATGGAGATATACACCACTTTGCAAGACATGAACATTCTCTTTGTGGGATCCTTAAAGTACAATATTGTACCTCTGAGGTCTGAGAATGTAAATGGATTGTACAAACTGGTAAGTGTTTTGAAGTTATTGTTTTTGTTCCAGAATAGTAATAAGTCTATAGATATACAAATGCATATATGAAGAATTAAGCCAAAAGTCTATGTTTTCATTATTGATCTCACATCATTTCTGCATTTTAACTATTTGCCAAACATTCCCACTAACACATGAATCCATGGTCCAAAATTATTAGTTATTTATTGAACTCACCAAAATGAATAGCACTTTTTTTAAATTCGGGTTTGATTAATTCTGAGTAAGATTCTGGCCTGATGTGATTTTTGTTGTTGTTGTGAGAATACTCATTCAATTAAATGCTTCTTGTAATCTAGATAAGTTTAAAGTATCCATTGAGATTTTGTCCTTGCCATAGAGATGTATTGACTGTAACCAGTTCCCCAGTGGGTGAAGGGGTACTAGCTAATATCCTTCCTTGAAGAAGACAGGTTCAATTACAATATACTTTCATTCACTGTAAATAACTTAGAGCTAAAATAACTGGGAAGTTCAAGTGTATTTTTACTCCAAACAACACAATCTGATTTCTTACTATATTCAACTAAGCAACTGGAGATGGAAATCATATGTAAGCACTTATAATAACCTCTGTGTACTAAACCTCAAACCATTTGGTTTTGTTAACATTAATCTTAAAGCTGTATCAAGGTTCCCTACTTATGTGGTGGTTTGCATCACAACAGAAGCCACTAATCTGGCATGTTTCAGCACCAACAGTTTGTGCACACTCAAATAAGGAGTCCATAAGTTTGGCCACAACACACTGGATTTGTGAGCAGGTACAGCCACACCAATTAAATTACTTCATTCCTAGTGTAAAAAAAAAAAAAAAAAAGTGACCGAGTGGGGACTATAAAAATAAGCAAGAAATAATTAAAACCATGTAACTTTGGTGGGACAAGGCTAAGTGTACTTAGATAGCAATGCATAGAGAATGGGATGATAGAATGAAAAAAAAGAAAGAAGAGGTTTGTCAAATTGCTTGTGAGATAAGGCTGGATTGGACACTTTATTTTCTTAATAACCTCTTGGTGGTTCTCAATTTTTAAAGAAATGTTTAGAAGAATGTTTTTATTTTGTATTATTGTGTTTCCTGCTCATTTGGTGGTAAATGATGAGGGTGAGAAATGAGAAAAAGGAAATTTAATTGGTGAGGTTTAATATAGAATGCCACTGTAAACTGTATCAACGACTACATCATCCACTATCTTATAAGTCTATCCAAGAGAATTTAGGTAGTGTGCACTATTACTAATACCAACCAAATGGGTTCTGTACCAAAATTATTCCAAAACTATCTGGAGTCCCTTGGTGATGGCCACATATCTTCTTCTAAGCTTGGTGTACCCATGATGCTACGAAATAGTCAGGTCTATGAGCTAGATCAGACCTATGGCTGCTTTTTGAGCCTCTACACAATGAGTTCATGAATGGGCAATTGTTCCACCACACAAGCATTCTCTCAATGCTAGCAAACAATGCAGTTTCTTCTCATGGTCAGTTCTATGTTGACAGCACCAATGTTTGCAATCAGAAGAAGCTGCATGTCTTAGCACTAGGTAAATACTGTTTACCAAAGGCAAAACATTAATTCAGTTTAATTTGTGTTAAGGTAATTAGATCTTCTTGTTGTGGTCTTCACAATTTCCTTCCTTTGTTGATATCAATCATTATGCTTGTCTAAATACCAACATGCTCTCACTATGTTTATAAGTACTGAATATTTGCCAGAATTTTTTTTTTTGGTCTCAAAATATCTTTTTAAATATAATATTTACTTTTTCCCCCTCAATGTTAATTCATTGACCAAACATTTCTAGACCGGGTAATGCCAGGCATGGGCAGCCAATGCATGATAGTGTCAATAATCAAGATCATTTTTTTGGTGCTTGGCACTAAGAGATTTAAAAATGGTTACCATGGTATTTCATTGATGGTATTTAAACACGAATGCCTACAGTGTATTTAAACTTGTGATAATTCCACAACTCAGTCTACAAATTATCTATCTTTATCTGGCTGAATTCATTATTTTCCTTTTTTTTTAAATATACTACATCTTAAATTTTTCTTGAATTTTTACCAGGCTCCAATATTTTATAATCTTGCAGATTCAGGCTTGATATCCAACCCAATCAACCTAGTGTGTGTGATTTTGATCTAGTGGATATATGTATCAATTTGTTACTGATAACTTTCTTTAACCTGCCTCTCTCAGTTTCTTTCTCTCTGTACATCAATGTACAGAGAAAGAAATAGAGAGAGAGGCGGGTTAAAGAAAGTTATCAGTAACAAATTGATACACCTATAGCAGAGCTTGAAATCATAACCAAAATATTGTTGAACAATTTATCTGACAATAATCAATTTTGTTTGGCCTTTTTCAAGCTTTGATCAGACATTAAAGCTTAGATTTAAAATATTGTGTAGCTGAGGTTGTAGAACTTCTTATTCTTCTCTGCAAAAGTGAGGAGCTTGTTGCACTGTGCCCAGAGAGTTTAGTCTGATTAAAATTGGGTTTTTTTTCTGATGAAGACATAAAATGGTCAGAAAACATTTGACATCAGACTGTAATTTCATGCTCTTCTGTATAAAAATATCAATTATCAACTAAAGCCCTTTATTAATCCTGATGGACTAATATATTTTTAATATTGAATATTTATGAATGACCATCTATCCACTTATCGTATTAAAGAATACGATGTTGTTTGTAAATAAAAATATTATTTTTCTTTTGTATGTATCTGTATGTATGTATATATATATATAAAAATTAAAAAAAAAAATATATATATATATATATATATATATATATATATATATATTTAGAATACTACAGTGAACACTTTCATAAGCAACCTTGCTGACAAGACAGAGGAACTCCATCCTTTCATGGATATTCCAGACCATATTCTGAAGTTTTCTTCTGCAGCCACTGCTTATGACTCAGTGTGGGCTCTAGCCCTGGCCCACCATGATCTCATCAAGCAGGACAAAACTGAATTTCTTCTACAGGAAATTGATAAAGCTTTGAATAACCTAAACTTTAATGGAATCTCAGTACGTTTTACCAATATTGAATAATTAGAATGACAGTGATAACATTTTAATATCCTGTTATATAAACCTCTTATATTCTAATGTAATCTTCTCCTAGAATAGTAACAGTGATTTATAATATCGTAAAATAAATTGGTATTATACAATTATGATTTGTGGCATTTTTACATAGTAGCTTCGTATTGCAGCATAATGAGCTACAGTTTCACCCAACTCATGCATAATGCACTTTAATATTTGATATTATAACATATTCACTAATCCACACCTGTAGGGGAGTAGGAAAGGGTGGAGAGGGAGTACGACAATGATTATTATTATTTTTTTTATTTCACTATGGAATACTTTAAAAATGATATTATTGTTTTGTTTTTCACAGAAGCTTCACTGTTTTAGAAGAGGCCAAGACTTTGGGTCAAGTTTTCTAATCTCTCAGTTCATAAGTATGTTGAAGTATTGATGAAAAAAATATTCACCAGGCAAAGCTCACATGATCAGACAGTGTAACATCTGGCATTTGGGAAATGTGGACGATCAATTGATCGGAATGACTCAATTTAATATTTTGTTTGTTTTTGGTTGAGTTGAAATTTGTCCTGATTTCTTTATGAATGGATAATTTCCAGTAATTTTCCCCTTTATTTTGGAATAGATACCAGAAACTGCTATACACAAGATGACTTCACTAGCTAAGTATTATCTAGCACCACCATTCAGTGTTCACAATCATTCTTTGTGCACAAGCAGGTGTAAATTATTTGCTATCATATGATTCATGTTTTCATAAGCTTAATAAAATATACTTTGGTCTGGGCATGTATTTTTGCCTAAAAGAACTGATGTTGACCGATTGTACTCGAATGAGTTCTGCTTGTACACCTTTGAACCATAACTTTACAGTTATTATGTTGAATGTTATTCAAATTATTTCTTTATAAACAATTTTAAAAACCTTTATTATTAAATGCAGATGGCAGTATCAGACCAGTGAAGGTTATTTCCAACCTTCCGCTCGATTTTAATGATTGTCCTGAATTTCACTCATTCAATGAACACTGGATGCTACCAGGACTTAACAACTATGTCAGTGACTTTGTTTGGAAAGGTATATATAGCTGGGGCTGTATTCTGAAAGGAAGCCAAATTGGTGCCCTTAAAATAGACACCTTTTTAACTAATCAAATGATAACACATCCTTCATTAAATTGTGTACTTTTTTTTAATATTGTGAATCACTTATACCGAATAAATAATTTGAATATGGAAAGAAAAAATATTTAAAATTTAAAAAATATATATATATTTTTAATATATTTTCTTTGTAAATTATATAACTGAACACATTCTTGTTCAAGGAGGTGAACTTCCATCTGATGGGATCACAGTTGTGAACAGTTACATCACTGAGGAAATGTTTGCCATCACTTGCATTCTCATCGTGTTCTCTCTGTGTGTGTGCATTACTGTCCTTGTGGTTTTGGCAATCTTCAAGAAAAACAAGTGAGTCAAAACATCAAAAAAAGTTATTATGCATCAATATTAATTTTGATATTTGTCCTCACCTGAATAGTGTTTGAATATGTGGATAATTTTCCCTTCATTATATATAGTACCATGAATATATTACCATAATGCAAAAATACAATGGAACCTCCCTAAACGGACTCTCTGAAATTGGGACAACCTCTATACATAGGACTTATAGTAAGGCACTGATTGATTCCCTATAAGAGCAAATAGATCTGTACCATGAAAATGGACCTTTTTAACTATGTATAATTGGACAAAAGCTGGGGCAGCTTTCAGAAAATTTATTGAAATTGGATCTCTCTGAAGGGATAAAAGCCACAGTCCCAGAATTTTTATAAAAAATTGTCAGAGCATTTTTATGAAATTAAATGAAAAAAAGTCAAGGATAAAGATACACTTGCTAAATGAGGCTCATGGCTCTTATTTAGTAAGGTGAATGACACCAGAAGAATCTTCACAAGTTCCTTTTGCATCTCAACATAGGATTATAGTCCCTACAGCCCCTACAGTATATATAGTCCCTACAGCCCCTACAGTATATATAGTCCCTACAGCCCCTACAGTATATATAGTCCCTACAGCCCCTACAGTATATATAGTCCCTACAGCCCCTACAGCCCCTACAGTATATATAGTCCCTACAGCCCCTACAGTATATATAGTCTCTACAGCCCCTACAGTATATATATAGTCCCTACAGCCCCTACAGTATATATAGTCCCTACAGCCGGTAGGTATATTGTTTCCAGGCAAAAACCAGCAGTTCTGTTCACAGTTTTTACAGAAGAATCCCTTGTTAATATATCTGTGCAAAAATAATGCAGTGATTGTGATTGTTTCTATAAAAAAATGAGAAGGGCATGCTAGTTCAGTCTTGAAAAAAAGGGCATGAACTCTCAACTATTAAGTTTCTGTTTGTTCATTCCCAATCACCGCCTTTGTTGCTTTCTCCCCCCCTCTTTTTGTTATAGTTAAAGGGAATAATCCTTGTATATACTCTATATACTCCCCATGATAGTAGTAAGTAGATTGAATTAGCTGTAGTATTTTGGCAGCGTATGCTAACCCAAATAACTGAATGGAAAGATTTGACAATCTTAACTTTAACAACAAAAACCGGCAGTTGCACAATACATTCATATGTTTTTAGAATAATTATAGTCATATTAGTCAAGTTAGGGGTCAACTGGAAAGGGATAGTTGTGTGTCTGGGTGACTGCTACAGGCCCCCCTTCCAGTGGATTGCTCCATGGAGGAGAGGAGTTTTTGGTTGTCTTGACAACACTATTGATGGTGTAGTTGACAAGGGCAAAGATGAAGATGGCTGCCTGCTATCAGTATCTCTCAGTAAGCTGTCTCCAGAAAAACCAGTTTAAGGCGATCAATGGAGATGGTGTCTAATTTTCCATTCATCTCTAATGTAAAGAACTTGTCTGAATGGTAAGGTATTTGGATTGGGCCTTCATAAGGACACTGTAGTGGGGTCTTACGTCCATCTCTTCACACGAAAACAAACTTTGACATCTGTAAGGCAGCTGACATGCATGGCGCTATCCCTCTGTGATAAGCAGTTGGTGTTGGTCACAGCTTTTGCATTGTCCTCCGTGGATGTGGAAGAAATTCTTCTGAAGCCTGTATTGGTGTCTGTCCGATATCAAAGAATTGCCTGGCTACCTTAGTGTTGTAGATCCACTTTTGTTGCATTGTTAATTCCAAGTATGACAAGAGGCAGTTAGTTCATCCAATGAGGTTCATACAGACAGGCTTTAAGCACAGCCTTCATCTGCCTGTAGAATCTCTCATAGATACCATTAGTTTGAGGATGATAACTGGTTGTTCTGTGTGCCTCTGAGCCTAGTAGCTTATTAAGTGTTGTCCATAGATCCTAAGTGAACTGTGGACCTTGATTGGAAGAGATTTTTCCTTGCAATCCAAAATTTGCAACATCCTAATGAAGAAATGCTCATGCACATGAATCAAGTGTGAACTCAGTCATTGGAATATCCTCCGTCCATCTGGTGAAGTGAATGATGATAGTGATAAGGTATTTCATACCTTGAGACATTGGTAGTGGACCTACAATGTCCACATGAAGCCTTTTAAAATGACAGCTAGGGAGCTGGCCATGCTGCAGTGGAGCCTGGATGTGCTAGTATACTTTAGCCCTCTGGCAACCAAGACAAGTCCTTGCCCAGTTACCAACATCTTTATTCATTCAATGCCACACAAATTTGATGTCATGAGCTTCCATGACATGTTGGTAACTGGGGGGAGAGTCCATGGATGAGGTCAAAGGTTTTTCTTCTCATACATTAGGCACAATAGGCCAATGTTGTGCAGTAGAGACATTGCACAAGAGCATGTGTATGGAATCTGGCACTGGTAAGTCCTTTAAAACCGGTCCTGTGATGGCTGTGCGTATAGCATGTACTTCTTCATCTGTTAGCTGTGTATGTGCCATTTCACCATAATCAATTTGGGAACACTAGTGCATATATTTCCAGGGAGGTGATGGTAAGGGATTGTTGGCTTTGGTCATCAAGGATGACTCTGGAAAGAGCATCAGCTGTCACATTGTCTTTGCCCTTGATTTGCTGAATGTCCGTGGAGAATTCAGACACATAGCAAGATGTGGCTGTTGACATGGTGAATACTTGCTAGAAGCTTTTGAGAGGGCGTATATGCTTTATGGTCAGAAAAAAGTGGAACAGACATCCTTCAATAAAATATAGAAAATTCCTTTGGTTAGATACATTGCCAGCAGTTCTCAATAAAATGACTGTATTTAGATTGTGCATGGTTAAGCTTCTTGGAAATAAGAGCAACTGGCCTCCACTCACCATCTAAAAACTGTTCCAGTGTACCACCCACATTATGTCAGATGCATCCAATGTGATGCTTGTTGAGGCCGTGAGGCTGGGATGCACGAGGAGGGCAGCAGTAGCCAGACTCTTTTTGTTTGTCTCCAAAGCACTCTGTAAATCTGAGCAGCTTCATGCAAAGGCTTCATTAGCGCTGCAGCATGAGGAATGAAGCAGTGATAAAAATTTACTATTCCTAGCCACTCCTGCAAGCTTTTATTATCATTTGCTGCAGGTAAATGTTTAATCGCCTCAACCTTGGAGGGAAGTGGAGTAATACCATCAGCAGATGTGTGATATTCTAAAAAGTACAGGCTGCTGACACCTAATTGACATTTGGAACTGTTGATGACTAGCCATAATTAGTCGGGCATTAGAACAGAAGCTGCAGATGACGCCTGTGTTCATATGGATATCAATCATCCAGGAAAATGAACAGGAAACCTTCCAATCCTGCGCAAACCCTGTCCATAAACCGTTGAAATAACTGAGCAGCATTTTAAAGACCTAAAGTCATCCTCAGGAATTTCCACAGACCGAATGGTGTAATGATAGCCATCTTGTGTATATCTTCTGGTCACAGGGGTACCTGATGATAACCATGAACCAAATTAACCTTATTGAAGTAATGACAACCTTGTAAAATTGTTGCAAAGTCCTGGAGATGTGGCACCGGGTAGCTTTCAGGGATAGTTGCATTAATAAGTTGCCTATAGACACCACAAGGTTGCCAGTTTCCCAGTTCCTTCTTGGGTACCAGATGGAGGGGTGATACCCAGCTACTAGATGATCATCGTATAATTCCAAGGTTCTCCATCACTGTAAACATGTGATGAGCTGCTGCCAGTTTGGCAGGGGACAATCTTCATGTTTTGGCATGTGCCAACATGCCTGATGTCACAATATAGTGCTACACATCATGTTTGCTATCAGAAGTGGTGAACTGTCATTGCGTGAGGGACGTAAACTCATTAAGGATATCAGGAAATCCAGACTGTTCGGTGCTGCTGATGGTGACTTGATGTAAGCCATTGATACTTTTGTTGATACAAGCTGAGGCAATATGGGTCTCGTGATTTGTATAATTTTAGGCATCCATAAGACGTTTTACTTGGGAGTCAATGAGAAGACCTTCACTGCTGAAGAAGTCAGCGCCAACAATTGGCTGTGGATCTTGGGCCAAGATGAAGTTATTGTTGGAGGAGAGTTTCTTAAACTGTAGTTGGAGTTGTCTTTTTCCAAATATTATGATTGCAAAGGTCTTGTGCAGAAGCTGGATAGATGCTAAGTTATGCTCCTGAGTAACAAGAAGAAAAATTCCATATCTAAAAAAGGCGATTGGAATGATTGCTAGTAGCTGAAGTTACTAATGGCCCAATGTGGTAATTTTAAAATCCATCATCAGTGTTATTGGGGTGGATGGATTGAATGCCGGAATCTGTAGTGGTACCAGCAGATACCATTGGAGGCATTGTCAGAGACTTTTTAATGTTTCTTCTTTGTTGGGTTGAACTTTGGTGATATTTTCATAATGGCAGTACTGATTCCCAAAGGTGATGCTCTCTGGCTTTCAATAATCCAGTCTTCCCTCTCTGTAAGGACTCCCATGGTACCTGTCACCATTAAGTTGAGCATGTATATTGACAGGCAGTTGCCAGAGGAAATGTTGGGAATACTTTGTCAGGTTAGAAGCGATTAGTGAAGTAGGCCAGGAACATCCGAATGCTTACAATCACTGAGGCCTGGTGATACAGCCTGATCAAGGAACTCAATTGCTTTTGCTGCAGGTGTTTCCCATAAACTTATAAATTGTTGCTTTAATATAGTCATACTTACCATGGTCAGGAGCTTTAGCTATAGTGAGAGTCCTGCATTCCTGCACAATGGAGTCAAAAGAAGACACCACATGGTAGTACTTGGTGCTATCTAGTATGATACCTTTGAGTAAAAATTGAGCCTCTGCCTGTGTGAACCAGTGCTTCGGGTGTGTTGTGAGGGAACAGGGAAGTTAAACACCAGCAGTGTCTATTTGCTGAACTGAGGTCTGCTGTGCAGCTACAACAGCTGCTATAAGGTCTGTAGTTGCTTGGTTCAGAGTAGACATGGTGCTCTTGCTCATTTGGAGTCACCACTTTGGTGGTGTATGCCAACCTGAGTAACAACAAGAACCAGCAGTTGCACAATACATTCACAGTTCATAGAGTAATGGTAACCACTTGAGTCAAGTTAGGAGTCAAGTGGTAAGGGTGGATTGCTATGCTGGATGAATGCTACTATAACATGGGAGATTACTACTATGACATTAATAAATATTTAGTGGTTAATCTTGGGTATACCTCTAATAGAGAACAACCTCTCTACAAAGGACAGATGAGGGGGGTCCCAACATGTCGGCTATTTAAAGGTTCCACTGTACATTTTTTAGTAGTGATACAGTGAATTAAAACAGTGATTGCTTAGCCTAATGGGTAAGGTTCAATAATGATGAACTTAGATAATAATTTATTTCAGTTGCTATTATTGATTTTTGATCCCTTAATTGGATATTGTTGATGAATATTTTACTTATGATATGTAAAATTTAGTTAACAATATTGGTTGGACACAGAGAAATCTCTTTACATATAAGTGGGATCAGCATCATTGTAGTGGCAAGATAAGTGTGCATGATAAACATTGTTCAATGCATAAGATGTTGACATAATTTAAAATGCAAAACAAAGACTAGTTGATTCCACTAATTGAAAGTTACAACAGTTCATATGGCAATGGTGACACCTTTAATTTAAGTTTTTTCTTGACCAATGACTATATCATATAATATTGTATTTAGAATTTTAATTGGATGCTGATTAATATAAATTGAAATTATGTTGAAAAAGAGAGATATAATTTTGAGCTCTCTTCCATAATAACAACTCTGACAGTGTAAATCATTTCTGATATAGTGGTGACCTTATTGGAAAGGTGAATTATCTAGAAATAATTTGGGGAGGATCCAAACATATTCAACAAAAAGACCAGCAAAATAAATTACACTTAATTAAAATAACATATTTGATTGTATTGCTAATAGATTATAAAGGTAATTTGGAATGACTTTTGGAGTTTGGGGTGGGGATAGAAATCTTATTTGGGTGGTGGGAATCCCGAGGCTCACCCATGAATGAAACACGTAGTTAAAGTTTCTCATTGAATTTGTGCCTGACATTTAATTCTATCAAAATTTGATTATATACTGCATGTGATATTGTTAGCATATAATTGAGTTATGAGGCATGTACCAACCAAGTGATCTTAATAATCCTGTAGACATTTCAATCTTTTAGACATCTCAGTCTTGCTGAATAATTACCTTAGTGTATTCCACTCTCCCTCCCACTTATGCAGACATATCAAGGCCACCTCTCCTACATTAATGTGCATAGCAATCGTGAGCTTCATGACTGCCATCCCATCCTCCATCTTGTTTGGTCTCAACTTTTCTGCTGCTGAATTGAACTTCAGTCAAAACATGCAAGATTTTCTGTGCATAGTAAGTGCATAGCCACACCTGGAAAATTCTTTTATTTGAACAAATTTTTATAAAAATGTTAATTTTAAGGTTAGGATAATCTTATTGTTATTTTGTCTCACGCTTTTTAACCACTTAAAATCAGCTATAGTCAAAACGAATATTAATTGTATTGAAATATTTGGGGAACTCTTGTTGGAACAAAGGTTCATTAACATTGTAATTTCAAGATTATGACAATCTTATGGTCATTTTGTCTATTTTTCTACTATTTAATTTAACTTCAATCCGAATAATCAGGCCTTCATATATACTATTAATTGGTCTGACATTTTATGGACACTCTTATTAGAATAAATCTTTAATAAAACCAGATTATTCCTTTATCTAGTTTAGGAATAATTGATTTTTTTTTAACTACATCTTAAAGTAAAACCTATAAAACGAGATATAAAAAGATTTTATTTATCCATATAAGTAACACTTCAAATAACCCTTTACCAGTTCAAAGAAAATTTATTCATTATAATGTATAACTAGGACTACCATATTTGAAGATTTAAAATGTAGGACACCTTTGGGGAGGAATACGCTCTACTTGTGAACTTCGTTGGGTGTTAATGAATATCAATATTAAATTGTAATTGGGAAACAAACAAAAATAAAAACAACTCTTAGGTCCCTCACTTCAATTCAGTAAACCGAAAAAAAAGAGAATAAAACAGCTCAATCTCTAACCCTCTATCTGCATAGAAGAAGAAAACAGGGGAGGGGCAGTGGGGCTTTAGCCCCAAAATTTATCATATTTCTTTCAAATGATTTATGTCAGCACCAATGCTGTTCATATGTATCAATGATGTTCAAAATCAATTATTAGAAAAAAAAACCCTAGTTAGCATAGAAAAAGATGTACACTTTTAGTTAGAGATTCAAAAATATCCATTCATACATAGAGAATTATCTTATACTAATAGAGCTAGTGGTGTTTATATATTTATTTATATGTCCACGATAAACTGTGAAATGGCTGTAAGGATCCTGTTGAAAATTGGTAGATGTGATATTCAAAATATGTCCATCCTTAAGACAATTTTGTGACCACAGCCCACTGAAGGTGGGCCTAGCAAGCAATGCGGCCAAAGGCCGCCATTGCGTGCTAATACAAATAATAAACTTATAGCTATAGCTCTACAGTTTGCAGAAGCAAAAAAAGTTTAATAATTTTGCAGCTACAATTTGATACCCTTTGAAGGTGACAATACCTTCTTTGTTTTCAATTATTGTGATGAAGCAATGGATGTAATAAAGAGGAATCGAAAGTGGATAGTTAAATTTGTCCATCCATAGGGTAACTTCATATTAGAATATCAAGTGGACTCTGTTGGCTTGTTCAATCTTCAACACAAGAGCAACCTCTCAAAATCATTACATTAAGGACAGGCTTATGATTAGGCTGCAAATATGCATCTTTTTTCAATAAATTAGCAAGGGGATAGTAGGTGTATAACTAGATTGGAATTGTTATATCCCACCAGATGGACTCCAACAACTGTTGCAATGGAAGATATTATTTTTTTATTATACAGATTTTGGAAGGAGTCAATTCAACAGAATGATGAATAAATTTAAAAGCAAGTGCATTGATATATTGCAATCATTGGAGAAGTTTATGCTTTTTTGGAAAAAAAAGTAATCATCATTATTTTAGTGCAGCAGAACAAATTTTATTCATTGCCCAAAAAAAAAACAGCAAAATATGATCTGATTTTGCAAATTGATCTTTCTGCTGTTGATACTGCCTAACAATTAAAAAAATTAAATGGTCTGAAAATTATTTCAGCAGATTTTATGATAATACTGTGACCACTGCTGAGGAGCACAATATTGGCTTTCCAGAATTGCTTTTTTATTTTATACTTCAGATCGAAAATGTGAGTTAGCCAAATGCATTTATATCTGCAAAAAGCATACTTCCCAGCAATTATATGATCTACTCAATTGTGAGTTAGAAGATCGATTTAATGAGCATATTCCCTCAGTGCTTGCAATTGAAAAACCCTGATAAATGCTGCAAATGGTCATGAATGGAAGGGTTGGATAAATTGTGCTATGAGGATGTTGACATGCTAGCATTAGCAAAATACCTGTACAGTGTAACTTTGAAATCATCCAGCAATGAAAAAAATTTTTAAAAAAAGCTACCAACCATCACCAGCTCTTTCATCTATATTTAAC
Source organism: Lycopodina hypogea (assembly GCA_963969325.1). Taxonomy (NCBI): domain Eukaryota; kingdom Metazoa; phylum Porifera; class Demospongiae; order Poecilosclerida; family Cladorhizidae; genus Lycopodina; species Lycopodina hypogea. The sequence continues at coordinate 6,033,242 of OZ017792.1, forward strand.
AATCCTAATTATACTCTGTAGCATCAAATAAGGTCCTTTTCTGGGGGCAAAAAGTGTCCTAACTCTGTGTACTCAACAATTTCAGAGATGAAACTTAACAATTGAGTGCTTCTATATACACGTTCAAAACAATTTTACAAACATTTTTAGACTTTAAATTTTTCATTTTCGATGGTAAAAACTTTTATCAATGATAATGCGAGAAGAGCCTCATTTTTATAAAGTTTTTCAATAATAAGCACACTTATTCCAAGTTAAAGTGATTTCCTACCTTATTTTTGCTTTTATAAATATCAATCCTCAGGAGTAACATAAGCTTCAGACCCCCACTTTTAATGTGCTGTCTCCTCCCTTGATCTGATTAGAGTGGAGCTACAAGAAAATATGCATCTTATCAATTTAATTCCCAAAGAAACTCATTATTTTGAATTGAAACGATGCTTCTTTCACTCACTCTTTAAGATTCTTAGTCGACATGACTGATGTGTAATCTGTTGATTTGTAATTCTGATGATGCTCCACTGTGTTCAATGAAAAAAATCTCACTTTCTGCACTACCAGTATCCTCTGTTTTGCTATTTGGTTTCATAAAATACTTATTCATTTAGCATATGAGCTCTATCCTTGAGTTTCTTTTGGTGGTTTTACACCTGCTCATTCCCCGTTGCCATCATTTATTTTTGACAATTCTCTGTCAAATTAGATGGGTAGATCTGTTTGGGTGTCCTGACCACTTGTGGTGAAACTCGAAAAGAGTCTTTGTCTGGTAGATTTTCTGGGTGACTTTTTTCAAGGACTTTAAGATCTCTAATTGCTCATTAGTGCAGATATCATTTTTAGAGCAGATATAATTTTTATCTACAGTCAGGATAGGCTTTCCTGACACGGAATGAAAAAAATATCCAAAAATAGTGCTTAAACCAAATAAATCTTTTATTTTTGTTTGTTTTCTTGATTGCTTGATTTTATTGTTTGCTTGTTTGTTTGTTTGTTTGCTTGTTTTCTTGTTTTCTTGTTTGCTTTATTTGGTTGTTTTTTTTGGTGTGTGGTTGTTTATTTATTTGTTTGGTTGGTTGTTTTATTTTTTTGGGGTTTTCTGTTTGTTTGTGTATTTGTTGGCTAATTTTCTAGTTCATATAATTTGGTATTGCTATTTGTCACCTTTAACTATGTGCACAAAAAAATTTTTTTTTTGAAATGGAGAGAAATATTATACTAACCTCTGGAAAATGAAGGGAAAAAAGTGTTCATGTAGATTTAAATAGGCACAAGTTGATGACTCATTAATAGTTAACAGCATAATAACAATCATTTATCGATTCTATGCAATAAAATGGTAGGTACATTCAATTTCCATTGTTGAAGGGTTACTAACCCGTGGTTTATGTGATACAACCAATTTTTCCAATTTTTTAATAGTTTGATAAAATATTATTCATTGGAATTTCTGGAGTCTTTTAGTAATAAACTTATTGTGAGATAACTTACATTATGACTTGTTAGGCAGGCAGGGCAGGAAGGATATTTTTCTTCATTAAAAAAAAAAATTATTTATTATTGTTTGATATAAGCTGAAATTATTATATATTCTACACAAATTTCAGATGAGTTCTAGAAGAAATAATATGCTTTGGCAAGGGAGGAGACAGCATATTAAAAGTGGGGGTGTAAAGTTTGTGTTATTTTTGAGTATCGATATTTATCAAGCTTAAAATGGTGGGAAATCGTTAAATCTTTGTGAATATATAGAAGTATTCAATAATTGAGTTTTATCTCTGTCATTGTAGAGTGCATAGAAGTTAGGGCACTCTTTCCCAGAGAAGGACCTATTTTTGATGCTGCAGAGATAACTAGGATTGTTAAATATAGATGAGAGAGCTGGTGTATGGTTGATAGCATTTGTTCGAAAAAAACTTTTCATTGCTGGACAGAATTTTTTTTTATTGAACTCATTTTCTTTATTTCAAAGTTACACGGCTAGATTGCATTTTGTAAATTTGTAGGTATTTTGCTAATGCTAGCATGTCAACATATTTATATCAGGATTTATTAATTTCTTCCATTTATGACCATTTTTCTGCTTTTAATAGGGGTTTTCGATCACAAGGACTGAGGGAATGTGCTTATTAAATCAATCTTTTAGCTCACAATAGAGTAGGTCACATTCTATAAGTAAAATTGGCAGGAAGTATGCTTTTGCAGATGTAAATGCATTTGGCTAACTCCCATTTTTGATCTGAAGTCTTAGGTAACCAGGAAATACTGGAAGGTCAATATTATGCTCCTCAGCAGTGGTTACAGTCTTATTATAAAATCTGTTGAAAATATTTGCAGACCATAATATTTTGTAAATTTTTTCAATACCATCAAAAGACAAAAAGAACATCTTGCAAAACCATATTATTTTTTTCTTTATTTTGTAATAGAGGGAAATTTGCTCTCTTGCACTAAAATATAGGTGACCAGTCTCTTGACAAACAAGGTGATAAACTTCTCCAATGATTGCAATTAACCACCTACTTTCAAATCTATTTATCATTCTGTTCAATAGATTCCTTCCAAATCCTTTAAAAGAATATCTTCCACAGCAACATTCTTAGAGTCCATTTGGTGGGACATAATGATTCCAGTTTAGTTATACTTCTATCAACCTCTTGCTACTTGATTGAAAAAGATGCAATATTTTGGAGGAAAAAAATTAGCTTACTTATTTCTTTAACTATTTCAAGAGCATCCTGAATACATGGTTGCTGTTTTCTAATATCTTAAAGCAAAGATTAAAGAAATATGCACAAGAATGCACAGCTACTGTAACAGAATTATCTTTCCAAAATCTTGCTGCCACACCAGATCTTCTCCTCATCATATTTGCAGCCCTGTCCTTAACATAATGATGCTGAGAGGTTGCTCTTGTGTCAGGAAGATTAAGCAAACCGACAGAATCCATTTGACACTCTAATTTTAATTCACCCTAAGGATGAACAAATTTATCTGTTCTCTGTTGATTGCTGTTGATTACATCCAAAGCTTCATCAGCAATGATTGAAAACCAAGAAGGTATTGTTGCCTTCAACAAGTAATAATTTACAACTGCAAAGTTACCAAACTTGTTTTACTTCTGCAAGCTGTATAGCTATATATATTTTTATTAGTGTGATTCTCACGTTTGAATGAATGGATATTTGTGCTTCTGTAACTGAAAGTGTACACCATTTTCTGTACTAACTATGGATTTTTCTAATAATTTATCGTGGGCACCAACAATACATGTGATGTACAGCATTGGTGCTGATGTAAAGCATTAAAAAAAAAAAAGTTGCTCTGAGTTGGGGGCCCAGCCCCCCCTGTGATAAATTTTGGGGGGGCTGAAGTTTCCCCCCCTGCCCCCTGTTTTCTCCTCCTCTGTTTGGTTAATAGGTTTTTTATTTTTTTTATTTAATACCTGCATCATTCCTATGAGTGAGCATTCCTTTGTCTCATATAAAGATGTGAAGTGGTCTTAACAATGCTTATAAAGTGTCACTTTTTTCAGAAATAATTCCTTTAACCTCAGTTACTGTAAAAGAATATTTCCAAAAACAATTTGCAACTTACTAAGTATTTAAAATTGTAAAATTATTGGTTTATTTTCATATTTTGTTGTTATTTTTATTTACTGTTGTTATTATGTGCAGTTAAGTTTTCCAGCCAGTTCTGTTGGACAAGTGATCGCATACTCAGTCTTTATAGCAAAGAACTGGAGAATATACAGAATTTTCCATAACCCGAATCAGTTTGAGGTGAGTTTAATAGAATTTATATGTGAATTAGCCAGATGCAATGGAAGATTGTCCATTTTAAAATTTTTTTATTATTTTTTTTTAATTTATTTTTTATTTTTTATTTATTTTTTTTTTATTCTATTTTCTTTCCTACTTGAGGTGAGCACAAATAATTTTCATTATATATATTTTTTGTACATGTGAATGTATGAATGAATGACTGCATGAAAGTAAGTAGGGAGGATATCTATACTTTTATTGTCCTTATAGGTAAGCACTATTTCATTAAAATGGTAACTTTTATTAACTTATGTTGTAGTAGCACTTGTTAGTAATTTTAAAAATTAGATCAATTCCTTCAAAGTTTTGCAAACAACAGAAGTCAAAGTAGTTGTTCTATCAATGAATGAAGTTGATTGATGGATAACATTCAACATTGATACAGCTTCACATGAATTAGATAATTTCACAGTATATTCGAAAATGGGAATAAATCGTGGTGATCTTGCACTGCTTTGGCCAGTTGAATCCAATGCTTTATATAATTGTATCTTGAATAATTCATTTACACCTATTGTCTTCCATGCAAAAATAAACTGAAGCAATTTATCAAGGAATTTTAATAATAGGTACGAAGTTATACTTGGTAAAATGACAGAAAGCCAGCTGCACTAGGATATTGTCACTCAATTTCTCTCCTTAACCATGAGTGTAGATAGAATATTATGAATAGGACTTATATTGGTGCCAAAAATGTCATTTCACTGAATTTTTAGTTGATTCTTATCTTTTCTATGCAAAACTTCACTCCCACTGAATGTAGTTTTCTAAGAAATGCATCTAATCAAACTATTAATAAAAAATATATATCTGGTGCTGTCCGGTACCATATATGTGGAAAAGTTTAGGAGTAGTATAACAAATACAACACCTGGAGATTCAACCAAAAATATTGAGAAAGTTGTGCAAGCTCTCATTTCAGATTATGAATATTTTCTGCCTTTCCTTCTCTGACAGATCACATCACAGCATAAGGTTCATTTCATTTCTTTTAATGGAGGTCTTGACTCTGTTACTACAAAATTGAATTAATACACACATATGCACACACACACAGGAACTAAATTGTAGGACATCCTATCCACACCGGATTGCATATGGGATTTTGTTGAGCTGTTGATCAGCCATTTTTCCCTCTGGTAGCTTCATCAATCTGTCCCTAGCTTCCCCTGTCTCCTTTTTAGTGACGGGAAAATGTTAACTGTAACTGAACCTATATCTAAGTAAGCTCAAATATTCCTTATTTGCAAATTTCTGTAGTACTTACCATCAACAACGTCCAAAATGTCCACAAAAATATGCCAATTTTTTCATCATATCTCTCTGTTCTTGAAGTATTGAGTTAGGTAGATGATATATTTCTAATTTACTTTATAATAAGCAATATCAACAGGAATGGAAGGGCAGACCATCAGCTGTATATCTGGTTGCAGGAGAGAATTTGTTCTAGCTACCGTTTGCTATTCTTTCCCCCACCTTTTTGCAACTTATGTCCTGCCAATCTCTAACTTCCTCTTGACCAGCATGGTGAAATTATAGTCTGTGATGTGCGCCTGTTAGTCAACAGTAGCCTGATATATAATAATTATGTTTACCACTCGTGATCATTAACGATCACAATAGCAAAAAAAAAAAAAAAAAAAAAAAAAAAAAAAAAAAAAATTCCAGTGACAAAGATAATGAAATCTTCCAATGAAAAAGTTGAGATAAACATTTACCAGCATTAAAGGATCATACCTGCAGAATACCAGTGTAATTAGCTCAGCAGTTTGGCAATGATGATCAAAGAACTGAGAAGAAAACAAGAATACACACTTTTGTAAAAGTAATGCATTTTATGCTGCTTTTGGTAAAGGGTTTTCAACTCACATAAAAAAAGTTTATGACTTTATATATAGTAGCGAAAAACATACCCTACAGACGGGTTTTCTGCCCACCTATGGTGAGCTATAATCATAAAAGTGTCTGCTTTGAAAACATTTTAGAATTTTTATACAAAAGTGAACATGTGATAACCTTTTTTTTTAATTTTTTTTATAGGAGTACCATTTTTGACATTTTTAGCCTTACACACAGAGGAGAAGAGGTATGGCCAGATGGGATCCACTCCATGTTATTTGCAGAGTCAAGTTGTGTCTGCATTCCAAAGTTTTATGTCGGTAGCCCCATTATTTTTTCTGGTGCCATTTTTGGCTTTTTTTTTGATACAAAAAAGGGATGTGGCTTATCAATATGCTCATGACGATCCCCTGATGACACAGATTGGACCCACCCCAGTTATTCACAGAATTAAGTTGTGTCTGCATGCCAAAGTTTTAGGACTGTAGCTCCTTTTTTTTCTGGAAAAAGAACTATTTTTGATTTATTTTTTTTTGACTACAGAAAGGGGTGTGGCCATGTATATATGCTTATGACGTTTCCTAAGTGACAATGATTCTAAATATATATGGGTTTGTGGGTCTATCTCCATTCTTTTTTTCTGGTAAAAATACCATTTTTGGCTTTTTCTTTGAATACAGAATGGGGTGTGTCCATATTGACAGGCTCATGACGGTTCTATGGTGACACTGATTTTTAAAATATGGGTTCAAGGGTCTAACTTCAACCATTCAAGTGTAAATAGTGGATAGACAGACAAATAGGCAGACAGACAATGACTATTCACACTTTATAGTATAGAGAGAAGTGGGAATAGTCTGTCTTTGATTCATGCTTAAATGGTTGAAGTTAGACCTGCAAATCCATATTCACTCAGATTTAAAACATCAGATCATTTTTGTCACACTTGTATTTCTATGTTTGTCCATCCATCTGTCCAAGTCACCCAAGTGTCCCTAGAGCTCCCACCACCCAAGTAGCCTGAGTACCCTCCCCCCAAAGTGACCTCCCAAAGTGCATCCCCCTCGAAGTGCCCCCCCCCCCCCGAAGTGCTTCCCCAAAGCCCCCCCCATAGTGGCCCAAAGTGGCCTGAGTGTCCCCCCCCCCCCCTTTGTAGTGGCTGAGTGGCCACAGTCCCCCACCAGAGTGGCCTGAGTGGCCCAAGTGCCCCACCTCCCCCGGAGTTGCTGGAGTGGCTTGAGTGGCCCAGGTTGGCCTGAGTGCCCCCCCCCCCCCTTGGAGTGGTCAAAATGCCCCCCAAAGTGTCTCCCCCCGTAGTTGCCCAAATGGCCCGAGTGCCTCCCCCCCACCCCGAGTGGCCTGAATGGAATCCCACACCCCCAAGTGGCGATCCTTGGGCTACATGGCTGCATCACTTTCCCACTAAACTATAATATTGAATAAAAATTAGCTCTTTATGGTTAATACATTCAACACACAGGATCATTTTAGCCCAAAAATTTTGTGTTACTTGACCACACATCTTTTTGTGGGTGGGTCAGGAAGAAAATGATATGATGTAATCTATGTCCAATCTAAGTGGTGAACCTAAAGACTTGCAAACACAACTTAATTTTCTTCCTTTGGGCAAGTTTGGGCGGGCATTGCTAATGCATGTATATTACAATTGACCTATTTCACCTGTCTCTTTATAAATCCTCATAATTCTTTCTTTTTTTGGCCATTTTAACTCCTTGTATCAATTATTCCAACGATAATTAAAATCTTAGCATCTGAGTGTCATAAGATATGTTCATTTATAATGTTGATATATGTTTACCCTACTTCCAGATTAAATTGATATCTAATACACACTTGTATTCATTGGTGGTGATCCTTACCATCCCTTACATCATCATCATTATTCTGTGGATGATCTTCAGCCGCCCAGTAGGGTCCATCAAAACAATACATGTAAGCATACATCATGATTGGCGAAGTTAATTTTATTGAAAGTAATTGATATATGTTCTGGTCTGAGTAGAATGCTAATATTCATACTGCCTTACTTTGTGTAGGCATCACCATCTCTGACGATTAACTACTCCTCCTGTGATGACAATCATCGGGGGATTTTGCAGTGGAAGTTATGTTTATGTTTATATGTAGTACTACTTCTCATCATATTGCTCTACCTAAGTATTAAAAACTCATTGATCAAGCAATCCCAGTTTATGGAGGAAGGGCAGAGTGGAGCTCGAGTGGTTCTGGCAGTCACTATTTTCAGCTTATTGACACTAGCAATCTTGGTTTACTTCGGATTAAGCATTGATATGTATGCTTATGTATACTGGACTCTTACATTGTACACTACACTTTCTCCAGTGTTTTTCTTTGGTGTACTCTTCATACCGAAGGTAAGATATTATACCAAATATTTAATTCAATTCAGTTTCATAAAATAGGAAAAAATTAAGTGATCTTTTCTTCTTCCTTTTTTTAATTTTTTTTATCATAACCTATCACCAATGGGAGTGGAGATGGAATATGCTATAATACATTAATTATCATAATAACTTGAGATTACAGGTGGCTAACCAGAACAGGTGTGATATACCAATTCTATTCATTTAAATTGATATCACATATTTAAATCATCAATAAAATTGCTTACAAAAAGTAAAGGAATATGTAATTACTCAATTTGCTTGCTTGAATTAATTGGGCTATTGCATGGTTACATGGATATAAAGGCAATGGAAAATAGCCAAGTAAATGTAAAAATAATTATTATACACTCTCTAAGCACTTTTTATTGCTCCTTTTCACCATCATCATTATAATTTGCAAAATGTTTTGTGTCCAATTTTTTGACTATTTTTCTTTTATTGCTGCATTTATATATTATTAGTACATAGCTATCTATGGAGATTACAAAATGGATAGAAAAATGAAGAAAAGTAACAAAGAAGGAGTGAGAACTGCCAGTGAACTTATTGAGATACAGACAGAATGTAATAAACTCAAGAGAGACCTGCAGGTGGTAAGTATAACTCAACATATTTGTGGTTTTATATTGTGTCACTAATATCTTTGGCCTCTGTATGAGTCACACGATATGGTTATGTTATATCTGAATAATAAATTGTAATAATTACTGTTATGAGCATGGATGATGCTAATGCTAAATACTGAAGTTCCTACACTACTTTCTATAGCCATAAGATGGGAGTTTAGTTCGATTGTTACATGGGTCTGGTACTTACACAGTTTGAATCAACTACTTGAAATTTAAGATACAGATATTTGGTCTATGATTGAAGGATCAACTGGTGGATTCAAAAGTAGGCACATAGACTATCCAGTATCATTTCAGGTTGTCAAATCCTCAGTTAAAGTAACGTATCAACATAGAGAATATTATTTTGATACTCAACAAACTCAAGGCCTTCACCTAAATGCATTTACCAGCCTCAGTTACAATTCAGTGCCATTCTCTGTTTGAGCCAAGGTTGAAGCTGAAATTGACCTCAGGTAAGATAGGCATACTTGATCCGTGGTGCCTATTCTAAAAGGAAATGGTTCAATAAGACTTAGTGGTGACTACAAGGTTACAGTTAACAGAGAGGTCAAAATTGACACTTCCATTTGCCAAGGATCAAGGAGTTTCATGCATCGCTTGCTGGTGGTACATAATTCACCAAGCTGGACCTCTCACATGCCTATCAGCAAGTTATGCCAGACAATGTGTCAAAGCAGTTTATCACCATCAATGCCCACATGGGTCTTCACCAGGTCAGCTGACTGCCATTTGGTGTGTTATCAGCTCCTTCAATGTTTCTACGAATCATGGAAAGCATTCTGCAAGACATACAAAATGTTTGCCTATACATTGATGATATCCTTGTATCAGTTCAAACCGCAAAGGAACATTTGCAAAGTTTAAAAGTGGTCCTGATGCAATTGGAAGAAGCTAATGCAAGGCTCAAATGAAACAAGTGTGCTGCCATCCATGGAATACAAGGGATTTAAGATTTCAGAAGCTGATTTGAAACCTAGTGCAGAGAAAGCCGATGCTATATGGAAAGCTTCTACCCTGACAGAAATGCCACAGCTAAAGTTTTTTTGGGGGCTTATGATCTATTATGGTAAATTCTTGCCAATTTATCCCCTGTTCGTTCTCCCTAGCAGAGGTCACTTAAAAAATAAGACAAAGTGAACCTGGACTGACAAAAAACAGTGTTCGTTCAATAAAGTGAAATAGCTACTTGCTTCAGATTGTGTGCTTTTCAACTACGACCCATCTAAGGAATTTGTTGTGGGCATGCAATGCCTGGCCTTATGTGGTTGGAGCAGTTCTCTCTTATCAAAAGCCAATGGTCAAGAGAAACCCTTTGCCTTTGCCTAAAGATCACTCAGAGTAGCTGAGAAAAAGTATTCACAGTTGGAGAACGAAGGATTCACGATTATTTTGCTGTGAAGTGGTGTGATCAGTACCTATTAGCTTGAGATTTTGTTATCTTGTTTGATCACAAGCCACTACAACTTTTTATTGATAGCAGAGACACAGCTACTATGGCTTCTCCAAGAATCCAAATATGGTTGCTGATTCTAGGTGCATATGATCACACCATCACCTACAAACCACAAGTACAGCATGCAAAAGCTTATCTATTCAGTCACCTTCCATTGCCAGAGGCTCCTACTCATGTACCTGTACTATCTGAGATGATTTTACTGATGTAGACACTCAGTTTAACTTCTGTCACTGCTAAATGGATTAGCCAGTGGACATCCCACGATGCAATTTTGTTGAAAGTGAAGAAGGTTGTACTTCATGTATTGAATCACATGTTGGAAGACATACCTAATTTGTATTGGCAATGCTGGAATGAACTTTTATTAGTCGATGGTTTCACACTTCGAGAAAATAAAATCATTGTTCCACAAGAGGGAAGGATTAGAGTAATGAATCTATTCCATCAAGGACACCCTGGCACTGCCAGGATAATAACATTGGCTCATTATTTCATTTGGTGTCCAGGATTTATCATGATTGCAGCAGAAAGTCGAGGAATGTGATTTTGGTCTACTATGCGACATAATACAGCACCAGCTCCTCCGCTGCCTACAATTGTTCAACAGAGATCTCAGATTGCTGCTACCATCAAGCAGAAGTAACAGAAACAGAAACCAACCACAACACTTGCTCTAAGCTCCGTGTGTTTTTTGTGGATGATCCAGTTTCTGTCCATACTTTTCCTTTTGGAAAGAAATGGCTAAAAGGCATAGTTAATGCTGTTAAGGGTCTGCTGTCTTACCATGTCAAAATTTTTGATGGAGGGGTGGTTTGATGACACGTTAACCATGTCCATTCTTGACCATCAAGTTAAACTAATCTTAACTCAGATGATGACTTAATTGTACTTCTCAACATGATGGACTCACTAGATACACTTGAAACCATTGCAGGTTCCTATACCACAATTGGAATTCCATCTGATTCAACACAGCCAGCCATGCATTTGAGATTTCAATGCCCATCATTGGTTGTACCGCCTTGATGCTCAGATCGAAGCATACATTTTCCTGACAGTTTTGGATATCTCTTGTGGGTAGACTACTAGTCTTCATTGTCCCCCTTTACTGATATCACCTGATTTGTTAGTCTCACTTTGAGTTATATATCACTATACAAGTGTGTAGGTTTGATTCATGTCTGCAACTAATAATAGCTTTTAGTATACCTATTAACCACGGTAGCAGGGGTAGTATGTTATTACCACCTTAATAGGTTTGCCTTTGTCATGAGCATCTACAAGGCACAGAGATGGAGCATGAATGTTGTGGACATGAATATATAAACTCCCTAACTCCTCCTGAAGTAGTGTTCACTCAAATATTATTCCTGAATACCTTCGATGAAGGACTTAGCTATACAGTTCCTATGGTCTACAACCATGGCCAGTTATATGTTTCAGTCAGCCAAATGATATCTCTATAAGACCTTATCATCCTATGCAAGGAAGGATCCAAGACACCAAACATAGTGTATCACGAAGTCCCCACCAGATAGTCACTAATTGTAAGTACCCAATTTTTGATGATCAAAATGAATGCAATAAATGCTATGAACCAAAATTAAATCTATTGGATGTCCAACCCATTTTAACTTGCCTACCACATTTACATCCACACCTTTTTTTTTCTTTCTTTTTCCTATTTATCCTGTCCCGGGTGAACAATAGCTAGTTTAGTTTATTATTAATATACAGAAAATTAATACCTCTTGGTTTTGTAAAGAAAATTACACCAACCAACAATGTTTTTCCCCTTTCTGTTCCATTATGTAGTACTCAGTAATATTTGTTCCAATTCAAGAAATGAGACACTAACAAATGCCTCAAATGGAATAGGCTCATGATAGTGTGTGTAATACAACTAGAGCTCATTCAATCGTCTTTATCTGAAATAGTTTTTAATTGAGTATGTTTGTATTTATTCAATTATTGTGATCACACTACTTTTTTTAATTTTTTTTCATTTCCCTTATTATTATTATATTTAATTATGACATTTTATTCTAGTAAGCTTCCATATAATGGAAGTTTATTGTCTATTTTCATGTATTAGTGTCAATACATGATAATTGTAAATTGTAATAATTCTGTGTTATTTCCCTTACAAGTTTGAGGTTGAATATGGTAAGCATATACATACACTGAGTTACTTATTATTTCATTATTTTTCAGAAAGAAGAGAGGATAGCTAATTTAAGAAGGGTATAACTACTTCCTCTTGCATTGAAGAGGTCTTCACCACGTAACACTACATTATGGAGAATTAAAAATTACATGTATCTGCAGTCATATATCATCTTACAATTTATTCAGCATTAAATTATATTTGTTATACTCAGAATAGCTGCTCATATCATATATTATATGATTGAAATAAAGTTGTTTTGTTTTTTGTGCCTTTTATTTTTGGCTATACTTTTTTTTCTAAGTAACTTATTGGATGAAGTGGGTAAGGGATATAAAAGAGAAATGAAAATAATTGGGCATAAAGGATATTTGGAGATAAGAAATGTGTATAGAGAATACAAGTATGATAAGGAATAAGTGGGAATAATAAAATGTGGGAGGAGCAGCAAAATGGACTAGAAGCCATCCAAGGATGGAATCCCACATAGGACAGCACAAAAAAAAAAAAAACTGGGCCGAAGCACTTCCTGCTTCTCTTTTCCTTTTCTTCCTTTTAAGCCCTATAGGCCCAAGCATTCAGGATGAGATAACAAACAACAGATTTAGGATTATATTAAGAGGTCTTTGTTAATACTGTCCATAGGATGCTATGTTAAATTATTGAAGGATAGGAGGGTTGGTCAATTTCATGCATGATAACCAGCCACCAAGCTACATTATGAATACTACAAATTACAATTAGGCAAACACACTCTAAGTAAGGTCATCAAAACCATGTCCAAACCATTTTCCTTCCTCCTATTTTTTTAACAAAAAAATAAAGAAGTAAACAGACTGAAATAGAATTAATTAAATGTATTTATTGTCTTAGTCCATAGGACGCATAATGCTAAAATATCCTTTGAGAGGGGGAAGAAGGGGCTCAATATCATGACAAGATATTTTTATTGCCTCCATCCTTGGAATGGGTACTTTTCTAGAATGATATTCAATCAATAGTCAAACTTAAATTGCAGCATAATTACACAAGCAGATCAATAAGAAAATATTGCATAACATATACTCCATAGTTAAGAAGTTAAGAGCTATAACAATGTAAGCATTACATTTAATACTAAATAAGTTGACGATTGTTCAACAGCAGGAGCTCAAGACATCATTACGTAGAACTTGATACATAATCTCTCCCTTGGAAAGAGGATAATATGGATTTTTCATCTCAACTTTATGTAGTCCCTACATTAAGAGATTATTTGGTAGTCCTATTATTTTTGTAATCTGTATAACTGAAATGGGAGTTTATAAGATGGACAAACATAAAACATTCAAAAAGCACATAAAAATTGTTTTAAAATAAATCAAAACACGGGCAATATTGAAGTAAGATTAATTCTAACTGGAATAACTTAAGTGTATTATGTTGTCTCAGTGCAAACCATTCAGTTGTACACAGATGACTTCATTAGAACAAGCATGCACAGCTACTAACTTCAAATGACTTCTCACTTGGGTTACCTGTTGAGCATGTGACACAATATATTAGAAATGATGACTCAATTTGAACAAGAAGAGGACACATCATTGTCATAATCACAATCTGTAAAATTCAGAGAAACGACATTGTAGGTATTGGCATTTCCTTGGGCCTCACTTCCATGGTACAACAGAACTGTGCACAGAATCATACAGTTATGGATGGCTGCCATCTCTATAGTGGGTAAGCTGCAGAATTCTGCTGGAGAGCAGAGTAAATTTGTCCCAGGAGAATTTCAGGTAAATGACTAAATCATCTGGATTATACCCTTATATAAAAGTCTCATATCGTTGATCCTTGACCTATCTGGACCAGAGAGTGATCAACACCATTCCATCCACCTTTCGTGACTATATGATTATAACTAATGGATAATCTAGAATTGGTCGACTCTTAACCTATCTGGACCACTGAGTGATCAACATTATTCCTTCCACTATTCATGTCCATGTGACTATATAAACTGTTAAGAGATGGCAAATCAACCATCTGTCATGGCAGTATAGGTCAATCCGATAATTTTTTTTGCAGTATTTGACTATATAAACTGTTAACAGATGGCAAATCAGTCATCTGTGTTCCATATTATCTACTATCTCTGAAATCATAGCAGTGTAGGTCAATCAGATAAAAAACGGTTGCAGCTTGCTCTTCATAATGAGTAACATTTTATTTGGAAATTAATTTACAACTCTTGCAGCATGCACAGAAAAATCTGACAAAATCTACTCTCTTTAAAAAAGAAAACATTTATTATATTAAATTTTCAAGTTGCATTAAAATAAGATCACACCATAGACAAAACGTATGAAAGAAATTCTTATGATCAATTAAACTTTATATTTGATGATCAAATATCACTGATGGTTTGTAAGAATCATTTTTCTACCTTTACTTCATCAAATTTTATTGAGTGAGTGCGTGGGTTGGTGAGTGTGTATACAATGTGTGGGTGAATGTGTGTTTACATGTATGTGTGCAAACCACTGTGTGTGTAAACCTGGGTGTATGTGTTTGTATAGACACAGCAATAGAAATAATTTTATTAATATTAATACCGAAAATGTATTTTAAAAAATGGCAGCAACATAATGCGGTTTATAATTATCAAGAAAATAGCATGCCCTAACAGCAAGGCATTCTAATAAATAGTTGTTTTGAGATATTCACCCAACCACTTGAGTGGAGCACTTCAATCAGGATCAGTTTGAAGCTGTATTGATTAACTTTTCTGCATAAACCATAACATTAGGATGCCGCAATAATATTAAGGAAATATGGGAAGTATATGAAGCAGGACAAGAAAACAAAGAAATAATCATTAAATATTATTGTATTATAGACTCAGAAGAGGGAAAACAACTGACAATATATAGAAATATTGTGTTAACTTACTTTTGAGCAAAATAGGTAATGATGAATTATCGCAGTCGATATTTTTGCTCAAATTGAAAAAAAAGTTGTTTTTTTTTTAAAGTTTCAATTCCTAAATAAATTAAGCAGATATTCAAAATATATCTTGAAAGATGTTTAACATTTCAGAAGCAAACTAACGTATGATAATCTTCACCCACTCATGCTCAAGGCATTATAATGTGGCCTATAACATATACACCCTGTGACTTAATTGTAACACTCATCACTAAACCATCCACTTCCTCTCCCTCCTCATATCCTATTCATAAAAAATTGAAAAGGAAACAGTGATGAAAGGCTTTTCTAATTAAATACATGATATGTTGGTATGGGGGATGGGGGTGAAATATTGGCTCTATTTCTGTCATGCTCTTATAGTGAAAGAACTAACCAAGCAAAGAATGAATAGAATGTGAAACTCACAGTTGAACCATAAAAACATGATTAAAAAAATTACCTGGAAGTGTGTCAAGTCAACTTCATTGCATGAAATTCCACTTTTTATATACCTTGTTCTTATTAAGGTCAATTTTTTTTTAGGTATATGGAATGTGGAGGAGTATTAGAATACAGAAATCTTAAAATATATTACAATTTATAAACAGGGAAAACTTAGTATGTATTATGGTTTACAAGTGTCAATTATTCAGTTGCATACAAGTGTATATAAAAATAAGGCTGGTCAATCATTGCTACAAGTGTAAAATAAAACAAGAGAAGTATAGAAGCATGCAATCATTAATTATTTAGAATCACCTTATCAATATTCTGAGAATATTTACATCCATTTTAAATATGTATGAATCTGATTATCCATTATCAGATACTCAGAGCGGACAGAAAGGTAGAAGTCATAATATTGGGTAAATTCAGTCCGAGAGTTTGAAGACGCTGCCCTGGGATATGACACATCTCTTTATGGACAATTAGAGTAATCCTGAATTCATAAATTCTAGTTACTCCTACAATGTGATAAATAGAAAAAAGAAGATATACAGTCACAAGGAATGTACTGCAAAATAGAAATATTAATAGATTGAGTTACCTCAGTAATATGTGTCTATAATAACACAACAATGAAAAAATTGTTAATTTAATGAATCATATTATTGGTGTGTGCGTAAGTACTCCCTGCATCGGATTGACTAGGTTTTAAAATCACATTTGTAAAGAGCAACACTGAAAGCATATTATTCGTATACAAGTCATATCTTTCAAGGAATAAATGAAATTGAAGGATGTGATATCCTGCATTCAGATATATTTGGACTGTGTGAACTTGAATTCAGACTGATCACAAATAAGTGATCAAAATCATGATATATGCTATACACATGCTATGTGACTATATAAACTGTTATGATGGCTTGTCTGCATTTATTATTATCTACTATCATTGAAGTCATGAAAGTGAAGGTTAATCAGATAAAAAAAGATTAAAGCTTTCTCTTCATGATGACTGACATTTGACTAAAAATTAGTTTACAAACTTTACCATGCGTTAAAACAAAGTTACAAACCATCTCTCTCTCTTTTTAAAAAAACATCCACATTTGCTACACAAGATTTAAAAGTGGCATTATAATAAAATTACACCATTGATAAAACACATGAAATGAGCTCTTCTGATTAGATTAAGCCAGGCACATATTTGAGATCACATATCACCGATGGTTTTAAGAATGATTTTCTACTTTCTTTTCATCAAATCATATTGGGTGAATATGTGTGGGTGCATGTGTATACATTGTGTGGGTGCATGTGTATGTACATGTGTGTGTATGTTATTGTGTGTACATGTGTCACGTGTATGTATGCATGTGTGTATATATAGACAGCAGCAGGAATGATTCTATTAATAGTAACACAAAATTTTTTTAATAATATAATAGCAACATAATGAAGTTCATAATTATCAAGAAAATAGTATGCCCAAACAGAAGGGCATTGATAAGCTGTATCAAATGACTTGCTTTCATAAACAAGAACATTTGGTTGCCATGATATATTTAAATAAAAATAAAAAAATTAAAAAAAAAGAATAATTAGTCGGTGGGCAGGTGTACCCATTGCTATAATGGAAACTAATAATAGATCGAGAGAGAGAGAGAAACAACTAAGAATACAATGGAATGAAGTGATGAATTCTTTTAAGAATTATGTCATTTTTTAAGTAGTAGGTTGTATTTTTTTGTAATTTTTTGATAATTTTTTTACCAACCTTCTCCAGGTTTTCAAATCCATCATTAGAGCTGGCAAACTAGCAGTACCTACTCATGTATGAAGTCCTAATTTCAGGAGTTATTAATATTACTAACAAATCTAATACAGGAGAAAAAATTTAATTTTTATGTATATATATATATTATAATTCTATCGGTTTGCAGCTTTAGCATGATTGGCTGTAATTAATCTCTGTCAATCTAAGAAATGATCACTTAATGATTTATTAAACATAATTCACCATCACGGTGTATCTGGATGTGTTATGCTGTAGGAGTTCACTAGCCAACTTGGGGGGAAGGCAAAAGGAGAAACATGTAAAGCCAAAGAAGATAATAGAAATAATTGTGGTGTTTTTTAAACCTCATGACCTATTATTATCAATTACCATAAACGTTTATATTAAAAATGAAGCAATTTATCCCTATGAATATGTAATAACATGCAATGGTATAAATATTTCTTGGTCAATGAATTCCTTAAATATATTTTCAAGATTTCCCTAGCTGAAAAGTCTCTCTCTCTGTAGAGGCAGTAATGACAGGAATCATTAAATAAACAGCAGTTGGCTGTGGTCACAAAATTGTCTTAATGAAGGACATGTCTTATGGATGGGCATGTTTTTCTTGAGTGCATGTCTTTCAGGATGATATGTCTTGTGAGAGCATATGTCGTAAGGGTGGTTATGTTTTATAGGAGGAAATATCATGTGGGAGGCCATGTATTCATGGAATGCATGTCTTCATGATGACATATCCTACAATATGTTGTGTTTCACTGGAAGAAATTTCTTACTGGATGAAATATTTTTGAGGGTGTGTTTTATAGAAGAGTATGTCTTGCAGTTGGTGATGTCTTACTGGAGTACATGTTTTACAGATGGCCATATCTTATAGGAAGTTTTCTCTTACATAAGGATACCCCTTAGATGAGAACAAGTTTTACTGGAGGGTATGTCTTATAGGAAACATGTATTTTATGAGGGCATGTCATACAGGTGGATATGTCTTGCAGGGGTACGTGTAGTATGAGTGGACATGTACTATTTAGATACATGAATTTAAGTAGGATATGTCTTACTGGAAGGCATGTTCAACACGTGGACAGGTTTTATAGGATGGAATGTTATGCAAGTGGACATATATTACTGGAAGACATCTGGTAGTGGTGGTCATGTCTATCATTAGAATATCTGTTATAACTTTCTGCTTTTTGTCCTACCAAAAAATCAATGCAGTTTTTTCCAGCACGCAATACTACCAACATTATATTCATGGCTCGACAACTTCAAGAAAAATGCAGAGAATAGCACATGGAGCAGTACATAGCCTTCATGGATCTTAGAGTAGCAAGGCCTGTTAAAGATACTTCAACAAGTAGGATGCTCGAAAGATTTGTCACAGTACTACAACTACTGCATGACAATATGCCCACTAAAGTCCTGAATGGTGGTAACAAGAATGACTTGTTTGGTATTCGAATAGATGTGAAGAAGGGCTGCATTATCGCCCCAACCCTTCTATATGACTATTCTCTAACTTCTGGTCCATGAACATATACTGACAGGAGGATAACCTCCAATACTGACTCAATGGCAAACTCTTTTTCCTCCCACGTCTAAAGGCTAAAAATAAAGTCTCTTCTTATGAAGTGAATAACTTACACTTTGCCGATGACTGCAGTATACTTTTGCACAATGCCTCTGACCTACAGAAAACCCTCGATGTATTCAACAGAGCCAACAAGAACTTAAATATCAATATCAACATCTCTAAGACAAAAGTACTTCATCAATCCATACTCAAAATCTCTAGCAGCTCCCCACCCATCTACATAAATGGCAAGCTTTTGGAATATGTGCAGCAATTTATCTATCTTGGTAGCAATCTCTCCAAGACAGGAACAATTGACCAAGAGGCGCAGCACCAGATTAAGGTGGCAAATTTTGCATTCTTCAAACTCAGAAAATGTGTGTTTTAGAATAAGGATCTCAAGAGAGGAATTAATATTCTAGTTTACAATGTTTCATACTTCCTACTCTTTCATATAGCAGAGAAAACAGGACACTGTACCGACATCACCTCAAGAATCTTGAGCTCTTTCACAAGTACATCCTACAGTGTATTCTCAGTATCACATGGGAGGCCTTCTAAATGAATGCGAGTGTACTCAAATAAGCCCAAGTCACCAGCATAGCATAGAGGCCTTCCTATTCAAGAGCAGACTGAGATGGACAGGGTATGTTCTGAGAATGCCAGAAAATCACCTGCCGATCCAAGTGCCTTATGCACTATTATTAAATGGTAAGAGATCCGAGGAAAATGGTGTCAACCTGAACACCTTCGAGATGACTGCAGTGATCAAGCGCATATGATCCAACACCACAGACACAGCCTTTGCGAATTTTGAAGTTAAATGCCCAGAGGATGAGTCGCCCAAGGTTGGATGATGAAATGAAGCAGATGTGGCCAGAGTAGCCCGAAAACTCAAATAAATGCCGATAATCGTCATATTCGGATTATGAGAGACTACGAATGACATATTGTCTTTCAGATCCCAAAGGAAAGTTTATCGGTGGGTTATGTATGATAGTCTGGAGGTATTTATTGAAATGGGTGTGACAAGTAAGCAGTAATACTAAAGGTAAATCATTTACTTCAAATGTGGATCAAGTCTCCTTCTTCCGAGACTTGAAAAAGGGTTTTGAAAAATTATGTGAGCATGAAAGTTCTCAAGTCACCAAACTGACATTATTATACACTCATCCTTTTTTTAAGGTAATACCACATTAAGGATTATTTTTAGAACACATATTGGTATCCCCCCCCCCCCCCCCCCCCCCATTCCACAAAATCCTAGATAAAACTCTGATCACATACTGCAAAATTTCCCTTTTTCTTCATTTGCCTTCAGAATAAAGTATGCCTGATAGATGCACACCTGGCATTTTGCTTAGCTGGTATTGTCTCAGACTTTAATCCTATGGCATTTTCACCTGGTTGACATCCATGTATGACAGAGTTATGGTAACATTTTGGACTTTAAATATGTTTAATACAGCACACTGTTAGTGCAGCTAAAATCTCAGGCAAAATAGCTGGTGCCATACACACATGATACTTATCATACACAAACAATCTTGGGTATCTTTCCATCTATTAACTCTCTTAATATTTTTGCCACAGAGGGAGAAAAATCTTCTGGATGACGTTCTCGGTATGCCCAATAGTAAATACTGTTGCAGCCTCATCAAAATAATCATTTGTTCATCTTGAACTGTTTGGAATAAGAATCAAGTTGGAAGTCAAGCTATGACTCAAGAAAAACAACGGACAAATTGCACACCTGCTTTGAGTGTACTTAAAATAATAAAGTTTCACTAGTCACTGAAAGGACAGATTCTAGGGTCAGATCTGAAAAACATTTGTTATGATTACAGATCTCTCAAGTTGCAAAACTAAAAATGTCAGGGAATGAGCATCTGAATTTCTGGGAGAAAGGCCCATTTCGGTGAGAATCAAAGCAAGCCAGACATCTTCCAAAGTCACAAATGAGATCATATATTTACATGATGTTGTATGTTATATAATAACTCAATAATATATTTAGTGTGAAGCTGATGATCAATGTATCAATATATAAAATGTCAAGCTATAATGAATTTGAGTGCTCTTTCTGCAACTTATTTTTTCAAATATAGAAATAGTATAAATGGGAATAGTGTTTGCATAAGAATATAGCTTGGTGAAGAAGCTCTTGGAGATGCTATTCTGCTGAGTGACTTCAATAAGTAACTTTATTTGATAATACCATATTTGAAAGTTTAATGTTTCTAATGGACTTCTCATCCTAAAAGAAGAAGTATTTTATGACTTAAAGCGGAGTATAATGTGACAGCACCTGAACTGAAATATTGCACTATACGCAATACTGTGCAAATTATAGAATTTTTGTCTAGTATTTATGCCTGATTTGAAATATTTCCAACCATTTCAAACAGTGAAAAATTATTATAAATCTTAGAACATTGTACGTAAGCATCTTAGTAGCAAATTGTATTCCATAAGGAAGTCAAAACCACAGGATTAAATTTTTTTATCGAGATTGGGTTCAAAGATTGGGTCACGTTGACTTTGCCTCAGCTAGATCATTAATTCATTCTAGTACTCATCTGTTGCATGTTTAATTTTAATAAATAATCCTATTGTCAGCTTCTAATCATTGTAGTGGAAATAAGAAAACAATCTAACTTTACAACTCATCCAATTAAGGAGGGTTTAATGCTTTAATATGCTCTATCTTCAGTTTTAACTTTCCACATAATGCCAAATGCTCCATCAACGTCAGTATTTAAGTCAGACCGCACCATCCTCCTAAATACTTGATACATGGGTACTTATTTGAATAGGATTCATTGAGGCTTGTTTGGATCAGATAGTGCTCCTGTAACTTGTCCAATGGATCAATCTATGAAGCAGTTAACAAAGTACTTATCCAGTGCAAAAAAAAAAAAAAAAAAAAAAAATGTCTAAAAAGCATGGGGTGTTAGGACTCACTTCAATATGGAGTGGAGTCTGATCTGCCCACCTATAACAGAATTATAGCACAAATTCTATGTGGCATTCACCTTGCATTCCTGGTTTTCTGCTTTTATCAATGTCTCCCAAGCAATAAAGGGAAAAAATTGTTCAGAGGCATCTATGCAGAGGCATCTATACAGAGGCATCCAGTTGTACTTATTTATTGATAGCAAAGCTTTTTATTCATGCTTTGTAAGTCAGCTTTATTCATAGCTTTTGGCCAGCTCAACGATGCAGATGAGCTGTAAGCCATGCAACAAAGTCTCTCAATGATACCCACTTCCAAGCTCCTCTCTTTTTTGGTCATATACTAGGGATTGGTATTTTTCAGCCTAACAGCTTGATATTTTGCCAATAATCAGGGAGATTTTGACCTCATTTTGGGGGTCTGGGAGAAGGCTTCGAAATCTATGAGCTTCACACTATCTTGGAATGATCTGGGAGACTTTAGAGGTCTGTGATTGCTACATACCAATAAAAGTGTACAATTTAACAGGACATTTGAAACTAGCTGTAATGATCAGAATAATATAAAAACAATTATGACTATTTTATTCTAAAATGTGGCTCGATTCTTTAGAAGTACTTGTGAGGAGGTAGTCAAAAGGATATAGAAGTTCCTTGCCTTTCAACGATGGACCAGTTACCGACTGAGTATACTTTATATTATCTGATAGTTTTAGTTCCTTTAGCTTGAACTTTATTAAGTGCATACTATGCAAACACCTTTTACAGGATGTTCAAGTACCAGTTTGAATCAAACATAAAAATGATGTGACAGAAGGAATTAAGAAATCTGTTCATCATTCTGGTTACAACAATTTTGATTCATTCTTTTATCAATAAAATCCATACGCAGGAATTTTCTTCCTTTCTTTGGCTCTGTGATTCATATTGTGAATATTTCATTTTTAAATTGGGCTTGATTCTTTAAAAGTATTTGTGACGAGGTTGTGGCTTCAGGAGGGAAGGGGGGGGGGGGAGCAATTTCATGCATGAGAACCAGCCACCAAGCTGCATTATGAGTACTAGAAACTACAATTATATAAGCACACTCTAAGAACAGTCATCAAAACCATGCCCAAACCACTGTACTTCTTTTTTTTTTTAATTTTATTACTTTTAATAAACAAATAAACAGACTGATATAGAATCATAGAAAGATATCATTGTCATCTCTGTCCATTGAACCAGTAGTGCTAAAGTATCCTTCAAGAGGGGGAAGAGGATGGGGGTAGGGCTTGATTTCATAGTAAGATATTTTTGTTGCCTCCATCCGTAAGATGGGTATTTTTCTAGAAAAATATTCGATCAACAGTCAAACTTTAATTGAACATAGTTACACAAACAGATCAATAAGAAAATAGTGTGTAACACATACTCCAAAGTTAAGAAAGTTAACAGCTATAACAATATAAACAATAAATTGAATACTAAAAAGTAGACCATTGTTGAACAGCAGGAGCTCAATACGAACTTATGTAGAACTCAAGACATAATCTCTCTTGTGGATATTCCCGAATCGGAGCTCTAAAATTTTTCACCTCCACTCTATGTTGCCCCTACATTAAGAGAATATTTGGTAATCATATCATATTTGTAAATTGTATAACTATAAAATGTGAGGGAATAACACAACACATTAAAAAGGGCATACTAATTGGTTTGCAATAAATTAAAACACAGGTAATATTGGATGATATATTTAATTTATTATTAATGGTTTTGGGGTGGGGGGGGGGGAACAGGAGAAGAGGGAAAGAGAATAGTAGATTGTATGTTATTTTACCACACCTTAATCAAGTATACAACTATGTAGAATTTTTAACATTTCGCCTGCAAACAGTCAAACAATCTGTTCATAATATATGCTGACCACAATATACCCTGTGCCTTACAAAGCTATTCTTGGGGGTAGAGATCTTATGGATACTACCAAAGGTCAAAATGAAAGGAAGATGTATTTGTGTACCACAAATTTCAGCCATCACATATTTGATTGAGAGTATCCAAATTTATACTCATGATAATAGCTAGCCCATATTTCTCTCAATTTGTTAGTTGTCAAATTGTCATCACAATTCAAGTAAAACATACAGTATGCTAGTAAATTTGCAACAAAAAAAAATTGTTTCAACTGATAATATGTAAAGATATTCGTAATATTTGTTTAAAGAAACAGGTGTGTGAGAAATGACATTCACTGTACCTTTACTATTTAATTCCAACAGATACCCACCAACATGCCTGCATTGTTACATGACATCATTCACCAGATATCTACTAGAATATTCTCACTTCAGAATACATTAATGTATTATGCTTGCCTTAAGTCTCCTATAAATTTAGAGAAAGATAAAGGGAGCATGATTGAAAAAAGCTGTTAAACTTTTCAGAGATTGAGCCATGGAACTGAATGTTCTGATGTTAATTTTTAAAAAAATTATTCTTTGTGGGGAACTTATCTTCATCGAGCAGCTTTTATTGACTAATTGGTAAAAGGTTTGATAACCATAACAACTAAGAAAAAAAACACACACACACACACACACACACACACACACACACACACGCACACACGCACACACACACACACACACACACACACACACACACACACAAAAGATACATACAACAATAACAACAAAAAAATTAATATCTGAAATTTAAATAAAGTCAATTCAAACTGGATTTACTATAGTGTGTTATGTGGTCTCAGTGCAAATCATTCAGTTGTATATAAGACACTCTATTATTACAAGCATGCACTCTGTAGCCGCTAAATTCAAATCCCTTAAATTCAAATCTTTTAAATTCAAAACAGATATATTTAAACTATAAGCAAGTGGCTTAAGGATATAATCACATGTATGCTGTTTTTTTATACTGCAGTAGTTAAAAACTTACAGGGCTCAACAATCGCCAAGGATTTACATTAAGTGTCATTACATTTTCTCTGTTAGTTGACCAGATAGGGCAGTTTGTGCCAACAGATGTACAAATGTCGTGTCTAGTATGGAAAAAGAAAGTCTCTTCTCTAAAGTTTTCAGGATTCTGCTCATGTGGACCCTGATGAATGCCCATAGAGATTTTTTGTCCAGCATGAATTCCTCGACCTCCTGTAAGATGAGACCAATGAAAATGAACAAATATAATTAAATTATTCAGTGAACAATGCTTGCACAGACTCTAACCATAATACTTTTTATAGATACTATTAAATACCAAACTCTAATTAAATAATATTCAAATCAGTGGATTAAGTACTTGTACTAATGTTGAAGACATTGTAACCATGTTATAATATTATATTTAGCTGAGTGCTCTTGGAAGAGAAAATTTGAGCTAGTCTATTTTAAAATTGTTATTGTTTTCATGTTTACCAGTGACAGGTAGCTACAGGGGAAACAGTAAGTAAGTATATTTATTCATAGCTATGGAGACTTAGTACCCTTAGAGGCAGAGTCATGTTTTATTCAATAAGTATAAGAACAAATTTTCTCTTAAAATGTCTGATATTAAATTCAAAAAGAGCATGCAGTTAATATTTATTTATAAGATGCAAAGCCAAATCATTCTGCAAGTTTTAGTGTGGGAAAGTTGTTTACATACAGCCCCACAATATTTTAGAAGTGGAAATAGGACATCAGAAATGTGGGAAAGTTGTTTATGAGTGGAAAGTTGAACCATCTGTCCGATCCAGACAGGCAATGTATGACCTACACTAGTACATAATTAGCATCTATAAATAGCTTCCTGTAGTGCTTTTAAAAATTCACCACAGTCTATTATCCATGGAAGGATAACAGACTATTTACTATTTTCATTTAATCTTATCCACCTTGGCTTGTGGTGAAAATTAACCAAACTGGCATGCACTGAAATTATTAAAATGGATTGACCCTCTCACCCTGCCTGTTTGGTTCAGTCATTTTCCTTGATCATGCAGTTTAGGTCAATCAATAATTCGCTTTTCAGTGTGAAAAACATTTGGGCACTGCTATAATTTTCAGGTCTACCAGTAACAGCAAGCTAAGAGGGTAATGGTAGCCAAGTATGCTTCCTCAGAGTTATGGAGACTCAGTGACTTCAGAAGCATATTTATCACATAATACAAGTTATAGGGAAAAGTATTTTCTTCAATAAGATGATGTAGTTGATAATCATTTGCTACAGATTCAAATAATGCAGCAAGTTCTCAATTTGACAACTTTTTAATTTGCATATGAAGTCAGTTGAGCTTCAAGTTTCCTAATTCTAATAAGTAGTGATGACTACTGACACTCCTCTGAAGGATCATTTTCTGTAATACCCTTAGCATGTCTACTATTTTCACAATATAATGTTCAACAGTTCAATTTTCATTTTATTGTTGTTCATTTCATTTATCTGAATATTCCACTTTGTTAATAAGCTAGTTTGAGTCAGCTATAATTTTATAGTGAACTTAAATCTTCTGCTATGGAATGAACTTTCAATTAAGAGCATCAAATTAGTAGTAATAATAATAATAATAGTAATAATAAATTTGGAATAAAAAGTAGAATCTGATCAAGAATCAAAAACAGTAACTAATTTGCTATTATGTCTAACATTCTAGGAAGCTTGAAAAATGATTATTTTATTGCCAAAATTATATTAAGAAAATAATTCTAGACACTAACCATATGACACTGTATTGTAATTGATTAGGCAGATAGAATAATTTGAAATCTAGAACCTAACATTAAAAATAAACTTCATCTCCAATACAGTATTGTAAGTGCAGATATCCTACTATTATATTGTGTTATTGTAACTATATATACTAATAGATTTCCATACCATAAAAAAAATGGATGAGAAAAGCAGTAGATGTATCTTTTCGAAGAGGATGCCCCATAGCTAAGATTCTTGACACATACCATATACTCCTTGGATTACCTGTTGAGCATGTGACACAATATATTAGAAATGATGACACCATTTTTTTAACAAGAATAGGACACATTATTATTATAACTCACAATCCGTAAAGTTCAGAGAAACGACATTACAGGTATTGGCATTTTCTTGAGCCTCACTTCCAGGGTACAGCAGAACCACGCATAGGACCATAAAAAAATAGACCGCTGACATTTTTATAGTGTGTAAAATCAGCACACTCTTGGCTGCAGAATTCTACGAAGAACAGAATAAATTGGTCGCTGGGAATTTCAGGTAAATGAATAAATCGCTGGATTACGCCCTTATATAAAGTCCGGCTTAGTCGCCCTTTAACCTATCTGGGTCACATCAATAAACCTCAGCTCCTCCTCCTTATTGTAAGCGCACTTTTCTTTCTTCTTTTTTTCACCCACCTTTATTCCAAGAAAAAAGTAGCAATATTATGTAAATAGAATTTTGAAATTAAGGAAACATTACTGCATCCATGTTGATCACAAGTTTAATTTCCGTTTATGGATAGAAAATTAATAAATATATAATTGTACCGAAAAAAATGCAGCACAATGAATGTTGGGTGGATTGGATTGCTAATATGCTCAACATCATTATAGTCTAGTTTCTTTAATGTTTTTCATTTATGTTTGTTATTGCTATTATATTTATGGGATAGAAAAGCAAATACAAAGTGATCAAGCCAAGAACTGCGCTAAAAATTTTCAATAATTAAATTAAGCTCTAAAACGGAATGTAACACTATTAGAAAGAACTATTATTGGCTACTTTATCTCAGCACAAACATATCACAGAGCAGAGAAACATAATGTATACTTCGAACTAGAGTTGTTTGTGCATTCTCTCCCTTCACATTATCACTTTTCCTAGAAGAAATCCGTTACCTTGATCTGCTTATGTATTTCAAACTTTTTAAGAAAAGACATATTTAGTACGCAAATTCCTGAACAATCTGAATAACTGGGATGTTCACATCTTTCTCCTCATCTTCATCACTGTCTTCAGCACCCTCAAGATCCTCTGGCTTGCTCTACTTGTAACCCACTCATAACCTGAACTCTTTCTCATCCATGTTGTAAAGCACAGAAATTACTTCCAATGGATTCATTTTCATCACCTCCACCTCATTGAGAAAAAAAATGCCTTCCTGAATCAATTTTTATGGTGTTAAACTTAACATCTTTCCAGGCTATGACAACTATGAGACTGCTTTCCTCTGAATGCCAGTTGCACTGCACCATCTCGCTGCCTGTAAGTTCGATTATCTGTGGAAGAGATCTAATCTTCACCCACTCATGCTGAAGGCTTTATAATATGGTTGATAAAATGTACACCCTGTGACTTAACTATAACAATCATCACCAAACCATCCCCTTCTTCTCCCTCCTCACCAAACTACCCAGTTTAAAAAAAAATCTATATATATATATATATATATATTAGAAGACCTATGTAACTATGTAACTGACTATATAACTATGTAACCGACTATGTAACTGACTATGTAACTATGTTCGTCTGTTTCTCAAAATCCCTCTGTTAGATTTTGACCAAACTTTTAGGGATGGAGGAAACCCACCTTGAGATGGTTTTATGCCAGGTGGCATGTCTGGGAAAAAACAGAATTTGTCTGTCTGTCTGTCTGTCTGTCTGTCTGTACCATCATTCCGGCCAAACCGGTAAGTGGATTTCTCTGAAACTCGGCATGATGATAGGTTTTGACCCAACTTAAAACATTGATGTAAAAAAAAAAAAAAAAAAAGATAATTGAATTGATTCTGATAATATTGATTGAGACATGCAACTTTAAATTATTGCTGTTAAAAATGATTTAAAAATGAGAATTGATTTGGTTGTGATATATTGATTGTGACTACTTAAATAGCATCAAAGGAAATAATAAACTGAAATAATAATTTGCTCCACTTCTCTCTTAATAATACATCTTCTCCACTATCACCTTTCTTACTGGCAAGACAAGTTCAACTACTGGATTTTAGCCTATATTGGCCGGGCAACGCCAGGTATATGCTGCTAGTAATAACTAAGAAGGAAACAGAAAAAAGACCTGTCTAATTATATTCAGGATATGGTAGCTGGAGGGATGGGGTTGAAATACTGATTCTATGTTTGTCCTGCTCTTATAGTGAAGTCATAAACCAATGCATAGGATGAATAGAATTTAAACCTCAAAGCTTAACCATAGCAACATGATAACGAAAGTTACCTGGCAGTGTGTCAAGTCCAATTTTCTGCATGAAATTACCCTTTTTATAAACCTTGTATTTGTTTAAGTAAATCTGTTTAGGTATATGCAATGGGGACAAGTATCAGAACATAGAAGTCTAAAGATATGGTAAAATTTACGAACAAGAAACCTTAGTATGCATTGTGGTTTCATGTATAAATCATTCAGTTGCCTATAAGTGCATATATGAATGAACCTTGTTAATCATAGCTACTTGCTTCTAATCACTATGGAAGGATAGAAGCTTTAGAAACCTGCAATAAATAAATATTAAAACTCAACCTTTCAATATTTCTGTGAATGTTTACTTTATTTTAAATACATATGAATCTGGATTAATTAGGTATTATCAGATAATAAGAGCGGGGAGAAAGGCATAAATCATAATATTGGGTGAATTCAATCTGAGATATTTGAAGAGGCTGTCCTAGGATATGGCACATCTCTTTATGGATAGTTGGAGTAATCGTGAATTCATTAATTTTTGTTCCTCCTACAATGTGATAACAAAAAATAGAAGATATACAGTCACAAGGGATGTACCTGAGAAATAGAAATATTAATAGAGAGAGTGACCATAATTTGTGTTACTAAAGTTACACACAAATAAATGATGATTAATTTAATGGATTATGTGATTGGTGTGTAAGTACTCCCCACATAGGAATGACAAAGTTAAAAAAATGGCAGCTGTAAAGAGCAACACTAAAAAATAATATTTTAATAACAAGCCACATCTTTTAAGGAATTAAATGAAATTGAAGGATGTGGTATCGTGCAGGCAAACATGTGCACTCTGTGATATTGTCTTTACAATGTCAACACTGAGTGATAAACACCATAGCATGCACCATCCATTGCTATATGACTCCATAAACTGTTATCATGGCTTATCCTTGTTCAATACTATATGCTATCTCCTAAGTCATGAAGTGTAGGTTAATGAGATTTTTTTAAAAGAATTGTAGCTTGTCTTCATAATAACTGTCAAAATAATAAAG